>VZSE01002037.1:1093913-1255802 GCA_013398275.1 Promerops cafer | reverse complement strand
TGCGGGTGCATCGCCGGAGGGAGCCCGGCAGCTGGAGGGAATCCCGGGGGATTCTGTGCCGAAAGCGGCATGGGGAGAGCTGGGGGTGAAGGGGGATGGCTGGGGCTGGGGGCTGTAATAAAGGTCAGAAATGGGTGAGCAAGAGTGAGGGGAGCATGGAGGGGATCGGAGAGGATCGGGGATCTGGAGGGGATCCGGGATTTGGTTGGAAGTAGAAAGTCCAAAGCGAAGGCAGCAGCAAGCAACTCCCAGCCAGCTTAACCACCAAACCCCAGTCTTGTGGTATAATTAAATCCCAGGAAATACTCTAGAGCACCGCTCAGGAATTCTGGGGTATTTCTAATGAGTAGCATTAAAAAGCTCCTGCCCGGCTGATCTGTGGGCTGGTTGTTTTCTCAGCCGACCACTGGTGTCTTGTACAAGGAGGACAATTATATCATCATGACCACTGTGGATAAAGAGAAGTACAAGTGTCTCCTGCCACTGATAGCCAGTGGCAACGAGGTGAGTTCAGGCGAGTTATTCTGTGAGTATAAACTGTAGCTGAATCTTTGCATTGTCAGTTTTAATGTCATGAAATATCCTTTTGTTGCAGGAAGAAGAAAAGGACTATAAAGGTCCTGCTCCAGGGGAACTGCTGGAGCCTCTCTTTAAGCAAAGCAGCTGTTCCTATAGAGTATGTTACATCTGCCTTGTTCATTAAATGCCAATTAAAAGGTTACAGGCCAGTCTATGTCAAGGTTTTAGGGTCTTTACAACTTTATGCCTTATTATTGCTGATAAAATTCCATGTGATTAAAGATGTCAGAATTCAGATAAATGAGTTGCTATGGTAGCAGTTAAATTTTTTTTTTTAATATAATTTTTTTACTTTATCTGTGTGAAAGTCAAGGAAGTCCTCTCTGGTGTGTTTGTTTCGGCAACACCTAGACCACTCGCTGTGCTCTTGTTTTTGAGGGGGCTTCAGCATTTTGCTGCAAAAGACAACATTTGGGTGGTTTTGTGGTGTGTAAATACATCTAAAGAGAATTTTTAAAATGTATTTTATTTCTAAGATTGAATCTTACTGGACTTACGAGGTCTGCCATGGGAAACACATCCGTCAGTACCATGAGGAGAAGGAAACAGGGCAGGTAGGCTGCTCACAACGCCCTTCTCCACAGGCACGTTCCTGCTGAACTCCTCCAGCAGACTTGAATTGTTATAATTTAGCTGTGACTCCATTTTCTTCATGCAGAAAAGCTGCATCTTTATTGTACAGGACATATTTTATAGGACTATCAGAAGGCACTGTGTCAGATCTTATTGGTTGACACTGTACTTATGGTATTTTGCATATCTATTAAACTTCTGTATTTTTAGTTAGTTTACATACTTGTTTACTGATTCTCATGAGACAGATCTCTTGTTACTATAGATGCCACTTGTTTTTCACCCTGGAAATAGGTTGTTGTGTTAACGAACTCTCATTCCCGAAATTGTTTCATATGGGAACTTGCAAGCTATCTGCACTTAGAAGTGCAGATAACTTAGAAGTGCCTTTGGCACTTCAGCAGAGCAAGGCCTGATTTCATAAGGCCTTTCTTTTATAACTTCTTTTACCTGTTTGCAACACTGAATTCCCCGAAAAAGCTTGGAAAGTGGTAACTGATGTTTGTTTTGATTGTAGAAAATAAACATCCAAGAATACTACCTGGGGAATATGATAATGAAGAGCCCCTTGTCAGAACCAGGTGTGTTTTAGATTATTTTATTCTGCTGATAATGTATTTTTGGGGTTTTAATTATTCCTCTCTGACCAGTTTGAGAGCCTTTTTTTTAGGGAACCTGGCACAAATCCTCAGATCAAGTGCTTAGAGTGGGACTTGGGTGGAAATGAGGTTGATGAGCCCCAAACTCAAGGAGCAGTTTAGAATAACTGATTTTTGGAGCATTTTTTGCCTGTAAATTAGTTCAAAGAAGTCTTCCAAATCCACAGACTAAGTGTTCATTCAGGGTTGATGGAAAGAACAGAAACAGAATAGAAAAACATCACCTAGGCTGGGGTGTTTGTTTCATTCTAGGCTAGTGTGCAAAAGGCAGACACCATTGTTTTCCTAGAAGTGATTAACTGGAATGCTGCAGTCTTTTGGGGGGGATTTAGTGCTGTTCATCCCACTTCTGGATCCCTGCCTGCAGCCCTGAGTCAGGGGTCTTAGTCCTGGAAAGAAACAGGGCTTCAGGACGTGCCTTGTTTGGCCTTTCTGGGTGAGTGGGTGCAGTGCCTGTGCAGAGGTGCCTCATTCTGCTGCTGCACAGAACACAGAACGCTTGATTCGAGGCACCCGTTTTGTGGGGCTGGATGTTGAAGCGTGATGGTACCTCAGGTCACCATAGCTGAGGCTGTCAGGCTGTTGTCCCTCTGCTCTTCCTGCTTAGGTGGCATATTGTGTCCTGTGTCCTTTCCCTGCTTCCTATCTGGCAGCTCCTGCTCCTTCCAAAGCACCTGCCTCTTTCCTGTCCAACCCCCACCCTTCCCAAACAGCTGCAGTGACGTGTTCTCCAGCCCTGCCTTGGTGTCAGGGATGGATTTGGCCTGTCCTACCAGCTCCAGGTGGTTTTGTGATGAACTGACGTGTATTTTGCTCTGTTTGCTGTGGGCCTCAGATCACTGGTTATTTCCTTTCTTTCCTCTTTTGCACCTGCAAGTGGCTCTTGGCAGTGTATGAAACACCAGCAAATACACAAACCAGAAAAGCTTCTCTGTGAAATTCCATTTTATTTCAAGTGCACAAACTTACCTCGTTCTTAATTATTCCCTAGATCAAGAAGAGAAGGAAAATTCCAAAGACGGTGCAAAAGAGGCAAGTGAAAAACATCTATTTTAACTTCTGCCATCAATAGTGGAGGCAATTTATATATGATCATAGAATCCCAGAATGGTTTGTGTTGGAGGGGACCTCAAAGATATTCAGTGCCACTTGCCATGGGCAGGGACACCTTCCACTAGCCCAGGTTGCTCCAAGCCTCATCCAGCCTGGCCTTAGACACTTCCAGGGATGGGGCAGTCACAGCTCCTCTGGACAACCTGTGCCAGGGCCTCCCACCCTTCACAGGGAGGAATTTCTTCCTAATATCCAATCTAATGATAAGATGATGTAATTAGTCTCCTCCCGAAATGAATATCAAGAAATGAAACTGTTCCTGAGCTGCACTTCCCTTGCTTTTAATTATCAGTCCCAGCTCAGAAAACTTATTTAGTCTTGCTACTCAAATTACTTACTTACACTTATCAAAGCCATACAGCACAAAATTCCTAAGAGATGGAGCTGACTTGCTGACCCATCCCATAATACCCTGTGCTTCCCTTTCCCTTTAGAGAACTTCCCCACATCTTTAGGCCCCAAAACTCAACTCTTGAGTTGCTGATTCTGTAGCAAAACAATGGCAATACCTGAAGCACGCTGGAGTTTGGAATTAGTGAGAGCAGGTTTGACCATATTGCCAGTTCCCCTTAATTTTCATGCTGAAAAGAAGTTTTTTGTGTCTGTGGGCTTTGGAATAGCCCAGGGTGGTGGTTGTGTAGTGATCTCAGCAATACCCAGGCCTGAGGAGCATTTTGAAAGTCGTGTGGGGGCAGAACGTGGCCTGTTCTGGTGGCAGTGGCATCTGTGCCACTTGGAAAGCCAAGAAAACAAAGTGTTTTGCAGTGTAGCTTTTTTTTTCCTTCAGCTTCAGAGGAAATTAAGTCTTTTATTGCTTTTTTTCTTGGACAGTATTTATGATGCACTTGGCATGTCAGGATTTCCTGGAATCTCTTATCAGGAAAGGGCATGTTGGTTCTTTAATCTTGTGAATGTCTTCACTCATGGTGGAGCGGTTTCTGAGAGGAGTCAGTGGCCTGGGACAGGGTGACGTGGCTTGAAAGCCAAAGCAGATGAGGAGCAGAAAGGTCCTGGATCCCTGGAGTGTCCTGACCCCAGAAAGCACCTCTGTCTTTTAGCACAGACCCCTGTCTGTTAAGCACTGAAAACCTTCAGTAGCTCAAGCAACACGGGTGAAAAAGAGTCAGTTTGTGGGTTTGGGCACTTCAGGAAGCCAGGAACTCCAGCTGCTTCCGGGATGGAGACTTTACTACTTTAGGGAATTAATGTCTTAACACGAAGGAACAAACCTGAAGAGAGCAGACTGGAAGGTGTGACAAAGTGGGATTTACATTATATGCACCATTAACTTTGTTAGCCACAGCCACGGGTGGTGTGGGATCCTCTGGATAAGGAGCAGCCTGGGCTGGGAATGCTGAGAGGTGTAGTGCAGGTGCCAGAGTGACTTTGCAGGGTTTTTTTGGATTCTTTAGGGCCTGGTGCTGCAGGTGGTGAGCCTGGCAGACCCAGTCTGGGTGAACACCAGGACAGGTCTGGGTGTTGCAGAAACACTGAGTAGCCACACAGGGTCTGATTATAACCCGGTAATGCTGGCTCTGCACACAGGAATAACATTTTTTGTTTCAGAGGAGTCTCAGGAGCTGCCCTGTGGTAATGACCTGTTCCTTTCCCTCACCCAGATCCCCACAAAAAACATTGAAGGGCAGATGACGCCCTACTACCCCGTGGAGCTGGGCAATGGCACTCCCTGCAGCCTGAGGCAGAACCTGCCCAGGTCCAGCACAGTGATGTACATCTGCCACCCCGAGGCCAAGCACGAGATCCTCTCCGTAGCAGAAGTCACCACCTGTGAATACGAGGTGGTGATCCTGACCCCACTACTGTGCAACCACCCCAAATACAGGTACAGTGCCCAGAGCACTTCTGTCTCCTCTTAGTTTGTGATTTCTTGAGGGATCATCTTCGTGGTATTTGAGGACTGCAGATACGATGTGTGTACACTTTATAAAACCAAAAGTATCTTCTCCAACCATAAGCTTAACCTTGACTTTAGCTCCTTCCAACATGAGGAGCTCTCTAGAAGCCATTTCCATATGGAGAATTCGCAATTTCAGTGTTATGTTCCAAAAATGAAGTGTAGGCTTCTTGTATCCTCCCCTTCCCTGAACTGTACCATGTATCTGAGGGACACCCTGAGCCTTTGGACCTTCCAAGGGATGTAAAGAGAACTGCAAAGGGAATGTGCCATACAGACAAGGGGGGGGATAATGGACAGGATTCCTGGATTTACACAGAACAAGTGAGTGATCTGAAACAGGCCACAAGGTCTGAAGGCAGAATCCTGCATTTTGTAAACACTTGGCAGTTGGAGTTACTGAGTGCTGCTATTTTTAATGTTTGGTATCCACTGTAAATTTTCTCATGTGGATGGGTTTGGTCATACTCTGTTATCTGCTGCACTTATCTGTGGCACTGTTATCTGTTCACTGCATGAGTCTTTGAAGCCTCTGTAGCAGTAGGAAAAAAACATAGAAAGTGCACAGGGAAATTGTTCTGTTGCTCGATAAGAATAAAAACTGGAGCTGCTGCCTCCTTCCAAAGGGAAGGCCTGGAAGGGTTCCTGGCCCCCAGCAGGAAACACTGAAAATAAACACACAGGATCATGATTCCCCTCCTTACGTCACCTTGGTAAAAAAGGAAAGGTGGAGGTGGCAGCCTGGGAATGCTGCCCAGTGACATCACAGGGATCACAACCCAAATTCCAAGTTCAGTGCCCTTTTTTCCTGTTGTGTGTTCCCAAAACAGCCCCGAGCAGCAGCAGGTCCAGAAACTCAGAGCACTGAACTGATTGCTGTACTTGGAGGTGTAACAGTGACATGTTCTTACCTTGCTGGGCAGGTTCAGGGCTTCCCCTGTGAATGACATCTTCTGCCAGTCCCTGCCAGGATCCCCACTTAAACCCCACAACTTGGAACAGCTGGAGAAACAGCAGGAAATGCTGAAGATGCCTTTTAGGAGGGTTAAGGAGGTAGGATTTGTTTCATTTACTTTCCATCTTTAAGACATTTTGTAAGATGATGTCAGTCTTTCATTGGTCTTTTAGCTTGTTGAAACCATCTGTAACTCACCCTGTTTGGAAGGAAAACAAAACAAGTGTGGGCTACTGATTTAAATTTTTGTAGCCTACAGTTCACAAATGTATGAAGGTTTTGACTGGAATTTTCTTTCAGCTAGAATTTACCAAAACAACCAACCCAATTCAGTGTTCAGTAACTTAATATAACTTGTAAGACTTTGTAGGGGACTTAATTGTATCCTTTAATTGCAGGAAGAAATGCCTTCAACGAAGGAGGAGAAATTCTCTTCCATCCACAAGCCTGTGGCTGTTGGGAGCCACCAGCTGTTAACAGTGGGGACAACCCACATCTCCAAACTGACCGATGAGCAGCTCATCAAGGAATTCCTCAGTGGTTCCTACTGCTTCCATGGGGTGAGCAGCAAAGCCACGTGGAATAAAGCTGTGTGGAGTACATCCTAATTTATGTACTTGTTTAATTTTTATCTTTAACTTTTCTGTTGAAATTCAGTTTATTTGAGCAGACAGTGAAATGAAAGCAGGTAACAGAATTAGCCATGAAGGATTTTCATTAACTAACAGATATGGAATTTTGCAGCTGAAACAGCTGGTTTAGGGTCTGGGGGGGAAAGGATATATTTGTTGTGGGGTGTTCTGTTTGTTTTAGGGGTTCTGTTTGGCTCTTTTTAACATTGAGGTTGTTCCTGTCCCCAGGGCGTTGGCTGGTGGAAATACGAATTCTGCTATGGCAAATATGTCCACCAGTACCACGAGGTGTGTTCAAAGAGTTCTGCTAGTTCCTTTAAGTTCCTGTTAAGAAAATACAATCCTCTGGACATGGTGTAGTGATCAGTTTTTCCTGTTTTAGGATAAGGAAAGTGGCAAGACCTCCGTGGTGGTGGGTACGTGGAGCAAGGAGGAGCACATCGAGTGGTCGAGGAAGAACGCAGCCAGGACGTTCTACCTGCGAGAGGATGGCACCCAGACAGTCAGGTAGCAACCAGGCTCTGCCCTGCTCTCACACCTGGGACACAGGGCCCAGCCATGTGAAATTTGGATTATGAACAGATAAAATAAACTGCCAAGAGCAGCATGTTCAGATTCACCCCCCAGTCAACATCACAAATTCAGCACTTCAGATACGGCACACAGAAAAATCTTTCAACACTGAACAACTCTTTCCCTGTGCAGTAACTGCAATACAACCTATTGCTATATATTAGTATAATAGCTATATAGAACAGTAGTATAATATATAGTATAATAATAGTATAATAATATATAGTATAGTATAATAGTGTATTTGTTACTGTTTGTTCGTATATTAAATACCTGACCAATGATGAGGTGCTGGATCGCACCACTGAACTGACTGCTTAAAAATTGTGTCTGATACTTCCAAACTGTTCCATTCTGATCTTTTGTGGCAGGATGGTGTCTCATTTCTATGGAAATGGAGATGTTTGTGACTTGACAGACAAGCCAAGGCAGGTGACTGTGAAATTGAAGTAAGTGGACTTTTACAAAGTGATGTTTTGTGTCTGTTTCCTGGGTCAGAGGGGAAAGCTGCTGCTGTTGCCACAAAGCTCAGAAGGCATTATCTGTTAACAAAATGCTGCAGGCAGCAGTGAAATATGTGTTGCTGTGTGCTTATTGCCTACCAACCCCCCAATTTCTCCTCCATTTTCAGATGTAAAGAATCTGACTCCCCTCACGCTGTGACCATTTACATGTTGGAGCCTCATTCTTGCCAATACATCCTTGGGGTATGTACAGACATGCCCTGAGGTCAGGGCTGGTAGTAGAGCACATCTCCAGGTCTGTGTTTAAGGTGACCCCTTTCCCAGGGACTCTTCCCAAGATTCCTGCAGGGCTGAGTTCATGGTTTGGTGTCTCTGTTCCAGGTGGAGTCTCCAGTCATCTGTAAAATCTTGGATACAGCAGATGAATACGGGCTCCTGTCGGTGCCCAGCTGAGGACAGCAAATCCCCCAAGGCCAAATCCTGGCATTCCCATGGGAACAGTGTCTGTGAGCTGACAAAGGCCTCACCAGCACAGCTCTCCAAGCTGAGGGACTCGTGAACCACTTTTGTGTATAACTATGTGTATATAAGAGCTTATTGATAAACTTTTAATGATTAAAACCTTGTCTTGCACTTCCTGCCTGGCTCGTGTGTGACACGTTCCCTCCTCATTGGTGCCATTGTTAAGGTGTAAACTCAACTCAGAAAAGGCACAAAAGTAACTGAAGCTTCAAGGGAGGAGTTCAGCTGCCAACAGAAGGAAAAGGTGAAGCCAACACTTCCTGCTCAGGAGCCACAGCACCACTCATGCTTTTCCTACAACTTTTTTTTTTACAACATGCTTTTCCTGCTTTCTCCCAACACCAGTGTTACCTCACTCTAACTGCTGGGAATTGTTTTCTCCTGTCACTGTACCTCGCCCCTCTTCAGCTGCAATTTCTGGGCTGCTTCCCAGGACATTCCATTTATTTATTTATATTTAACACTGGTAAATCTTCATCTTTATACAGTTATTTTGCTGAACATCCTTCCTGCCACCAGGTCCAGTTCCCTGTAGTGTGTCTACCTCTCAAAGAACATTTGGGAAGTTTTAATCTGCTGGCACTAGACCTTCCTAGAAGTAAATTGGGAGGGATCAGGTAAGTTGAAATACTGCTGACAGGAGGATCTGAAGTAGATTTATGTTATATTTTTGAAAAAGTCTGTAATGGCCAATAGCCAGCAGAGCCTTGAACGTTTGGGGCTTTAGTAACAGTGTCCGGTCGGTGCGTGTTGGTCACGTCCATGTGCCCACTGCATTTCCTCCTTTCTGCAGCCCTTGTGCAAGGCACAGGAATTTCTGACAGCTGTGGGGTGGAACCTGCCAGCCACGTGGCAGATGAGTGGGCAAATAATGCCCAAAATACTCCCCTGAGTTGCTAGACTGTTGCAACAGAACCTGTTTTAGTGTCCCACCAAGCAGAAAACCCAAACAGCAGCAGCAGCATGATTTGGCATTTAAATTGACTCTCACTGCTGTTGCTCATATCCTGATTTCTGAGGCTCAGCAAGGTGGCAGAGGGAACTGGAAAGGGGAAAGAGTCTTTCACATAGATTATTTCCCCATGGAGCAGTCTTGTACCCAGATTCCCCCATTCCCAGCCTTCCTGCCTGCCAGAGGCATCAGCAGCTGACACAGAGTAAGAAAAGATGAAAGCATTTCACCTTCTGCTCCCTGTGCAAGGGGCTGGCTGGATCCCCTCAGTATGGCTCTGAGCTGTGCAATCCCTGGTGATGGTTTTATTTTGGATCAAGGCTGCCCTGATGAAAGGCTGGAGCCACCCAGCTCTGGGCAGCCTCAGCATCCCTCAGGCTGTGCCAGGGAAGAGAACACAACACAGTCAGTCTTTCTGCATATCCCTCCTTGTGGTGATTAGATCAGAGGGCAAGCCAAGAATAGTTATTTCGTGGAATGTCAGAATTCCCCACATGGGAGGGAACTCCCTGGTGGGAGGGGGAAGCACATCCCTGACTCAGAAGTCACAGCACCTGGTGCCCCCCAACAGCAGCTTTTGCCACGGTGTGAGCAAACAGGCTCTTGGCAAACCCGTGTTCCTCAGCCTGGACTTCCCCTTGCACAGGAAGCTCCATGCTCACAGCTATTCTCTGCCCGGAATCGGGGCTGCCCCTGCACCCACATCCACCTCCAAAAGAATCATGCTTTGCTCCCCCTCCTTTCCCATCCCCTCCTGACCAGCAGCTGACTTAGGTTTGCTCCTACGCCTTCAGGAGGTAGAGCTGTTTCACGCAGACAAGGGCATTTCCAGATCATAAATACCTTATATTTTTATCCAGCACCAAAATCCAAGCCCACCTTAATAAGAAAAGCTCCTGTGAGGTCTGGCCTCCTCAAAGCTGGTGCTGATCCTCTTTGGATTTGAGCAGCTCCTGTGCAGGTTCAGCTCTCTATGAAACAATATTTCCAGTGCACAAAAAACCTTTCCCTGCAGAGAGAAACAGAACAAGTGGCACACAACCTGTTTTGGGAATGAAAGCACTGGTCCTGCTCTTGGCCACATGGTGTGGACCTTCCTTGCTCACTCAGACCTTTCTTGTGTCCTGCTCTTCCCTCAATTCCCAAAATGAGGGTGCTTTAAAAAAAAAAAATACACAGAGGGTGGTGGACAAAACAAATGACAGAATAATTCCAGCACTGGGAGTTGGTGGAATAACTGTGCTTGTACCAAAAAGCTGCCTTTTTAACCTTCTCCCTTCCAACCATGATTGACTCTCTCTGGGATTTTGCTGGCCCCTGTGCTAGGATGTAGCTGTCCCATCTTCCCAAAGGAAAGCACAGTCCCAGGTTTATGAGCAGCACCACTGTATTTAGAAGGAGAATTGTCTGACTCCAGGGCGTCACCCCACACTGACAGCAGGAGTGAAAATTTCCCCTGACATATTCCAACTTATCAATTTCCTGCCCCTTTTATCAAAGCAGGTTGGGATCTGTCTGAAGAGCATGACTGTGGGGCAATTCCCAGAACCTGCCACAGCAGGAAAGTGTCCAGTCAGACCAGACTGACAGCACAAACCACCTTGGGTTTTCCAGCCCCCAGGGCTGGACAGAGAGGCCTCTGGGCTGCTGTGAGAGTTTCCAGTCACTGGTGGTTGCAAAAGAGTGGAAAAAAAAATTGGAAGTGACATAAAGGCAAGCTCTGATCCCAGTGAAAGCTCCAGCTAATAATTTAGAGCAAGGTTCTTAACAAGGTGTCGCTGTGGGGCATCAACTGACCCCAGGATTTGCGATGGCCTCTCCTCTGACCTCCCTCCCCACTCAAGCTGTTTTATATTGTTTTCTTTGAGGGAAAGGCAAAGGTGAAGCTACAGTTGATGTCATTTCATCGTTATGAGGAGTTTGAGTGACTTTGGTCATCAGCAATAGCACAAGTAACCTGAATTTCTGAGTTAATGAAGCCAGGGTCAGCTTTGTCTGGATCATTCCTCTAGCTGTGTTCCCGTTAGCAGTTTTGTTTTTGACAGAGCATGACCACAGCACCACGGTGTTGCTCCATCCCTTGTTCTGTGTTCCCCTGGGAGCAGCACTCCAAGCTCCTTCAGCATTCCTGCAGTCTGTCCCTGCTGAACCCCGGCCAACCCATGCCCTCCTTGCTGAACTTGGTTTCTCAGTTTTTTCCCCCACCTGCGACGCTGAGGCCGAGGCAAACTCTCGGGACGACACTGTCATGCATTAAACGAGCAACTTCCACCTTTTATTTCCCCTTTGGCCACGGGTTGGGCAACGCCTGAGAGCGGCGCGAAGCGGAAAACTTGATGGATTTCACCGGGAGGATCATGTCCGGCACCTCCTCCTCCTCCTCCTCCGCCGGGCACAGGGGAGGGGGCGAGACTGGGCGGCCCCGGGGTGCCGCAGCCCGCCCCGCTCCGCTCCCAGCTCCACAAAAGGCACCCGAGGCAGCAGAAGGTGAGGGAGGAGCGCCCAGGAGAGCAGGTACAGGGGGTCAGAGGGGTGGGAGCGTGGCTGGAAGTGAGGAGAGAGCTGTGTGACAAACTGACGATGCTTTTCACACCTCGGGGGTTCGTGGCTCGCTCACCCCTGTGCCGGGTGTTCCTGCGGGATGTGGGGTGGGCTGGGGGTCCTGCGGGCAGTGGGGGGCAGAGCTGGGAAGTCACTGACGTCCCTTCAGTTAAATCTGGTGGCCCAAGGCCGGTGGGCAGCAAAGGGCACTGTGGTGACACAGGTCACTCACACGGAGCTCTGCACCTGCCTTTGCAGGGAATAAACACGGCTTGGAGCAGCAGGGCCAGGGACTCGTGACAGAGACCCGGAGCAGGACTGGAGCCAGGCAGCGACGCTCCGGGCACTGGGAATGCTGTGGGGCACTGGGGCAGTGACCTCTCCTGGCTGCCTCCCATATCCTGCTTCCAAGAAAACCTACTCGGGCAGGTAGGGCCAAACAAATGGTCACTGGTAAATCCTCGGCAGAGCAAAGCTCCAGGGGCTGGGATCAGGGGAAGATCCGAGCTCACACAATTACCTGGAGCTCCCTGGGGCGTCACTGAAGCGGCTGAACAGGTTTTGGAGGGGTCAGACTTACTTGGTTGTCATGCACCATGCACCGGGACGGGAGACACAAAACCTGAGTCCCATGGAGCCACAAAGGGCATTTCAGATTTTGCAGGGGGAAAGATGGTACTGCAGGGGCTGCCTGGGAAAGAAAAGAAAGAAAAATTCAGACTTTAACTACCATGACCTCAGATGAATAGTGCTTGCCTTCAAATCATTCTCTGACACCCTCTCTTTTACTCTGAAGTAAGATGTGTTTTATTTTGCTGGATAAAAAGGGATTCGTGGACACAACTAATGAAACAATTTCTGGACTTCAGGTAAATTAGGACTATTTTTAAGGGTATTCATTAACATACTATAATGATGGATTTAACATTTCTTTTCTCCAGAATGAGGATCCTTCCTGGCTGCCTTCATTTCTTCTTCATTCCTTTCTTACTCAGTGGAGCACATGGATTCCTAATGTGGAAAACACCTCCAGCCTTCCTGGTTTATAACTACTCCTATTCGAATCTCTCCTCTGTCTCAGAAGCACGAGCTCCAAAAACAGCAAGAGCTCTCAATTTCTCACACAATGTCATTGAAAAAATTACCAAGAGAGACTTGGAAGGATTTGACTGGCTGGAAATTCTGGACTTTTCCTACAATCGGATCAGGGCTGTTGAGCCTGGAGTGTTCCAGAGTCTGCTCAGCCTGGTTTCTGTGGATTTATCATTTAATGATGAGAAGCTGCTTCTGTCAGATCTCCCACCCCACCTGAAGCTCTCACCTGCTGGCAAAGCTCCGAGGTCTTTGCAGCTTTCCAGGAATTCTGGCAGATCTTCAGGGGCTGCTCTGGAGCCTTCTGCTCCCACAGAGGAGCTGTCACGTTCTGGAGTTCTGTCTCTCCTGCAAATCCTTAGCCCCAGGCTCAGGAGAAGCACAGGGAATCTTCTTTGGAGGGGAGAGAGGAACACAACAGCCCTTCCCACAGCCACACCTGAGCCCACCCTCTGTGGAACTCCCATCAACGGGACACTCAACCTGTCCCACAGCAACCTCTCCCAGGATGAGCTGATGATGAAACTGGATAAGGATCTCTGCCAAGCCCAGCTGAGCAGGATTTTGGAGCTTGACATCAGTCACAACAACGTGGAAATGGATCTTCTGTCACTGTTTGCCCTGTTCTTCCCAATGGAAAACACACTGTCCATCGATGCCAGCTCCAACAAGTTAACCATTAACATCCTGGATGCTGAGTCCTTCTGTAAGTTCCCATCCCACCAGCTTTTGTTCCTAAACATCAGCAACAACCCCATCAATAGCCTGGATACGCTGTGCCTCCCTTCCAGCATCAAGGAAATTGATTTGTCCTTCACCAACATCAGCCAAATACCCCTGAATTTTGCTAGAAAATTGTTTAACTTGGAAAAAATGTACGTTCAAGGAAACCACTTCATCTACACAGCATTCTCAGAAAGCAGGAATACAGTTCCAATGTGCGTTCCTCCTCCTGGAACTGTACACATCAACGCCATCTCCTTTGTCAGGAACCAGGCTGGGACACCCATTGAAAGCCTTCCCGAGAAAGTGAAACACCTGGGAATGTCCAACTGCTCCATTGTGGAACTGCCAGAGTGGTTTGCTGACAGAGTGGAAGAACTGTTATTTCTGGACCTCAGCAGCAACCATATTTCTGTACTTCCCAATTTCCCCACCTCCTTGCAGCATCTCGACATCAGCAACAACGACATCAAAGTCATCTCCCCTAGTCTGAAATCCCTCTCCAACTTAACAGTATTTAGGATTCAAAACAACAAAATTATGGGTATACACACGGAGTTTTTTCCATCAGCCTTAAAAAAATGTGATCTTAGTAAAAACAAGGTGAAGGTGTTGTCCTTAACTTCTGCCCTGGAGAAGCTGGAACATCTCAACATATCTGGGAACCTGATCACGCACCTGGAGCCTGCCGGCCACCTTCCTGCACTGACCAGCCTGGACAGCAGCCACAACCTGATCCCAGGCCTGCCCGATGGCTTCGGGGCAGCCCTCCCAGGGCTGAAGTATTTTAATCTATCAGGGAATAGGATCTCCTTTCTGCAGCGTGGCTCTCTCCCAGCTTCTCTGGTCGAGCTGGACATCAGTGACAACGTCATCACAACCATTGTGGAGGCCACCTTCGGCCCACTGACGAGCCTCAGGGTTCTGACTGTCCAAGGGGAGCATTTTTTCTGTACCTGTGACCTGTACTGGTTCATGAACGTCTACCTCCACGAGCCCCAGCTGGAGATCAGGGGCAGGGGGGCCGTGAGGTGCAGCTTCCCCCCGGAGCGCCGGGGCTCCCTGGTGGGCAGCAGCCGCCTGACGGTGCTGCACTGCTCCCTGGGAGTGCAGCTGGCTGTGACTGCTGGCGCCGCCAGCCTGGCCGTGCTGGCGCTCACCGCGCTCTGCTGGCGACTGGACGGGCCCTGGTACATCAGGATGGGCTGGTACTGGTGCATGGCCAAGAGGAAGCAGTACGAGCAGCGGCCAGAAAACAAACTCTTCGACGCCTTCATCTCATACAGCGAGCACGACGCCGACTGGACCAAAGAGAACCTGCTGAAAAAGCTGGAAAATGACGGGTTCAGGATATGTTACCATGAGAGGGATTTCAAACCAGGGCATCCTGTGCTTGGCAACATTTTTTACTGCATAGAGAACAGCCATAAAGTGCTTTTTGTTCTCTCTCCCAGCTTTGTGAACAGCTGCTGGTGCCAGTACGAGCTGTATTTTGCCGAACACCGGGTCCTGAATGAAAACCTGGATTCCCTCATCATGATCGTGCTGGAAGATCTCCCACCCCACAGCGTTCCACAAAAATTCAGCAAACTCAGGAAACTGCTGAGAAGGAAAACCTACTTGAAGTGGAGCCCTGAGGAACAGAAACAGAAAATGTTCTGGCATCAGCTAAAAGCTGTCCTAAAAACAACCAACGAGCCGCTCGTGAGAGTGGAGAACGGATCTGCTCTGGAAATGCAGGAGATGGAATGAGACCCAGGGAACTCTGAGGGCTCTGCCTGGAAAGCAGAGGTCAGATAAAAGCATTTACCTCCTGCAAAGGCTGCTGTGATGCCCAGGGCTTTGTCTGGATCAGTCCTGGGAGAGGCTCCTAGGGGGACTGTGGCACACCCATTATTCCCTCTGATAGAGAATCCCGAAGGGATGAGAACATAGCACTGATAAAAAGCCTTTTCCTCCTGGATGCTTGAAGTTGTCCAGCTATTCCCAGCATTTCTGTAAGTGCTGTAGATGTCACCTGAGAGGAAGAACTGCTCAAGTCACGCTGCATTTCCTTGCTGCCTTCCTGAGGTGGTGGCAATGAGAAGCAATGTCTTAGGACTGGACTACAGATTCCCAGATCTGGGATAGCTTAAGGTGGGAACACACCCTGTGTGCAGGTAAGAGAGCCACAAACCATGCTGGTACACAGGGAGCAGCTCCTTTCTGTGCTTTGGCAAGGAAAGATTAAAGATTGACTTAATTTAGCCCTCTCAGAGAGGCTAAACCCACACTGCTACAGACTTTGGGTTCAGTGACTGCTGGAAGAGATGAGACTTGAAAATCTTTTATAAATTCAGAATAAAAACATACAACCAGACAGTACAAAAAGGACCAGATGAGCGTGGTGGTCTCTGCTGTTAAATAACTGGGGTGAGCTTTGTTTAATCACAAATCTCTGGAGAATAAGCAAGTTCTGTACATTATTATTTAGATTTAGGGAAGTTCCACCTTACACAGTCACCCTGACCCATTTCCAATGGATTCAGTACTATCTCTGCATGGTCCTTGCCCTCACCTAGTGCCACTTGATAATTTTATTTATTGTGCTTGGGAAAAAGCAAAAGAAATTCAGCTGATCCAACTTTCACATTCAAGGGAAATCAACAGACTGTGACAGAAAATAAACACCAGGTGAGGACAAACTATTTGGTTTAGCATGACTTGGACTTGCTCCTATGATGAGCAAACACAAACAACTTCCCAGTAGAAAATCCCAAATCCAGGAATGCAGCATATTTGGAACACAGACTCCAAAAAGGAATTGTCTCTGCTGTGACAGAACAAGACCAATACCAAGCTATTTGCTGCCAAAAGGGGGAATAGGCAACAAACATCTCCATTGACAGAGATCCCTTGGAACTCAGTGCAAACCCACCTTTCCTCAGCAAAATGATTTGGCACCATCAGCTCTGAGGTTTTATATGTTAGGATAAAACCCACAATCCTGCAGGCCAGCAGCTGAAAAAGCCAAACTTTTTTTACCACAGAGATCTAGGGCTTAAAAAGACTGTGAATTATAAAAATATTACAAAAATTTTAAGCAACCAGAAGTCACTTGTTAATGAGATTAATGAGCCGCAAGTAATTAATCAGTTGTTTTTCTAATAACCTTTATGCTTTCCTCTTTCTAAAGCACTCAGTGGTCACGTTTCTCACTTCCTCTCTTCCCACACATTTCCCACCTTCACATTCCGCTGCTTCCCTCTCAGTTCCAGTGCTGCTTGTTAACCTTGCAGTGACTCTTTACTGTTTTTTTACTGGTTCTGTGCTCAGCAGGCTTCTGATAGAAGAGGCTAAGGGAAAAAAAGCAGAAGTTATACTCCAGAAGAGTCTAAACCAATTACTTTATCACAAATTTGATTATTTCAGTCCATGATTCACTGCAAAGTTGTACCTGCTTTCAAAATCCAATCTCGATTTACTACATCCATGAACCTCCCACAAAACAGCTATTTCGTACAGCTGGCAACTTAAATGAGGTTTTTCTCCTCCTGCAGATTAAAAGGTGTTGCACTTTCCTACCTGGCACTATGATACTGTACAGATTAACACCACTATTAATTACACAGGTGGTGTTAAGGGCACAGCTGGCACCAGGAGTTAACAGAGAGCAAATTACAAAGAGCTTTGATGGGACTTCAGTTCTTTTGTCACACAAAGGCAATAAAACCTCCTGCTTGGCCCCTTCTTGCTTTACTCTCACATGAATACTCAATGCATATGTTTTATGAGGTGCAAGTGGTTTAATTTTGAAACATGTCATGAAGTTCATGTAATCTAAAGGCACAGGAGAAGTTGCACATACACACAGCAAACCCCCAAAACTGTCTCATGTATATTTTTTCCCTCCAGTACAATTTGTACTGAAGAGAAATTCAAATACAGAACAGTCAAACAAGGTATTTTCATTGTATTTTATACTTAGTTTAGAAAGAACCACATTAATCATTTAGAGGAAAAAAAAAAATCTGGGCAGAGAGGAAAGACTTATGGAAATAATTTCCATTTTACATTTGTATTAGAAAGTTGTTCACACTGATTTTATTGCAAGAAAGCTGGTTTGAATTATTCAGAATTAATTCATATTCAGTGTTAAACAAAGAACAGTGTTCCAGAAGAATCTTGAGAACAGTTTAGTTAACAAAAAGCCTGAACCAACAACTCACAGACAGCAATGATGTGGACATTTTTTGTTTCTAAAGTAACAAATCCCATCACTGTAATTTTCCTGAAGGTGTGGCACTTTGCTATAGCAAGGCATCAAAAGCCTGTGGCACAATTATTTTGGAGACACTGAGGCTCTGCTGAAGTCCACAGAAACTGAAAGGTGATTGCTTGTTTGGAAAAGATCTGGCCACTTAGACAAACAAGTGTCAGGAATTTAAATGCCCCTGAATTGTCCTGTCTCCCAGGGAATTCCCACAATAAGATACAATACAAATGGGTGAATTTATAGAAAAACATACTTAACTTCTGTTATTTGCTCACTGCGTAGACCGACAGACAAAATTTCTAAGCAGACAGATAAAATCAAACTGATGTTAGACTTAAGAAAACCTCAAAAACTTGTCATTCTGGTTTTAGAAATGTTAACAGCTGTCAGTTCTGACTGTCAGGAATAACCAAATCCCAATTTATACAAAGTCATGGGCAAAAGAGTAAGCAGCAACATGACTCTGTGCCTGACAGCTGACCAGTTAGGGAATTCCAGACGTGACTGTGCTCCTCCTGGTGTATCAGTCACATAATATTGCAAAATTCATCTTTATCCTCAAGTAATGCAAATAATTAGGTAGTGCATGGTTATTTCCATCATATGTAAAACACTTCTCCAAATTATTTTGGGATACAGAATGCCACCATCATTAAAATCAATGCTCAGCAGATATTAATATATATACTGCAGAGGTTTATCCCAGTGCCACACTTCCCAAATGTCTCTCCCCAGTGGAAATATAACACTGACCAAACAAAGCCTTGTCCCACTTGAAGAAGCCAAAACTGAAATCCTGAACTTTGAATTCATAGAAATTTTGCCATTTACCTGAACAGAACCAGGGTTTCACCCTGTGAAGATAAAGGACTTTTGTTATTACTGAAAAACATCGATTCTTCCAACCTTCTGCAACGGGAAGAGTTTAAACTCAAATACTACCAAGCATCTCCCCAGTTCTTCCTTCCTGAAAATACAAGGTTATTTATAATGCTTGGCGTTATCATAGGACGGTTTTGGTTGGAAGGGACCTTAAAGATGATCCAGTTCCATCCCCTACCATAGGCAGGGACACCTTCTCCTGTCCCAGGTTACTTTGAACCCCACCCAACCTGGCCTTACGACATAATGAACCACATAATCATGGCATCTAGGGTTTTTTTACTTGCCCAGCAGTAAAATTTAATAAGAAAACCACCCTCGTGCAACAATTCCAAATCTAAAATATTCCCCTTGCTGGCTCTCCAGGAGAACTCCAGAGCGCGTCACGGAGGCGACAGCTCCGCGTCTGCTTCAAACGCGAACGGGAACGGTGTTTCTATTCACTGGCAGCAGTATCATGGAGTTTGGGGCAATTCCTCCCCAGAGCAGAGCAGGGGACCCTCTGGAATGGCCGGGTGGTGCCAAGGCTACACGGAGGGCAGCGGGACGTGCCTGGCGGGAGCAGCGCCGCAGTCCCGCCCGGCGCTGCTGGAGTGATGGAGCGCGGGGGCGCAGGGCTTGGCAAAGACGAAGGCGGGGCCCGCGGGCTGCAGGCTGTGCGGGGTGCTCACCTCCGCCGAGGGGCTGCTGTTGTACACGCTGTAGTAGGGCTCGATCCGCGTGTTCATCGGGGTGGAGCTGCTCTGCCCGTAGTGCTGCTGCCCCGCGGACGCCTTGGGGCTCAGCACGCTGTCCTTGGAGTGGCTGGCACCGCATGCCTGCTCCAAACCCTTCTTCTGAGGCTTTGGAGACAACATGTAGGCTGAGTTGGTCTCGTGGTGGGACGACTTGTTCCTGTTGACCTCCAGGCTGCCTTTGCCCATGGCTCGAAGTCTCGTCCTGTGCTTGCAGCAGAAAAAGACCAGGGCCACGTACTGCAGACACCAGAGCACGCGTCTCCGCAGCCCCGCGCTGTTGCGGGAATATATAAAGGGGTTTAATCCCGACTTGAAAAAAATGAGAGTAAACCCACACAGCTCAAACTGGTAGAGCACAAAGCCATCACTGCCGGACAGCATGTCCTGCACCAAGGAGATGGCCAGGGGCAGGCAGCACACCAGGACGGAGAGCACGATGACCACGCACGTCACCACTGCCTTGGAGTCTTTGGCTGTGGCCAGGTTGACGGCCGAGGCCAGCGGGAGCCGGCCGGCGAGCTTGGCATGGCCGTGGGGTGGCTTGGTGCAGCTCTGGGTCCTGTACAGAGCGGGCACGGCCTCGGGTCCCGCGAAGGGCTGAGCCCTGGGGGTGCCCACGGCCACCGCGGGCGGGCACTTCCTTGCCCGTGCGTTCCGGCGCAGGGCCTGGGCGATCATCATGTAGGACACGGACACGACAGCCACGCAGCAGATGAAGTCGGTGACGTAGAGGTAGAGGATGAGCTTGCCCTGTCCGCTGGGCAGGCTGGCCATGGGCAGGCAGAGGCGGGAGCCCCGGGTGCGCAGCGTGGCCAGCGTGGCCAGGGTGAAGCTGGCGGCCCAGAGCAGCAGCGTGAGCAGCAGCGAGCAGGGCGCGGAGGCGGCGCGGTGCGGGTGCTTGCCCAGCACCATGCGCAGCCGGTGCAGCGCGATCACCGCCACCGTCTTGAGCGACATGATGATGAAGCCGGAGCTGGTGAGGTGGAAGGTGAAGCAGAAGGTGCCGGGCACGCCGCGGGCCGGGCCGAAGAACAGGACGAAGGCGAACATGGGGGCGGCCACGCCGCAGATGAAGAGGTCGCAGAAGGAGAGGTTGAGGATCATGAAGTCGAAGTCGGTGCGGAATTTCCGGAGGGCCGGGTCGAAGAAAGAGAGCAGCACGATGAAGTTGCCGTAGGAGCCGAGGCAGAAGACGAGGGCCAGCAGGGAGGCGCAGGCGGCCAGTGTGGCGGCGTGGGTGCCCTCCCGCAGCTCCGCGGGGCCGCTGCCGTTCGCGCCCAGCTGCTCCGCGGGCCCGGCCGGCAGCCGCCCTGACCCGTTCATCGCCGCCCGGCCCCTTCACAGCCCGCTCATCGCCACCGCGGGGCTCCCTCCTTGCCTCTTCACCGCCCCCTCATCGCCGCCTCAGAGCTCCCGCCCGGCCCGGCCCCTCCCCGCTCCGTTCCGCTCGTCCGCCGCGGCGGGGCCGAGCCGGGGCGGGCGGTGGGGACAGAGCCGCAGCCTCCCCGCACCGCCAGGCACAGGCGGGCCCGGGGAAGGCGGCACCGAGCTCCCCAAAGCCCCGCTGGCGCTGCATCCCCGCCGCTCCAGCGTGGGGAGCAGCGGTGATGCGAGCGGGAGGGGCAGCACAGAGTGTGGTCCAGAAAATCACAGAAGGGTTCGGGTGGGAAGGGGACTGCAAGACCATCTTGTTCCTCTCCCTGCCATGGGCAGGGACACCTTTCACTAGCCCAGGTTGCTCCAAGCCCTGTCCAGCCTGGCCATGGACACTCCCAGGGATGGGGCAGACACAGCTTCCCTGAGTAACCTGTGCCAGGGCCTCCCCAACCTCACAGGGAAGAATTTCTTCCTAATATCCAATATGAACCTATTCTCTTTCAATTTGAACCCATTCTCCCTTGTCCTGTCACATGTCCTTGTAAATACCATTGCCTCATCTTTCCTGTAAATTCCCTTCAGGTACTGGAAGGCTGCAATTAGGTCAGCCGAAGGATCTCTTTTCCAGGCTGAACAATCCCAATTCTCTCAGCTTTTCCTCACAGCAGACTTGCCTCATCCCTCTGATCTACTTGGTGTCTCCTCTGGACTTGCTCCAAGAGCTCCTTCCTGTACCAGGGACCCAGAGCTGCATGCAGTGTTCCAGGTAGGGTCCCCCCAGAGGAGAGGATCTGTGCTGACTGTGCACCAACAAAACACCCACCTCAACCCAAAACCTGTTCAGCATCAACATCAAAGTTCTGCATGCTGCTCCTGCCCTGCTTGCACTTCTGCATCACTTTCCTGAGCCAGCTCAGTGGGGCCAGGGTGCCCTTTGTATTTGCTCAGAAGCACAGGATCTAAGCCAAAGCATCTTCTGTGTTCCCAAGGGGAGGGGAAAACAACCAGCACCATTTCTTTATCTGTTAACTGCCAACTGCTATCACAAATATAGTAGTGATGGAGAGTGTTGGATATCTGAGCATTAGAGGGATGGTTTTGAAGTACTTACAGGACGTGAGGGTGGGGAAACGCTCAGTACACGTTCTCCGAGGCAGACACAGCTGAGGGGCCTCCTTGGCACTAGAAATCCAGGTGGAAGAGACCAAAATCCAGCCAGGCAAGGCACAAAAGCACTATGAAAATACAGCAGAGCCAGTATTTCTGACTTATGCATGCACCTGTCTTACAATCATTATATATACATTAATCTATTGTTTAAATAACCATCCCCTACACCAGGTGCTTTGTAGAGCCATCCAGACAGCCACAAGTATGCAAGTTTGATACCTGAAAGCTTCCCATGGCCACCTGCCTGTTTATTTTTCAACACATTCCTTTCTAAACCCCAGAGCAATGCTTTTATAACCCTCTGGCTGGTGACAGCAGCCTGGCCTGTGTGCCATGCCCTGCTAAACACGCTCCCAGTGGCAATGGGGGTGGATTTGTTCTTGGGGGAAATGCCAGCAGTTGGCTGCAGCAGTGCCTTGCAACCTGGGCAGGTGCATCTTGCCTTGGTTTTGTCCTTAAGCTGGTTGTGTACAGGAGGGGGAAGGTTCAAAACCCAAAACATGGTTTCCTTGTAGCTTCAAATTATGTGCTCTCTCAGCTTGGCTGTCTCTTTATTTTCCCTTACTTGTATTTTTGTTCTCCAGTCGTGGTTAATTTGAAATCTGTGGGTGAATCTTGGCCCTCCTGAGTAAGAGTTGCTTTTTCATCGACAAACTGGGATCTCCCTCCTTGAATTTTCTTATTTATAAACATCAGAGGACTCTGAATTGTGGGATTAAACAAGAGTGACAAAATGTTAGCCTAATGCAAGAGTGCGGTTTGGTTGTTTTACCCCTCTACAAGTATTAACTGTGGTTGGAAATGGAGGGGAAACTGTAGCTGGTTCAAGCCTGCAAGCCTTTAACATTCCAGCAGAAAATGAGAAGGGATTACTCTCAGGGAGCAAGGGAATGAGCTGAGGCAAAAAGGATCTCCATGGGAGCACAAAGCCCTGCCCAGCCCCTTTGGCACAGCAAAGTGTCTCACCAGTCCATCCTTTTAAAAAGGACTTTTTAGCTTTTAAAAGAATTGCCAAAGTTTGGGGGGGGGGGGGGGGGGGGGTGGGNGGGGGGGGGGGGAAGTAGTAGAAGAAAGTGTGTTTTACAAGGTAGGAATCACAAGAGCAAAACTTACCTTGCACAAGGTACAAGGATATTTACTCTTTGCAGCACTCAAGCCTTTCCTTAAACTTTCATTCCTTAAAAATCCAGTGCTCTCTAGAACTATCAAGGTTCTCATTGTTCTGTCTTGGAGTTCCTACTGCATAAGGAGAAACAATGTTCCCAAGGCATTTTTGACAACAGTGTTCTTTTGCAGATATTTATTGGAAATTACTTTTAATTGTTGAAATCAGTCCTCATCTCAGCCTAAGATTTGTATTTTATGATTTTAACAAAAGAGTTCTAGGGGAAAGCAGCTGGAATAATAAAAGGGGAAATTAACCCAGGAAAAAAAAAAAAGAAATAAAAGCCAGGAGATAATAAATAAGAATAGCAGTGAAAAGCTTTTAACAGAATACTTTCAGGGTGAACTCAGCTGGGCTTCTACCTGGACTTACTGGAATCTGACTGCACTTATTGCTAGAACAGATTTATTGGGTTTATTGCTGGCTTTCCTAAGAACCCAATCAGAAATGATGGCATCTCATATTCCACAAGGGAAGTGTGTCCAGGAGTGTGCAGCTCCATCTGCAGCAGCAAAATTCTACATCTTGCACAGAGTTTGTCTTTGACATTAAACCAGGCTGTAACTACCACAGCACCAATGCCCTGAGGACCTTGCCTTGGATTAACCACCTGAAACTCCTTCCTTGGAGTAGGGATTCCTCTGCCTGCTGGCAACCAGGAAGTCTAAAGCAGGCTGAAGTTAAATTCCCCTCCAGAAGTTGCCTTCCAGGTACTGCAGGATGCTATGAGGATGCAAAACACATCAGCTGGTAACTCACAGCAGGATTAAAATCTTCCCAGGACAGTGGCCAGCAAACCCTTCTACTGTCACGGGGCTTTATTTTCCCCCTTGCATCTTAGCAGAGTATTGTGTTTTCCACAGCCCTGGGGAAAAGGGAGCTGGAGGCTCTGCTGCAGGATTCCAGGAAGCCTGAAGCTGTGAAAGGAAGTGTGAGACTGAGCAGGGTGTGGGATGCTGGGGATGCCTAACTGTGAAAAACTGACAGGAGACATCATCACATCATCCAGTGTATCCAGCACAGCAGTCCCAGCACTCTGGGAAAGAAGTAAGGAGGGAAGGGGGAAAGGGAGATACTTGGACAAAACAGGAACACAGTCATAATATACCAGAAATAAGGAACTTCATCCCTTTGCCTCTTTTAATCAAACCCAAACCCATCCATGCATGAACTTGTTAGCAACACAATCCACCAATGCTGAGACTGTGGCAACACCCAAAAGCACAGGTTAAAAGTCTAATTTGCCTACTTGGTAATTCTCTTATTTATCAAAATAAGCATCAAATACACCTACCTGATTATGGAAATATGGGAGATCACACCACTTAATGGTCTAGCAAGAGTCACTGAGCAGTACGTCACTGACAACTTGAGCACTTAACCAAACCAAACCCCAAAAAAACCCCAACCTCAACAAACCAAAATACCTCCCAAACCTCCCAAATTCTGCCTTACATCTTTGCCTTTCTTTGGTGCTTTCCCATGATGGTCACAGGTTATCTGTGGAGTCTGACAGGTGGTCACTACGGATGTCAAGGCTATCAAACTATGCTCAAGGTATTTTTCCATCTCCTTTCCTGTTCCAAGGTGAAAAATTCTCTCTTCTCAGGCCAGAAACCTCTCCCTCTCCAGACTGAGGTACTGCAGTTGGTTTATCTTGACAGCTTCAGGGAAGAGACAGTATAATACATCAGTGATGGAAGTTCAGAATTCAGGTTGTGGGTGTTGCTTGGGGAAAGTTAGGGAA
This sequence comes from Promerops cafer, assembly GCA_013398275.1. Classification (NCBI taxonomy): domain Eukaryota; kingdom Metazoa; phylum Chordata; class Aves; order Passeriformes; family Nectariniidae; genus Promerops; species Promerops cafer. The sequence goes on along the minus strand of VZSE01002037.1, from coordinate 1,231,176 downwards.
TAAATCCAGTAATAGAGTTGTTGTATTTGGTGAAGAATTGGTGGCAAAAAATTGTTCCTGCATTTCCAGGACAAGAGACTAACAAGCCTTCCCTCACCAAAACTCAACCAGCACAAGTTCACTCACACTACCACAAGTGTGTTTTATCCTATAGAAATGTATTTTGAATATTGTGCTGTATTTACTGGGGGATCTGTTTGGATAAAGCAATTTACTGTGGATTTATAAGGTGTTTGCAATTAATACCACTTCTGACCAGACCATGATTCTCTACAGTGCATTGAATCCTCAACCAATTCCAGCTACACCCTGACAAAGGAAAGAGATTCCCAAGTACAGCACAAAGCAGCAGAGCTGCAGAACAGCACATGCAATATCTGCTCCAACACTTCATCAGCCAAGGATCCTTTAAAGATGATCCTTTGCAGCACAGGCTTTCCATCACTTGTAAAGATTTAGTTCTATCAGCAAAACCCTCTCCAACAAAAACTAGTTTCTCCAGTTCTCAGAAGTTAACAAGTGTTTTCCTGGCACAAGATATTTTTCCAGAAATGTAAAAGCTGATTTCCTAGACATTAGAACAAGATCTTTAATTAATCCTTCATGTTGCCTTAACTCCTTACCAAATCCCAGGACAAACACAGGCCTCATCCAAAAGCTCAGAAGCACTGTAAAAACCTGAAGTTACGGTCTCAAACCAACACATTTCCTCTTTAGAAATACAGGAAGATGCAGTAGTTACAAACAGTCCATTTATTGTGTCTTAAACTACGTACACAATTGAAATCATAATTTTGGCACTACGCTATATAGTGGTTACATCCATGTGCTGACACTCCTTAAATACTGCCCCAGGAGCACTGCTTGGAAGTTTGGGATGAGCCACACAAAGGTCTCAGTGCTCCTGGGGGATTTTGCATGAAAGATGAAACACACACCAGTTGATGAGTTATTTCCATGTACCTCACGTTCTGTGAATGGATCACACCAGAATATGTGATGTCAGCATTGAGAAATGGCCACACGTGTTGCAGTAAAGTCTGAATGAGACACAGTCATGAGATACAGAAAAAGCAAAACAAACCCTCTCAGACACAGAGATATTCTGTTAAAGAAAATAATTTAAAAAACTAAGAATGGCATTTGTTTCGATACAAAAGCCAGAACCACTACTGTATTAACATCTAAGTATGAATCTTTACAAATTAATCTCACAATGGTGTTATGTAAAAGGTTGCAAACTGTACAATGTTTTGTCAATGCAATGCCTCTACAATTTATACAGTCTTTTACAACTATGTAACACATATTAAACAGCTTGTTAAACAGCCAATTGATACCAGTCTCTTAACAAAGCTGCAGGCAAAAAAACACAGAGCTTCCACATTCTTCAAGCGAGATATGCTTGCTCAATCTTTAGGAGAATACACTGTTAAAAACTGCCTTTCCACACTGTGCATACATTTCATTCCGTGAATTCAACCACCACTAACAGTCCACCATTTCCTATCTGTGGGCTCTAAATATATGCAAACACCCATTTCCCCCTTAAAAATATGAAGAGAATCATAATTTTTTATTCCACATGTGGTCAAGACACGTGTGCCTGCCCATGCTGTGTCCTGCCACCCCTGCACTGCACAGAGCTCAGCTATTTACATTTGCACAAGGGAGAGAATACAAAAAGGCAATGCTGCCCTGAGGTGGACTGGATGGTACTCAAATCCCAGTAGTGAAAAATAAAACTCTGAGGAAGGAAGGCTCCCGGGGTTGTGCATGGACTGGGGGAGGAGTTGCATCGGCAGAATTGGAGAGCTCCACTGGGAAAATTCCGGTTTGCGGCACTCTCTGGTTCTGCATATCCTTGATGTCAGGAACAGCTGGGAACAGGGGGCAGAAGAAGGGGGTGAGGGATGTGCAGTGTAGGTCACTGTGTGCAAGGAAGCAGAAACAAGACTGATGTGTGATGCAGGCCAAGGAGAAGGGTCTTGCCACGGACTCACGATCAGGCCCTGCAGGCGCAGCCTCGGGGCTCCCCCAGCTGCTCCCTGGGGAGATGAAATTCCTTCTGAATAGAACCAGGTCTCTACATTTGTATTTAAAAGTGGTTTTGATTAGGCATCAGGATTTCCAGCACAAAGTTCTCTACATGATCAATTTCTTTTGAGTTTCCTTTATTTCGCAGAAAAATTCCTACATCCTCATTTTCCCCAGGAGAAACCTGAAAAGAAAGAAGAAAGAGTTCAAAACACAAATATTGCCTCATGTTCTTGTTTATATGAAGAGATAGGTTAAAGCGTCTCTTGGAATACTGTCACAAAACATCACAATACAATAGAGATGGGAATCTTGTAGTGTAACAAAGAGAAACCCCAGGAATGGATTCACTCTTTGGGGACATGCCTGTGTGAAGAGCCCTGGCAGCAAAGCCAGAGTGTGGAAGAGGAAACCGAGTGGTAGCAGCCATTCCCCATCCTGAGATGTAGGTGATAGCCTGGACTGGGTGGTCTAAAGTCCTCAGAGGCATCAGAAGTACAAAGCAGCACTTTAGGGGCACTGCCAGGCATTTAAAAGGCAGCCAACTGGCAGAAAATGGAGAAAAGGAACATCAATATTCAAGAAAAGAAGTGTAAATATCTTAGCAAAGCACAGGGATACACAGAAAGATGGGCAATATTTAAAATAGTTAACCAAAATAAATCTGACCGAAACCACTGGAGGGGGCAAGGGCCAAAAATTTGGCTGCAGCATTTTCCCTGTGGTTAAGGATTCTTCCCAACTCTGGGGTAGAATTCCTAAGAGTGAAGTTTATGGCAAAACCCATCAGCTGACCCACCTATGCATAATAGCAGGGTGAAACCAGGAGGTCAGTGAGCACCAGGAGCTGGTCATCCGTGAACTGCTGCTTGTGCTCCTGCCAGTTGTCGTGGTGGGTCCTCCGGAAATTGGACAGCGTTTTCTTCACCGTCATCTGCCAGCACAATTGGGATTGGAGCTCTGTCAGTCAGGGACCCCAGCTCCACACCAAAACCAACGTTGGATACAACAAACACAACTGCTCAGTACCACCAAGGGTTGGAGCAGACCTGGAGGATAGGAGGGCTCTGGGGAATTCAGCCCAGGACTTTAATTTTCACAGTTCTGGTTTGTCTTTTGACCCAGTCATGACTCCAACATTCTTATAAAAAGGATTCCTGGACCTACAATTTTGAGCTGGGAAGCATTTAGAGATTCTTATAAAATAAAAGCCAAGTGTTTTTCCCCCACTGCCTTTTTCTTGGCTGTTTCAAAAGGGTGTTCTTGGTCTGAAAACATCAAAGGAATTCTTCATCTCACTCGTCTGGCTAAAACAGCCACAGTCAACAAAACCCAACAGACAGGACAAAACAGTAAGAGTTAAAGGCAATGATTTCTTTAAAAACCTATGTCTAGAGCAGCTCATAACACTTCATTTTAAAAATTCCAGACTAATGTTTTGGTTCAGGTTGATGTTTCCTAGAATGGCATGCACAAAAGGGACATCTTTAATGAAAAAAACCCACTTCCTCACTATAAATACAGTTCTTGCAGCTTTCAATTTAATGCTTTAAATTTGAAAGCAAGGACAGATCTAACCACAAAAAATACTTAAAAGCAGGTCATGCTTTAAAACTATTCAAAGTAATTTAGTAAAAAGCAGCAGAAATTAAATTTCTTAATAGGTTCCTATGCTTTTCTAGGTAAAGAGAACTAAGAATGAGTCACAGGTATTCAGCTGTGTTCTGTTGAATAGAGAGCTGCTGTATTTTTACCTCAATAGGCTGGGGATCATTGAGGTGGGCACTGAGATCCATGAGGAGCTGTGGCATCCAGGTGGGCACATCATAGGGACTGGACAGGATGCAGGCGCTGAGCCCCAGGACGCCGGCATGGCGCTTCACCAGGTCTGCAAGAACAGGGCATCAACCCACATCAGTTAAATAAAATCAGCAACAAACCCCCTGCACTGCAGAGACCCCCAGCTCTGTAGAAATGCAGAGAGTTCTACAGACATGAACTTATGGACCTCCAGACTGGTTCTGCTTCCTTACTCAGAATCCCAGATTCATTCTCATATCTTTAATTTTTTATACCTTCGTCCAATAGGAATCAATCTGCAACTCCTGGACACTTTATAAACATTTCAAATGAGCTTCCCTCTCTCAAAGAAACTCATGAATAACTCACGAATGACATCTCCATGTTCCCTCTTCCAGCAGTCAGAGTGTTTTCTCAAATCCCAGAACTACTGGACAATATGGAAAGCAAGCTTCTGGGTCAAATGACTGTGACTCAGATGCATTAAATGACCAGGCAGAAGCCAAAGTTCCAAATCAGGGTTAACTAAGGGGGTTTTTGTTCTGGTTCATTTTTTGGTTGGTTGGTTTGTGTTTGTTGGTTTTATATTGTTGTTTTTTTTTAAATAAAAAACCCACACTGCTAACAAAGAGAAGGTAAGGTGGGCAAGGAGTGAACTATGTTGTGACAGCCAAGGAACTTTATTTATTGAGGAACTTGCTATCCCTCATCATCTGCATCCTTATCTCTGTGAACTGGAAACTGGAAAAACCTCTTTAATGTTAATTCTGAAAGAGTAAGAAATTAATTTAACATAGGAATACATAATCAATATATTTGCCTTTACTGTGTATTCTTACCATTTATATTGCAAATCAAATTCTATGGCAGTCTATGCTACCCAAAACACTGATTTTCTTCCTGAGCTGCTTTCTTACCCCCTGAAGGAATTGTGTCCCCCACTGAGGCCAGGTCCCTCTTCCTTTTCTTGGGGAGCCTCATCTTGCAGAGCTGCTCGAAGTGAGTCTGCATGGGCCCGTCCATGGTGAGGAAGTTGCACTGCAGGAGCCCGCTGAGCGTGGTGGCAGCCATCTCCCTCACCTGGGCACAGGTGGGACAGAACACAATTCATTTATGCCATTTTAAGCACACCCAACTAACCCAAGTGAGCAAATCTTGCTCAGCAAAAGCCTTTAAAGTATTATCCTGCTATTAGTAGTTTATTAGATGGCTCTTTAAAATTAATAACTATGCTTTGCTGTAATACAGAACTACTGTCACAAAATTTGCTATAAAGTGACCTGCTACTCAAGTAAATAATGTAATTTAACTCCATTGTCAATAGAAGAGCTTTAGAAAGTTTAAAAACAAACATTGACTGAGACCAAATAATCAACCTGCTTCACAAAATTCCTGACAGGCTCTGTATTGACATCAGTTTTAAAGTGGGCTTTATTCAAAAGCATTTAGTTTTTCCCCTGACAAAAGCAGAAGAGCTTTTCCAAGAAAAGGCAGAAGGAATGTTCCAGAGACTCAGCTGATTCTGTTCTACCCATAGCACAGGAATTCTTTGAAAGATAAAACAGATGCTGGATTAATAAGCAACAAAACGAACTTTAAGATCAGCAACTCAGTTCTGTAATGCTCCAGCATGATAGACTTCCTTGTCTCAAGTACCAGATCTCTGCACTACATGAATAAAACCAGAAATCCAGGTTGGAAAAATATTTTTCTTAAGAGTAACATAGAAACCCCAAAGGACAAGACTAAACTTAGCTTTCATCTAATTGCCAAGCCATTCAAAATACAGATCTCCTTTTCCATTCCTTTTAAAACAGCCACAGCACCTTGTTAGTGAATTCAGAGTAGAGACAACTCATCCTTGCTTTTAAAAACAAGTGACTAACCCATCAATATTACTAATTTCTCTCATCTCCTCATATCTCCCAAAGTCAGGAAGTTATAGATGTGTAAAACTGTATTTAAATTGGGAGTCCCTCCAAAACTCACTCCCACTTTCCATAATTACATTCTGACAAAAGCCTCCCAACATTTACAAACTCGCAAACCAAATCAACTGGTTGAGATGCTGCCACCAGATTTTTGATAGGTACATTCTGTCACAGGTAACTGCAAACAGAACATTTGTCTCTGTGGAGCACAAACACCTGCTCTGAATCCAATGCAGCAGATTATAATAATAAATTACGTCCTTGAACATGATGTTCTGAGCCTCACAAAGCCATAAGTACAGCTGCAAGAGCTGCAATAATTAAACAGAGGAAGCTCAAATCAGCTCTTGAGACTCTGACCCATTCCATTTAAATTTCTACAAGGTACTATTCTAACGTGATCTACTTTGCTGATAGTGAAGAAGGAAGGATGAGGTGAGAGGCTGGCAGTGTTGTTTATCAGCAGTTTGTGAGTCCCTGAAGAGCCGAGCTATTAAATGAGACATGATGTGCTAATACAAGAGCCAGACACAAAGCAGCTCGGCTGGGAAGTGAGCGAGCTCCCAGGAGAGCTGGGCTCATTTACATCCCTATTCCCTGTATTACAACCACTTTAATTTCTAAATTAATCACCCAGCTAGAAGGAACACTTTGCTGCGAGAAGCACCTGGAAGCAAAGACTTTAAAATCACTCACGAAGCAGCTGATCACTCACCACCTCTGGCACTAAGTAATTTATAAATGATCACACTCATGATAAAATACAGAATATAAAAACTAGAGGAATCTCCCAATCAACTATGGGGTTTAGGTTTCTTTGGTCAGAAGGGACTGATCATGGTCTATAGAAGTGCAGCAATATCAGAACAAAACCACTCAACAGCACCAGCCAAACCCAACTGCAGAAGTTGCAAGGGGCTACTTAAACAGAGAGAAAATACTCTCATTCCTGAAAAACTGCAGTGCAATATGAAAAATGCTTATCTAGACATGAGTGCTGTGCATATTAAAACAACAATCATCACATCTGGCCCTTTGTATCAAAATAAGAAAAAAAAAAAAAAAAAGTATCTTAAAATCCAAGAACCAAAACCTCAGTTCTATAAAGACACCATATCCTAGTCAAAGCTAATAATTGTCATCTTAAAAATCCAGCATCCAAAAGCTACTCAGGAATTACTCAGCAGGATAGTGCATCTTGTCAGTTATTACCAAGAAAGAACAAGATTACTTTTCAGAGAAAAGCAAAAGCTTCCATGGCAACAGCATGATCCAGAGTAGTTATGAACACAGGTAGGCTTTTTGGATTTGCACCTCTGTGGTGCAGAGGGATAATTTGGTACATTTAAAGTAACTGGATAAATTGCATTCAAGTGAGTAAAAGGTATTTTTCAAAATGGTGTGAGATTATGAGGTAAATGTTCTGACAAACAACTTCTGTAGGATTGCAAGGTGATGCAGAATCTTTCTTCTAGAAGGTAAAAAGCATCCAAAAGTAGGATTTCACAGATATTTGCCAACTGCACAAACACCAGAGAAAATGACAGTGCAGAGGAGACAGGCCAGGCAGGAGGTTAACACTAAAGATTCCTCACTTTGCTTAAACACGACTTGAATTCACATAATTTAATGCAAGCCCCTCAGTTCTAGGTAGTTCTTGATGTAAATATAAAGAGTATTTTTGTCATTAATATGATATGATTAGATGTGAGGCAGACCTATAGAGTAATAAATAGTGGTTTTACAGACTTTTCACACAGGAAGGGATTTGACCTTGGATGTTGAATTTTCTATCAACACACATTTATAGTGGAATCAATAATATCCCTATTTCAAGTACTGAAACCAAGCCCCAAGCAATGCACCATTCTGTGAAAAAGTAGAAGCAATGGAACTTCTAAAAAATCACTAATGGAGTATTTTATTATCAACTGTTTTCCTGGAATTAATATGAAAGAAACAAATCCTGTAAAGCTTATTTTCAAAGCAGGAAGAATGCTGAGCTAGAAATACCTCCTGAACTAATTTACATGTCAGCTTTTCCATAAAACTTGACAAAGGCAAGAAACAGTGGGGTGAAAGCAGTGATCACTTGCCTCGAGCTGTTCATCTTCCAGGAGTTTTATCACCAGCCACCTGATGTCATTGACTGCCTCACTGTTGTTGAGGAAGATGAAGAGATTGTAGAACACCATGGTCTGGAGGTAGGTTAAGATGGTGTATCGGGCATGCCAAGAATTGCTTCTTGCTGTCTGCAGTAAATAAATCAGGGTGAGAAGGCAAAAATGTCAAAGAAAGCAGGCCCCGGATGGAAAGTGAACAATATTTAAGAAAAAAGCTTCTGGGGACAGTTGCAAAGAACTTCCTTTATTCAGGTAATTTTGTTTCCTACACCTTTTATCTCCAAAATAGGCAGTTATTATTTAGGTAATAATTTCCACAGGCTTCACTTCCAAAGCAGATTGTTGAACAGAAATATACTGTAAAACCCTAAAAAAATCAGATTCAAGGGCAGTTCTTTAGCTGAAGACTCATTGTGAAACTAGATTTTGAATTGTTATGCTCATGAGGAGACAAAGTGATCCACTACTTAACCAAATGTTAATATATCAAAATACTGTTCCATTTGTTATCAAAAGTAAGTGGCTTAAATGTTAAACAAGATACACTTACTGTTTTAAAATACTTTATAAAGTCTTTCAGACCTAAATCAGTATTTGATTTGCTTAGAATCATAAGTATTGTATACTCTTAAATAAAAAGCAGAGGATGCACGAGATGAGAAGCTTTAAGCTGTTTAGACCACACTCACTTGTTTTAGCACCTGAAGTACCAAAGGCACTTGCTGAGGATACAGCAAACCCTGAGACATCAAGGACAAACACATCTTAGCATCTCTTTTGAGCTCATCGTAGCTGTTGTCGTTCTCCACGGGTGCAATCTAAACAAGAGCAGGGATTGAACAAAATCCTGTTAGTAAAAAGGCACTGGTGACAGCAAAATCCCCAAAACAATAAANGTTCTCCACGGGTGCAATCTAAACAAGAGCAGGGATTGAACAAAATCCTGTTAGTAAAAAGGCACTGGTGACAGCAAAATCCTCAAAACAATAAGTAAATAATCAATAAGTAAATAATCAAAACAATAAGTAAATAATCAAGATATCCTGGTGAGATTTTGGTTCTCCACTGCCATTCTCTTGGTATCAAACCAAATTAATTTCATATTTTAGATCCAGGTCCAAAACTGAGACAAAGCTTTACCAAGGCCACTTTCACTTCAACACACCTTTATTTTATGGTCACATAGATTACTGTTGGGTAATTTATTGATCTTTGTGTACTTTGGGCACACAAGTATGGATTATTTCAGAGAGGTAAGACTGGATGACACAGATTCAAAGAATACAAGAATCAGAGGAACAACAGGAGCTGCTTAGAAAGAATTGTGTAGTCAGGAAACAAAAGAAAATAACTCAAGGTCTCTTAGAGAATCATGGAATGGTTTGGGTTGGAAGGGTGATCCACTTCCACCCCCCTGCCATGGGCAGGGGCTCTTTCCACTAGAGCTGGTTGTTCAAAGCCGCATGTAACCTGGTGTTGGAATATTACAAATATATATAAATAAAATAACTTAAGTTTATTTATACAATCCTTTTTTAACGAAACATAACCAAAAAGGGAGAAATTAAAGGATGTACCTTGAAAAACAAAGGTAAGAGCTGGAGTTGCTCCGTGACAGCTGTAGAGAAAGATCGTCCTGCACTCGCCATCAACCACTTAAGAACTGTTTGAATAAAGAGAAACAATCACTGATTAAGAAGAAAAATATTAACAACTCTGCAACACAATTTGCAGACCTCAATCATCATAAGCTAAAATATCCCCCATTCCTTGACCTCCTTAACTCACTTGTTTTCAAGAGTTTAATGCCCTGAGTTCGCTCGTCTTGTTCGCCGACTCCGTTCTCTTCCATAACATGATTCTGGATTTCTTCATCTGCTTCCATGAGGGGTTTGAGGTTTTCAAGTATCCGGGTAGTAAATTCATGGACACGAGGAGATTTAGTTGCAGCAGTGTTTGGCAAGGAAACATCTATCATGAATATGTAGGTCAACACACTAAAAAAACAAACAAAGCCAGCAGGAACACACAGTGAGCACCACTCTTATCCAGAGAACAGTGACCTGTGAACTCCAAGTGATCCAAGATCAATTGTGTGACCTTTGAGGGTTAATATTTAGAGGAAATTTCCTCTCATCTTCAATTCAAAGCTATTTAAAACCAAATGTCTCTTCTAAGAGCTTTAGAGATGTCAAACAAATACAGACAAGAAATTGGTGAGGCCCTGGCACAGGTTGCCCAGAGAAGCTGTGGCTGCCCCTGGATCCCTGGGAGTGTCCAAGGCCAGGTTGGACGGGGCTTGGAGCACCCTGGGATAGTGGAAGGTGTCCCTGCCCACGGCAGGGGGGGGACTGGATGAGCTTTAAGGTCTCTCCCAATTCAAAACATTCTATGAATAGACAAATGAAAAGATGAACATTCTATGAGAAGACAAATATAGAGTAGTCTGGAATTTCTGAAGCAAGTCTCTTAATGATATATCTGATTTTTGTTACGAGCATTAATGCTTTTCAGGTTAATTATTCAGCTACCTAACTACCCAAATAAAATGAAGAGTTAAAACCCAACAAGAACTGCAGCAGACAACACTGACCTTCCTATTCTCTCTCGGACGTTCTTGTAGACCTGGGTGAGTTTGGGCTCCAGGTACTTGAGCAGCCTGTGCAGCAGCTCTGGCACTCTCCACTCCTGCTGGGCAAGGCCCCCTTGCAGCACATAAAGCCGGCTGGGAATCAGAACAGCTCATTTTTAGTCACACAGAACATCCCTCCTTCCCCAGCCCCCTCCAGACTTTGTTTGGGAATGGGCACAAGTGTGTCAGTGCACCAGAGTCTCCTTCAATGAGCAAAGATGGGTAAAAATTGCCCAGTGAAGCAGCAGTACTGCTGCTCTGCCAGCCCCAAACCTTCCCATCCTGTTAGTTGAGTTATATTAAAAAAATTATCATGAAGAACTGCCATTGTGTGGGGAAAGTTAATTGGAAAGCATTGCCTTTGTTCCCCTCCCCTACAAGGCAGCTGGCACAGCATCCTCTCAATACAGCTTATCCAGGCTGTATTTCCTACTCTATTCAACCACAATAAAACAGCTCAAATTAATTTTACCAGGCATCTACAAATGATCCTCCTTCACCACTCAGTGGAGATTCCAACAGCAATTCAAACAACCAGTGCAGTTTCCTAGGATCTCTGCTCTCCTGGAAAAGAACAGGGAGCAGAGATGTAAGTAAATGAGGGGGGTAAAACGTAAATTTAAATGTATTTAAAATGTAAATAATGTATAAAATAAGGTATGAACAAGGAAAGTTTTGGCAGAGATTTTTTTTTTGCATCCCCTGGATTTATTTATTAAATAAGGGCAACATTCAGTATGTTTTCACAATGAACCTCAATAGAAGAAAAACCCAATAAACTATACACAGCTTTAATTAATTCTAAATACAATCAGAATAAAAGGAATTTTAGCTTCATTTTTGAGATATCTGAATAACCATGCCTGAATTTTGCTAATTAGGGTTCTGGCTGAGAAGCTACAATGAGTTCTGCTGAGTGATGTGAAAGAATTATTGACCCAAGATATTTGTGACCTATGCTGCCCAGCACCACAGCTGCCAGCTCACTGCAGGAATGTTAATCCACAGTGGATCCAGCTTTAGGAGACAAAAATGGGATACTTACACAGGAGGTGGCAATGCAGGTGCCCCAGTCATTGTATGTTTCCACTGTGATGTTAGATAAAGCTGTTCGAAGCAATGGACACAGAAGCTTCCAAAGGTTTTCCACCTGCCCAGCAAAAACACAAGAGACAAGATTTTACTATTTAAAGATCTCAAACCCAGCCCAGATATTAAAATGTCTTCTTTATTTTCGTACTGATTCTCCCAGGATTATTTTTTGGCATAGACAGCTAGGCCTGAATTACATAAATATTTAGCAGTCCGAGGTGGACATAAGCACTTAGTCCTATTGGAAATTACAAAGCACATCAGCTTTGCCATCTCCTTAACAGCAAACTGTTCCTAGTTTTAATACTGGAGCATTTTCCTAACACCTGGCAAGAACAGGCACCAAACCGACCAAAGAACTGTGCTCCAAGTTTGGCAATCAAGACCTCAGCTTCTAATTGGGTTAATAATTCAAAATAACTCTTTAACTTCCAAGAATGACTCCAAAATACTGCTCCAGCACCTTCTCAAAGGTCCAGTGTTTAGAACCTCTTATGAGGCCAGCTATGATTTCAGCTAGACATCTCTGAGTGCTTTCGTGGGAGTCTGCGACCAGTTGCTCCAAGTGGGGCTGAAGAACTGGCAAAAAGGCATCATCAAAGTTTCTGAAAAGGCCCTGGAAAACAAGAGGGGAAAGGGTTTTCAGGAACTATCTAAAACACTGTCTTCCTAAGAACATCATAAAATCGTGAAGCACTTGAGTTTGAATGTGCAGAAAGTGAAATTACTTTGCTTCTTTAAGAGCATTATATACCAGTGTCCTTCAGACTATTACAATACTCTAAATATGTTTCCCTAAGTAGTTAATCAGAAGAGAGGATTAATAGAATTACCCAGAGCAGCTTTAAAAATCAACATTTTGCAACAGTATGAGCCCAGCAGTCTGTGGCTTTTCCATGCTCTGGGAATTGTCTACAAAATGAGAGCAATTTAGTGATTGAACTCTCCTTACCTTGAAGAGGCAAAATCTGCGAGGATTAAATTTGTCCTTTCCCTTTCTGTCTTCTAAAGACAAAAATTTTATTAACTGCTCAACAAACTTGGGATCAGAAAAGTGATCATATATAATTTGTTCTGCCTGTAACAGGAAGAAAAAAAAGGATTAGCTTTGAGGTATTTGCTTGTCACAGTGATATCCCAATCTTTACAAGTCCCATGTTTCATTGGCATTCTCAAGGAAAGAAGTGTCTTGGTTATCCATTTCCCCTTTCATTTTATAGGAAATTATAACAACCCCTAAAAATTAGTCCTTCCCACTGTCATTAATGACCTTGTTCTCAACTCTGATCATGATTTGAAAGGGAACAAGAAAGTGCTCATTAATACAATTATTCCATGATCCCTGAGAGAAAAGCAGCAATACATTAAAACAACAACTCCTTATGGTACGCTGACACAATAAGAATTAGAAAAATACAATTAAAAGCATCTTGTGGGGATCTCCACAGTAATCTGTGGACAATATTAAGAGAAGAAAGGAGAAGTACTATTAAAAAAACCCCACAAACTTGCAACTTTTACCTCTGTCAGCTCATCTCTCCTTCGCCCAAGCTTTGGCTGCTGCTCAGCTGGAGCATAAACTGTCATAGTTCTGAATATTAAAAACAAAAGATAAGTAATAAAAAGTTAAAATAAAAAATAAAAATACAGTAGCACATGTTGTTTCTTTCTATGGTGTTGTTTTCTATGTTCTCAATATTAAGTAGGACTTGTCCTCAACTCCAAAAGACTGAAACTTAAAGAAGAAAATTTACAACAGAATGACGCTTCTTGTTAAAGGTTTTGCTATACAAGTAATCCAGAATGATAAGGGATACAATACTTTACATCTAATTTCCAATATGAATATTTCATTTTAACAGCAGAAGTTAAGCAGCCATGTGGAATTTGTGCCTGTAGCCCATACAGAGAGAAATGGGTAGAAAAGAAATAATAAACAAAAATCCCCAAACCAACCAACACAAAACTCACCAGAAATGGTAAAACAAGCAAGGAGCACAAAGGACAAAATCAATTGCATTTTTTTTGTAGTTCAATCAAACTAAATACATATATGTCAGAAAAATTAAAAATCATAATAAAAGAGGATTTTATTTCCTACAGAATTTTTCCTGCTGACCTCCCAACTCCACCTCAATGCTAATGCTACTCACTGGGGCCAGGTGTAATATCCCCAGTGTGTTTTCTCCACAAAACAGCAGGATTCCCACGCTTCCTTGGTCTTTGGTAGGCTCTGGCTGTTGTAGTGCAGCCACTGGTTGTCAGCTCTGTCACCAGCCTGGATGCTGGAAGGCTTCAGGCTCCCACCTGATCCAAGAGGAAAATCAAAATTAACATGTATAAAAATGATGAAAGTAGATAAAATTAAAAAGGAGACATACAGATTGTTCTCAAGGCTTTTGGAAAGGAAATAATCCCAAAAAGCAAAAAAAAACCCAAACTAAAGAATTACAAATTATATTACTTCTGTATCATATTTACCTGTTTGTTTAGAACATTAACAACCAGGGAGAAAAGAAAAGCTAGTAATTCTATGTTTAATTTAATCAGAAAAGCTTTTAAAAACATTTTAGGGTAAGTGTAAGATATGTCTTATATTAAATAAAACGTACTTATTTCGTAAGGGCAGATGGGCACTTTCTTGTGCGTTCTCTTAAGCTGCTTAAGAATCCCAGCCACAGCTGAGATGGCCACCTAAAGAAAAGTAAAAAATGGGCATTAATGTATTCATTCCATACATTTCCCTGAGAAGGATGTGGCTCATCATCCCTAAAAAGCCACTGAATGCTGGAGTGAACCCATAAGGAAATAATCCTGGTTATTTCAGAGGATATAGGTCATGAATTACTTTATATGCCAGAAAACTCTCACTAATAATTTCATTTTAATAATTTGAATTTAATATTGTTTTCATTTTTTGAGGGGGGGAAAAGAAGGTTTGTTTTGAGCCTCACTGAGGCAGCAACAGAACAAACGAAACGCATTGATGGCTCCCTTCAAATAACAAACTGCAGGTGGGAAAAGCAGCCATCTGCAAAAGAAATTCTGCAAAAGAACTCTGAAATAAATAAGGACTCAGCCCATCCCACATCTTCACAGTTTACAGATTTACACGTCACGCTACAGCGCTGCCAAGACTGCCATTTCTTGGACTGGGAATTTTGTACACGTGAGTGGCTGCAAGGGGGAGGAGGGAGTTCCACCTCCATTTTTGTGCTTTATCCCAGCAAAACCCCATGAGCACCTGATGTGAAGCCCAAAGAGCTGCAGACCCAAAGGAAATCCTTCTCCTGGGCTCACCTTCCGAACCACGATCGCATCGTGGTTGAGACACTGCACAAAGAATTTTATGGCACGGGCGGGCAGGATCCTGTCATCCCTCAGGAGCAGGGACAGGAAGCCAATGCTTATGTGCTCGAACTTCCAGGGCCTGAAAAAACCCCAAATATTCAAAAGACAGTGTCAAAACCAAAGTTCATGCACTGGTTTTACTCAGAAATTATTACATGTATTAAGATTATGTAAATACATAAATTAATGGCACTGCTGTAATCAATGAGCTTAAGTCATTTTGGGAAACCTCCAGTGTTCTGGGAACACACAGGTGTAAAAATATAAAATACGTGGTGTAAAATATCTATAGGGATATTCTTCTAAAAGATTTTTAACACAAATACTATGGGAACAATTAGAATCTATTCTGATGTCAGTGTTACAGACAGAACCAGAGCTTTTTTAATCAAAAAAATATTTAAAACCCCAGTAACAGGCCAGACTAATTAGGGAAAAAGCTCAAATCCAAGATGTGATGATGCCTTATATTAACAAATCAAGCTCCTAGTGCAAATAAATCCAAGACCATGGTTAACTGTCCTCCTGGATATTGATCCATGCAACCACCTCCAATCCACCCCGAAAAAAACATTTTCATGCACAAAAAAGGGGGACTTACAGATTTCTCTGTTCCACACAGTCCAGCAGTATGTTGACCAAATTTTCATAGTTCCTGAGAGAAAGAGAGGGAGTTATCAATCACATGATACTGAGAGTACCATTGAAAAACAGAGGAAAAGCTCCTCAACAAAAGGTGGGTGAAGGTGAAAAGGAAGAGGCAAAGAGGAAACAGAAGTGTAGAGAGAAGATGCAGCCCAACAATCCTTGGACATTCTGGATTTTTCAGTTTAGCCACTTTGGATGATGACATTTAATGTGCAGTTCAAGGAAGCTGAACTCACCTCAGAGCCTCAGCGTTCTTCTCCTTCTGTCGCTGAATTCCCAACTGAATTTCCTCTGATTCCAGAGCTGGGAACTCTGAACTTGGCTGTCCTGACTTCTGCAGCAGAACAGCCACCTCCATGCATTTCTCTGGAACCTGTTGATGGACAGTGCAAAGATTTGGGACTTGAACTTAGAAGTTTTTCACATCTCTGCTTTGGAATCAGCAGAGTACAGCATTTCCTTGTCCATACAGACAAGCCTGAACACCAAAGAATTGGTCACTCACTGCAAAATCCAGTCCAATGGTTTCATACTGCCGATGGATTTTCTCTGCTAGGTCATCAAAGAGTCTGACTATGGATGGTTTTTCCAAGGACATGGCTTTGCTAAGCCCAGAAGAGACAATTGCTGGCCACGTCTGTGCTATGCAATCCCAGTCGTGCAGATTGGCCAAGCACACCCCGCTGTGATTCCCAAGAAGACAATATAAGGCACCCTGTGGAATGGAAGATGGAGTTTGGGAAGGTTAAAGCTTGGCTCATCTGTGATATCAACATACACGTGCACCCACACAGAATAAAAACTCAGCTGCAGCTACCAAATGATTAAAATGTCCATAAACATTCAGCCTCACTGTCAAATTACTGAAGATTTTGCACTGAGTCCTCTTCATTTAATGAGATTGGAAGCCCTGCCAATTAATTTATCCACAGATTGGCTGCCTGATTTCTCAATTATGTTAGAGGAGATGATTCACAACTGCTTCACCTTGACTACAGCTTCTCAATTTCCACTCCATAACTTAAAAATAGGTGCTAACTCACATTTTGGTAACACCTGAGCACACAGGGAACATATTTAAACGTTTCTCTTGAAAATAGATCTAATAGAAATAATTCCTTCCACCAGTCCTGCCTATTAGCCATGAAAACATCAGTCATGCTGCTAAACAAGCAAATCCCACTTTCTCCATTAAAAATTCTCATGTGAAAACACTTTCAAAAGACAACCACAAAACCAAGTAAATGAGACAGTACTTTAAATTGCTTCTGAGTGACATCTTGCCGGTCGGGACGCAGGAATTCCAGAACTAAGGGAATGATATCTCTGCAACAGAAATTGTAGGTTCCCAGAGCTGTGAAGAATGCTTGCTGAGCTTTACTTCTGACCTGAAACAAAAAATTTACTAGATAAAAATAACATCCTCATCCATTTCAGTTATTTATGCATAAAGTTTTTATCATGTATTTGTGCACAGAAACAAAATTATTTGTGGAAGGTTGTAAACACCCCACCCTGTTTATAAAAACCTACTTCTTGTTTCTGGCATTTACATGAGAACAGCTACAAAGTTACAGAACAGAAACGAGATGTTTTTAAGCACATTTTTTAAAGCAAACAGCCAGAACAAAAGATTTAGGATGTAGAATCACTTGAAGAGACCAACAAAATACTCCATAAATCTCAGTTTAAAAGGGGCTGCTCCTCACCTGCCCATAGGAACTCGTGGACAAACACAGAAGATCCCTGATCATCTCCTGGTGGGAAGTCTTGTATTCGCAGCCTTCCATCGTCAGAGTTCTCAGCTGAATTCACGGGGAGCACAAAGAAAGGACAGATTGTTTTTACATTTCACACACATAAAAACACCAGTGCAGGAATATTGTTATGATGACATTTAGCTAACTGTGCAAAGCAGCTTTTCAAGCAAATTAGTGAGGATTGAAGGGGAAGAATTACCTCATGTTGCAGCATAACCCTGTCGATCAGCAAGGCTCTGATGTGTTGTTTCTTTCCTTGAAGCTGTAAAAAAAGGCATCCTTTGGGTTAGATTTCAATATCAGATCTGCAATTCAGGAACCAAAGCTTCACAAAGCCAAGTCACTGACCCTGTTCTCCATTGATTTTTTCACTAGATTGAAGCTTTTCCATCGTGAATCAAACTCATGCTTGTGAGACCCTTGGAACTGCAAAACATCACTGATAATCTGTGGAAAGAAAGACAGGCTAAGAGTGATTGTTTTGCAAAGCAAGTCATCTTGCCTTGAGTTTTACAAATGCAAAGCATACCTTTATTATTAGAAACAAAGACTTGGTATCATCTTCTGAATTATCAAGAATGTAACCTACAATTGGAAGAAATGAAATGTATAATCAGAAAGGAAAAGAGCTTTAAAAATTAGCAATGATTTTGTTTCTGCAAAGCTTAAGTTTCAGAATTATAGGCAAAGTAAACAATACAATTTCCTCATCTGTAGAATCATACTGAAGTATGACACAGTTGGTTTTAGTTACAGGAGTGATCACACTTACGCAGCAATTTCCTCGTAACCCTTGCAATTGTTTCTCTGTAATTCTCCCTGGATAAATCTAAAAGAAAACAAAACACTGTTAATCATACAACAGCATAAAAAGCAATTTATTGTGGAAAGCCAGAGCAGACTATTCAGAACTGGCAGTATGAACTACTATAAAAATAACCATTTGTTATATTTAAAGACATGGCTCTCATCAGTTGGCTCTTATCACCTCAGCTGCTTGGATTTTATAGGTACACAACCTCCTTTATCTGCCTTGACAGTTGGTTTTATTTCTAAGTTCAGGCAGTTCATTTAGCATATGGGAACTGAGGAACACACTGAGCTCCCAGCCCCAGTCAGATTGCTGCAGCAGATCCGTGTCTCGTGTATCACTGCTGAAAATAAAACTGAGTGTACACAGAACTCTGGTGTTGGTCATAAAAACCCATTTCTATGAAGAGAAGAATCAAAATTATGGTCTCCAAAAGAACCCATTGTTTAAAAAAAAAACAAAAAACAACACTTAGAGCCTGCCTGAACAGACAGGGATCTACTCACCATATTCAACACCAGTGTACAGCTTTGTCTCTTCCAAAGACACCAGACTTGGGACCCTGCATGAAAACAAACTAAGTATTACTACACATTACAGAAATAATGAAGTATGTGCATTTCACTGGCATTTAATTCATTTTAGCAAGTTAAATTTCATGCCAGTAGCACACAGACTTCTGGATTTAGTAATAGCATGTCTTAGTTCTCACATTTATAAATTAACCAACCCTTTGAGTCAGACTTTGTCAGAGGCAGGGACACCAAAAAGACACCTCAAACCCAGAATTCTGATTTCCCAGTGAACAGAACCAGGCAGAAATTTGGTCTCTGTCAAACCTGTGAACACACTCACTGAAACACACATGGCTGCCTGTTGTAGGGAAGGACAGGAGAGTCTGAGTC
Source organism: Promerops cafer (assembly GCA_013398275.1). Taxonomy (NCBI): domain Eukaryota; kingdom Metazoa; phylum Chordata; class Aves; order Passeriformes; family Nectariniidae; genus Promerops; species Promerops cafer. The sequence continues at coordinate 1,212,086 of VZSE01002037.1, read as the reverse complement.
CTTTCCTGACAAGTGAATTTTCTCTGTCTTGGTATTTACTATGAGTGTTCCCTAAAAGCAAGCTTCTAGCAGCAGTTGTGTGACAAGAGCAGTAAGAAAGCACTAAAACCCAGCAGGAAGGAACATGATCACTGAGAATGTTTGGGATACAAAATAGATGTTACTTACAGATGAGCCACCCTTTCTCCTTTGAGAGGAGGCAGAATGTTCCCAGAGCCAATCAGGCAGTTGTGCACGATGGCAAGACACTGCTGCACATCATCTCTTGAACAAAGAGGAAAACCTGGTTACTTATCTGTTAATGGCTTGAAAATACAAAAATGACAAACCACATCTTCTTTGTGAAGTTTTATTGAAGTTTTTTCTTTAGTTGCATCAGTTCTAAACACAGGAGGAAGCACTGCAGAAATCAAGCTGGGCTTTTTTGAGACAACCAAATTTGTTTACAAACCCCAATATTTAACTTCGTTTTCTGGAAAACATGTGAGATTTTATATTTCAGAACTGTGCAGGTAAGATAAACCAGTGTGAAAATTGCTTTGAAGAATTTGATCTGAATCTCAGATACAACCCATGAAATAACTCCTTAACCCAAGGCCAAGACAATTCCTTCCCTCCATGAGGAGGATGAGGGAATACTTTAGGAGTGAATATTTTACAGTCTGAAGATAAATTAAAACGCAAAATGTGAACAACTTCTTTCCTGTGTTACTTTAAGGAAACTTTGATGCCATCTCAGCTGAAGTAGGAGCTTTGGAAATCTTAAAATAACATCGAAGTGCAACATTATATATTTTCCTCTCAATTTTTGTACTGCCTGTGTGACTGGCAGTAACTACTAGGAATGGATACACACACCTTTCTCCATCCTACCTGGACATTTCCAGCTCTCCAAGTGCATAGAGCTCCAGCCTGGTGAGCTCAGGCTGCAGGAATGTATCCAGCAAATAAAAAGCAAAGCTTATTTCCTCAGATGAAGGAACGTGCCACTGGATGTCCAAGTTCCACAGGTCACCTGGTTTACCCCAGTCCTGCAGCAAATAAAGATGCTTCTTATTAATCAAGCTATTTGAATTGTGTTTTTAAAAGAACAGCATTTAATATAATTTAAAAAAACCCAAACACATGTGAACTAACTACTGCTATAAAGTAAAGTAGTTATCCTGACAAGTCCAGGAAAAACACCACCACCATAAAATCAAACAGAAATCCCAATCCTATATATGTCTACACATACCTAGAAAATAACACATATCTGACAGCACTAGAAGGAAAAGGACTGCACTGGCCTAATTGAAATATAACTTAATTATTCCTTTGACTGGATATAAATTCAGACACATTCTTAAGTACAACTCTGACTTTTCATACTCCCATAGAGAACAGCAAAGTCATTGTGAAGTTTTTCAGTTTCAGAGGAGGAATTTAAAATAATTGTGTGATTGTTGGTTTTTTTGGGGTTTGTTGATTTGGTTGTTTTGTTGGGGGGTTTTGGTGTTTGGCATTTAGGATATTTTTGTTCGTTTTTAAATGATTAACTGGCCCAAATGGATGTCCCCATCAGTTAGAAAACTGGACTAGCTTTCAGTAACAAGAGATTATCTGGCATTGGGAATTACATAAAACCACTTTTTAGCAAAATGCAGTTGTATATTGAAATAGGCCAGGTGAAAATTACTGCCTTTAAACTGGAATATTGATAAATTGACCTCAAAGTCTTAACAGCAGAGCAGCACATGACTTCTGACAGCTTCAGTAACTTTTAATACTGCCACTTCTGCTTTCATTTTATCTCAAGCTCATGGCAGAATCATTACTTGTCATTCTGCTGACCTGTAAAACACCACATCTCCTTGCTGTGTATTAACTTATTGTAGTAATGCAATCATGGTAAAAAACACACATCACAAATCACTAGTAAGTCATATAAAACTACTCAAAATTATAAAACTATTCAAACAACAGTCAGTATTCATTTTTTGCTACCAATATACTTTAAATTAATTGTCATTTGCTCTCTATTTCAAAGTCCAAATCATCACTTCCCATTGCTGCTACCATCATCCACAAATCTCCAAATAAAACCATAGAGCGTACAACTGCTTAAAACAAAAAAACAACTCAAATCCTCTAATCCTAAATAAATGAAAATCCTTGCCTTGATAGGAAAGTATTCAGAAAGAGGCTTGTCAAAGCCACCTGGCACACTGCAGTACTCTGTGGGGTAGATAAGTGTAGCAGAACGAAGAAGATGGTGCAGTAGGTTACAAGACAGAATGTAACCCTGCTTACAGGTTAAGTGTAGGGTGCGCTGCAGTATCTTCCCAAACTGCTCCCTGTACAGTAGCAGCTTCTTGCCATCCACTCGAGTGATCTGGGGGCACAGAGAGACATTGCAAACATCAGTCTGGTCCTGCAGGGGTGGACAGGGTCACACACTGCTCAGCCCAGCTGGGCCAGGCTCTATTCTCCAGCTCCCATTGAACTCGCACATGAACTGATGCTTCCACAGCTGCTGGAAAAGTTTCAGTGATGCCATCTGCTTGACCCCATCCTGAATTTTCTAGCAATACTTCTATATTTTCTTAAATTAATTTAAAAATATTTCTATTTACCAAAAGCTTCTTATGTTTCTCCCTGCATTGATCCCTCTTCTTGCACTCCCCCTCAATAATTGCTTTGATTTCATTCCACGTGCATCACTGTGTTTATTTGATTCAAACAACAGCCACTCATGTTGCATTCATAGTTAGGTAAAAACCAGAAGCTCTCCAGTGCTATTCATACAACATTTCCATTGCTTTAATACATGTTTATATTTTTCTCCTTTCAGGGGCAGGATTAAGCGGGATGCAGAGATACACAAGCAGGGGAAGAACATTTTTGGGAATACCTCTGATAAAAGCTGAAGATTCCAGAGCAGCTCCTTATCTAGTTCTTCATCATGTAATACATCATCATCTAGAGGAACAAGGGATAAGCACTGCTGTCACCACACTGCAGTCAAGTTTTCCAAACAAGCTGCATCAGAATCCAGATGCTTCCATCCCAAAACCCAACTCCCAGCCCTCCAACTCACAATCCACCCATGTCCAGCTGGAAGTCATGTTAGCTGATGTACCATCCTGAAATTAAGGCATGTCTGGAGACATTTCAAACTGCCACATTTTTAAGGAATTGTGGTCTTGCAGCCTGACAGATTTCGGCCTTGAAATTACACAATTGTCACTTTGGGTTTTTTAGAGAGAATAATGGATTTGTCCATTGCTGAAATGAACTTGTGGAAAACACCCAGAAGTTTTAGATATTCTTTTCATGCTTAACAAAAATCAACCCAAAAGCAAGCCAGTAACACTGGAAATGTTAGAAACTTACTGCCTGTGAGGTGAGTTATGACACTGCAGCAGTGTGGTACAAAAAGCTTCAAGGACTCCTCGGGGCGGCACTGCAAACAGCACCACAAAAAGTCCATTTTAAAACAAAATATCTGAGGGAACTCAGCACACACGCTGATAAACTAGATTGCATCCCAACTCCAATTCAACCTACAGTCAGCCTGACTTCATGATTCTCAGTCAATAAAACCTAAATTTAACATAAATGCAAGATAAATACTGCATGAATTAACCTCCTGAAATATTGCTATATGCAACCAGACAATTTTAGAAAACGTAATATTAAGAGCCATCTGTACTGACATGAAAAAAATACAGGTATTACACAGGAAAAAGCAGCAGCATTAGCTATTTTCTTTTTTAAAGAAGGAGTGAAGTTAAGAGGATTTTCTCTCACTTTTACTGCAGCTCGGCACATATCGGCAACCATTCGACCAGCAACTCTTGTCTCAAATATATTTGAAACAGCAAAGTTAAAAACCTTCTCCAAGGCAACCTAAAAATGAGGACAAAAAGATGGAGGTTGCTTTTTTTAAAAAAAACAAATTAGGTATCCCAAAATGTTTGATGTTTCAAAGAAGGCACTATCTCTACATTCTTTTAAACCAGAAACCCACAATTCACACAGAAAAAAAAAAAAATCTGAGTAGAGACAGAGAAAGCAGCTCTGTGGAAAGCCTGAAATGCTCTCTTTGGGAAGAGAGGAGGTGGATAACTCTTGATGACTAATATAAGTTTAGGGTGATTCTGAAAAACTACACAGAAAATGTGTCCCAGGAGTAAGTCCCAGGCTGATGACAGGAAAACTTATTTCATATGTCACAATGAAGGAAAGCCAAGACATCCCTTAGTTAACAAATAAATAGGGAATTAAGTAGCAACTATTTAAGTAGTTTTAAAGCAGATTATTTCCATCCAACACCTTGCAAGGCAAGCTCAACTATATACAACGTAAATCCCATGAATACTTTAATAATGGACAAATAGGAAAAATATCAATTAAATACTTAATGACAATGAAGAATTAACTTAAGAACTGCATTTACCAAAAGGTTCCAAATAAAAATCATACCCAAGTGCCAATGTTCAGAATGTACAAAACTTGGCATCTCCAAGTATATATTTATTTAAACAGAAATATGATACCCCAAACTACAGAGAAAGAAGCTGTCCATGTAATAACCCAGATTCTCCACCCTCTCCCTCTGAGTTATTTTAATCCAGGTAATTTTTCTGATCCCATTAACCACACAGCTCCTTGAACAGCCTCTTTGGCCCAGTGGCAGGGAGGGGGAGAGAAAAGGGAAGCAGGGGCTCGGGTGGGTCAGCATTACCAAGACAGGAAAATCCACAACCTAAACTGGTACAGGGATAAAAGAAGCTGTTGGAATGGTTTCTTCTTGTGTTTATCATCAGCTTGCAGGAGAGCTCTGTAGGGATGTAGATAAAATCATGAACCAAACTGACATGAATTCAAGCTGCTCCCTCAGCCTTTTCCTTAGTTAAATGTGGAAGTTCACATTCATGAAGGAAGGAAGAATTTGAATGCACCAGTTGTTGTCAACCCAAAATGAAGTTTCCTAAAGGAGATGAAAAGCCCATGTTCTACGTACCTTAAAGATTTCCTTTGAACACTGGGTAAGGATTGTACTGAAAGTAGAAGAGAGACCCAGTTCCACCAGACTCTCCAAATGAGTCATTTTCTCTGTTTCAGTCTCCTCTCTGGTTTGTTCTAATGTGCTGCTCTCTATAAGTCCAAAACACCTACACAAATAAATCCAGTAAGTGCAGGGTTAGTAAGTGAAACTGGAAAGTACTATGAAGTTCTTCATGCCAAGCTTTCCCCTATCTTTAGCTCACTCACCTATCCATAAACTGCAGCACAAAATCCTCAAATTCAGCAGATGCAGAGCACAATTCTCTCTCCACCTACAGTTTTCCAACACAAAAGAAACACACGAGGTTGGCTTTTATTAAGGAAACAAAGTTTATTTCCTATATGAACTACTCCCAATGACCAAATGAGAACATCCTCCAGTGCATTTCCCACCATACAGACTTAAGTGCTCCATTAAACAGTTATTACATGTTCCTGGCACTGTCCTGTCCCACTTTCCTGGCCTGGATGTGTATCCAAATAACCTGTGTAGTGAAATCAGGTCTGCCTCCATGGATACAACCTTTGGCCCCAGCACTGATCCTCCTTTGCAGCAGGAGGTCAGCGAGTGCCAGGGGTGCTGCCAGACCTGCTCTCCTGGCAGAGATTTACATTAAATATTCACTGAACAAACCCCTCTTCATTTCTGAGTGCTGCAGCCCTGTAGCAATGAAATTCACCTTTTAATGTGGGCAAGGTGCAGCTCTCTGAGCTACAAAGTGTCCCAGCAGCAAACAGGTGTGGTGATAAGGGGGATAAGACTCACTGCCTAATGCTGTTACTATCTCTTGACTGGAAGAGATTAACAAGTATCTGGAGGGAAAGCAATAGAATCTCAATCAGGGAAGGGAAGCAGGACTTTAAAGAGGAGCAGGGGTTTCCTTAAGGAAGAAAACAGCCCTGAAAAATGAAGGAAAAAACCCATCTAATGCACTGTTTAAAATAACTACAGAGTCCAATATCCTCCTCAAGGCAGAGAAAGCTCCAAGTCAAATGACACCACACAGCACCCTGAGCAATTTAGTTTTGACACAGAAACATTAAATTGCCTGAATTTAACATTCTCTACAGCAAGCTGTGACTAAGAACCATTGCTAAAGCCTGTTTGCACACTGGTATCAGCTCCACTGATAGAAACAAACAGGATTCATATCTCTGCATACACTGCTGGAAATTAAATTGAAAACTAAGTTACAGCTTTGTTTTTATACCAACCCAGCACTCTTACCTCTGAAAGATCATCTCTTTCTTGCAATACAGATGAGCAATCTACTAAAGGCACCAGAGTAGAAAATGTTGCAATGAACTGGAATGTAATCTGTTGAGAGGTACAAACAGCTCTTTATTGAGTGTTATTGTAGCTACACATTAAAAAGCTTTTACAGTTAAGGTATAGGATCTAAAGAAAATTATACTAAAAAAACCCAAATAAATCCAGAGCTCAATTCTTCCACCCTAAATCTTCAACAGCTATTTCAGATTTCATATATAAAACTTAACAGGCAGCACTGTAAAAAGAGTCTCAATTTTCTAAGTAATGTAGCCATTATTCTGTGCTGAACTTTAAAGCTACAAAACCCCAATATTTACACTGTTTAAGTCAATTAATAAGAATTTCTGAAAACATGGACTTTTATAACTTAATATAATGAAAACCTAGTGATAAAAGGCTTCCTTTTGATCTTAGAAGACTAGAAATATTTGCTAGCAGCTCTTTAATCCTGTTTTTCAGAACAGCCCAAAAAGTCAGTACAATGCTTATCACAACCACTTTGCACTGTTAAATGAGCCAAAGAGGCTTGTAATATTAAATTTTTAGGAATAAAATTGTGCAGAAAAAAAAAGGCTGATAAATTCTGGATATAGGAGTTACCTGCTTTCAGAGAAATATAAAAATATTTCTATGTAAAATATAATATTAGCTAGTTGGCTGGTTATCTTCTAAAAAAAGGTAGTATTTGTACACTCACCATGCACTTGCTGAAGTCATTTGGGTCCACCCCAGGCAAGGCTCTCATCAGCAGAGGTAGCATGTGTGTGGGACCCTCAGGAAACCACTTCCCCCCAGACACCAGGCTCCGAGCTACTCCAATGACACAGCTCAGGGTGGCTGTGAGCTGATGAGGCTCTGTCAGGGTCTCAAGTGCAGGATATGTTCTGTAAAATGGGAGGCAGGCAGATTGGCAACAGTAATGTTTCTAAAACCTTCAAAGAAAAGAGAAGTGGACTCCACATGGCCTTTTCTGCATTAAAGACAAAAAGATTTTAATGTTTCCAAAATTGTTTTTTCATAATTTCCCAGAAGATTTAATATTGTTTAGTTACAATGCTCCTTCCATTGGATCAGTGCTATCCACCACTGATTCAGGATTAAAGACCATCTGAGCAGCTGCAGCACAGGAATTAAAAACTGCCTGTGCTCCTGCATCCAAAGCTACCATGATTTCCCTGTTTGGACTTGGAGGCAATGCCAGCTCTAAGGGTCTTGTGGCAAACATGAAAATGTGCCTTAGCTGCCTCTAAACAGAGCAGGGACCTCTTACTTCATGGTACATTGAAGTCCAGACCTCTTTATCAAAACCTGCAAAGTTACTGTGATTTTTAAACCTTTTTTTTTTTTTTTTTAAACGCTTAACACTTTTTAAGTAAACTGCATAACAACACTTCCTCTTGTTACTAACAGCCTCCAGTTCTGACAGGAGTCACAGTGTACATCTGTACATCACCTGCTGTGCATCACCCAAATAATCTGGAATGGCAGCCAAGGCAAACATTCCAGGGATAGTTGGAACTACAGAGCAGACATTGGCTCTGCTCTCAAAACAGAAAGGGCAGCCCTACCCAGCACTGCTGTCCTGCTTGGAACTGCTGGGCTTGGGATATTTTGTAGAAGAGTGGATTTATCAAGTTTTTAGAAACAGCTGAGTCAGGGAGGTGTGGAACACGGGAAGGGCTCTTCAATCAAACTCATTCCTCTGCTGTTTTGTTAAAGTACAAAAGACAGCATAGGGAACACAGATGGGGGCTAGGAGGAAAGCTTTCAGTGGAGCAGGAAGGAGCACTGTTTTTCTTTGGGAATTTTAGGCATCAAGGCATTAGAAATAGTACAAACCAAGTATTTCACGAAGGCACATGGCAATTACAAAGTCAGCAATGCCAGTGACTAAACAACCTGTAACATGCTCTGAACCAGACATATAAAATATATCCTTATTGCTACACAACCATCCCCTGTATCTGGAACCTACCAGGTGGCTTATGAATAAAGGATACAAAGTTGCTTTTTCAACTGATCCACCCACTATCTGATACAAAATGCTCCCAGAAATGCAAGCCACCTGAGGACTGCCTGCCCTAAAGCACAGGAGCTGTCAACAGCTCCCAGAAATATGCCACTTGTCAGGTGTTTAAAAAACACGCCAAACAAACAACAAAACAAATTGAATTACTTAAAAACTCGAGTTCTCCCTTGCTCCCATTCTGACTGAGGTGATTGCTAAGGAGGGTGTATCAGCAGCTCCTCCTCTCACTGCAGCCATTCATTCACAGCAAGCAATTCATTTATTATTTAATATGACTGCTTTTCCTATTTATTTCTTGGGAAGGGCACACGGATGTCGCAATGTTCCTCCAAAACTTACTTCTCAAGTACAGGTGGAATTACTAATTCAGGACGCATCAGTGCAAGGTTCTGCAGGGCTTGGGCAGCCTCCAGGCTTCCAGTTTTGCTGAACATTGCCAGGAGAACAGGCTGGATGATGCACTGCACGAAGTCTGTCACGTCCTGGTCCGTGAGTTTGTGGCTCTCAGGGACAGGAGTTAACCAGGTCACCTTCTTGTAGCGCTCGCGGTGCAGCCTCCTCACCACACCGCTGGGCAACCTCTGGAGCAGCTTCATCAGTTTGTTCTGGGAACACACCAGAAATGCTGGTCAGTGGCTTGGCAGCAGCACAACCTGAGCTGCTCAGGGCATAACATAAAATGAGTAAGGCAAGATCGTGGAGTTACACAACCACAATAAAGGAACACTCAGAAGAGCTCTAAAATATGATGTTCACAATTTGTCGCTGAACTTCATGTCCCAAAATATCAGTAATTGTGCTGCCAGCACTGTGCCTTATGATTTAAAAAGTAATGAAAATCACATAAAAATTATACAGTCAAGAACCAAGATTATTTATGTAATTAGGGCATCTTTGGGAGCATTCTCTGCACATTCATGTAAGCAAATACCCTAGTCAAGAACAAGCCAGCTCCCTTGGCACTGCTGTGACCAGCCTTGCTGTTTCAATCACTATTTTCCACCAGTTATCTCAGGGAGATTCTTACATTCTTAAAGAGAAGATTCCTCTAGTTACACCATCAAAAAATTATGTTTCAAACTAGACAATGCATTAAAAATCCTTTTTGCCTTGTTTAATGGAATCACAGAACGGTCTGGGTTGGCAGGTACCTCAAAGCTCATCCAGTTCCAACCCCCTGCCACGGGCAGGGACACTTTCCACTAGACCAAGTTGCCCCAAGGCCCATCCTAGATTTTCATAACTTGAAGGCAGTACATCAGTAAGAAAAAAGCAACAACACACAGGTAATACTGATGGTGTGTATCATTTCAAGTGCTGACTTATTTTTCCTGGCTATATCCAAATTAGATGTCTTGTTTTGGACCTCTGCACTGACATGAGAATAGGAATATGGTTTGAATGACAGTGCAATCATAGATCTTGATAATCCAAGGCTCCAAGCACCACACATCAACAGACAATCTGGTGCACACAGGACAGACAGGTTGAAATTCCAGCCAAAGTTCTTGTCTTGACACCCAAACCACTCGACTCACCAGCCAGCGCCCGTTATTTGAGGGATGGTAAAAAGAAGCAATGCTATTGAACAAGCCAGACAAGTGCTTCTGCACCAGCTTACTTGGTCCACCCTGGAACAAATAAACCACAGAATTTTATCACACAGACCAAGATAAAATGAACAGGTAACAGCAGCACAAAGCACAGGTGTGCTCTCCCCACAGCAAGACCTCAAAGCAGCAAAACACTTCCCACCCTCAGCTCAGCACTAAGAGCAAATTCTCTCCATCCCATCTGCCAAAGTTCACACTAAAACAGGTGCCTGTTCCTTTCCCAAATGCCACAGGCAGCAGCTGTGACACAAACCTTTCCAGTCCCATTCCACACTGACAGTGGAACGATGGACTTGACAATATAATTTGGGCAAAAAAAGCCCAAAATCACACTTCTGCAGTGAGCTCAGCAGAACAAATATTCATCTTAAATATGTATTTAAAGCTTTGCATTGCTTTTGTTTCATTTCATGAAGTAGTTACTCACCATCATGGCTGTGATCCACATGACTGCATGTCCTACATCGTAAGCATTTGTTAAGAATCTTGGAACAACTACCTGATTGCTTCCCACTGGCAGATTTAAACTCCTCAAAATCCTGGTAAAAATCTAACAGGAAGAAAAACAAACATTGACATAAATGAATTTTCTAATCCAAAGGTGTTTTAAAAAACCAAACCCACCAAGCAAGGTAAGTAAAGCCTATCATGAGATGAGCACTGTTACCTTTGGTACATATGGATCCCAGTCTATGTACCCAATGTTGTCAGTGGCCAAGCGAGCAAAAAGATTGACTAGATGCTGAAAATAACCAGAAAAAAGGGAATATTGATTAGAATATATTGAGAATAAAAGATGCAAAGCCCTCCAGCTACTTCACATACACAAGATAAAAGCTACCCATGGCAATAAAAGCACTTGGGAAGGGAGATTTCGCTCCATCAGAACCACCAAGACGTGTTTCACTGGCCTAAAATAGCATTTACACAGAGACATGGAAGAAAATTCCACCAACTCATCCATCTAGCTTTTCCCAATATTTAGCTGTTTAGGACAATTAGTTCCTGTAGGATCCATCCTACTCAGTGTGTGCTGCTGGCTGTCACATTTGTGTGCTTTGGTTTAAACCCATCAGTGGCTTGTAAAGGTCACAGGCATCAGCTGTCAGCTGGGAGGGCAGACTGTGACTGCCCATGAAGAATTAGACACTCCATCACCAGAAGACAGCCCCAAGTGTCCAAAAGGGAACTGGAAGATGTCCTTAGGAAAGACAGTTATCAGGACTGAACCGAAAAAAAAAAGGAGATGAGTCTCACTCTTGTATTCTGATGATGAAAAGCACATCACCCACCAATTCTGCTTTTAAGAGCTTCTTCAAATCAGGAAAAACCTGACAGGCTCTTGATGCTTCAATCAGTATTTTGAAGCAATGACAAAGCCAAAAGGAAGGGCCTTAAATAATCCTGCCTAATTCCGAGACAGATAGCCCAGAGGAACAGGTCACCTCTCAGGCTGAAGGACATGACAGCTTTGGAGAACCCCCAAGTTCAATTCAGGACATCAGACGCAGCCTGAAGACAAGGGTTACACTTTCTTTAATGATCTGCCTTTTTCATTTGGTATGAGGAAATACCCACTGAAAAAAATCCTTACTATGCACACAAGGAATTGATTCCACAGCTCACCTTCAAACAGCAAGTCTATTTCCTGCCAAAGCAGGCTGAGGAAAAGCTTGCAGCATACAGAGGCTTAAATTGGATTGCAGAGTCAGAACCCATGTGTCTAATTATCTGCATCCCAACCTGAAGGAATGAACCTGACTTAGGAAATGGACATGACAAAAAAAGCAAACAAGAAGTGAAAGCTTTGGGGGAAAAAGCAAGCAAACTGTCAGAATACAGTGGAAGAGGGAAAAAAATATCAGAGATAACTTGTGAAAGAGTGCTGATGATTATTTGTTACACAGTTTGACAGAAACAAACTAAATCATGATGTTCAAGTGCAGGCTGCCACAGTTCTGTCAGAAGGAATAGACAGAATTATGATTTTTGCGGGGGGAGAAAGCCATCAGAAAAACACAAAAGTGAACACAGAATCTCAAAACCAGCTTTGGCATCACCAGTGTTTGAATGTGGACAACTGCCAAGTGCTGGCCCCAAGGCTGCCTCCCTGGATTTGCAGGGGAAGGCAGGCAGACCCATGGAATGTGCGACCACGGCGGTTTGGAAATCAGCTTTCTCCTCAGACACGGAGAAGTTCTCCTTGTGTATCCAGGCAGGAGATTAGTAAAAGGAGACAGATGGCCAATGAGCTTATGCTCATACTGAGCAGGGAAAGAAACTGGGGATAGGCCAAGTTTCACTGCAGCAAAGCCAAGGCACAGCTCAGCTGACACCAACAGCTCCTGAGCTGCTGCTGGGGCTGCCTCCAGAGGGAGGTTTTGATTTCCCAGCTCTGGATCTCCTCACATGAGGCACACAGCAGGGGCACACAGGTACATGGCAGACTATTTGCCTTGAAAGATACAGGCCAAGGGAATTTTTGGCCAAGGGGAGTGCAGGTTCTTTATTGTATCTCAAAGATGACAGCAGCTCATTGTAGTGAAGGCAAAACATCACCACTCAAAATTAGGGACCACCCAAGATGTATTAAAAAACAGGACAGAAGTGTAATTTCTAGAAATCATAACTGCACTTTGCATAATTCTAAGTATTAGCAGGCAGTCTGGAAAATGCCAGCATTCCCAAGGCTGGAATGAAAAGCAGCCTGAGCTGGCCATTAGACAATGTTCACCAAGCACAACTGCAGTCTCATTTATTTAGACAGTAATTGCTTGCTAACAATAATGAAATTATTGTCTCTGCTTTCTTGTACTAGTTAAAGCAGAAGGGAAAAAATCCATTATATCACTGTTTGGCTTCAATTCCTTGCAAGCACATTGTAGGAATATTTAAATGAGGATTTCTTCCAGGGTAGGTGAAAAGCAAATACTTACCCCTTCCCACTGGGGAAGATTTTGAACTGACACCCAAAGGCCTATAAATTCATCAAACCAAAGCCTGAAAGAAAACAGAAGCAAAATAATTTTAATACTGAGAAAGCAGCTCCCTCACTGAATATTTACCCCTCACCTTGCCAGGTGGTTGCAGAAATTCACCTGTCCCTCAATTCATTCAGCAAGAACAGGGATCAATATGGACACACTTTTATCAATCTGCTGCTCACAGCATATTCCCAAATCTGACTTTCAATCCTTGCTTTTTTTCTTTATTTCTCCTCTGACTCTTTTTTCAGACAATTGTCTCTCCAGGAGTTTCCTTATCCTCAGAGCCTCAGCTCTGCCATCCCAACACAGGTAAACCAGATAAAAACAAATGACACTTCATCTCCCTCTGCCTTGCACTGTGAAATTTGTCCCTTTTGATCAGTGGTCACAAGTGTCATTAGCTCCTTCTCTGAATTCACCTGAGGCCAAGGATGCAAACCCTCCACACCAGTCTCTGACTTAACTTCACCTTTACAAACTCCACTTAATTCAATTTAGTTTGATTTGCTGTGTGCTTTATTCAGTAGGGAAGAGGGACTAAGATTCCTGCAGGTTACTTTTACCAAAAATGCAGGATGACAGTGTTTCTGTCTTGAACTCCTGCCAAAACTGCTGCTGAAAGCCACCAGTGACTTCAAATCATCCTGTAAAAGATGATTCCTTGAATTTGGAACAGAGCACTCTTCAGTGACACCTACTTGAAACCCTTGTGGTGAAGTTCAGGGGGAAGGGTGGTGGGCAGGAAGAGCTCGAAGTAGGTAATGGCCTTCTGCATGGTCACATCAAAGGGACACATCAAAGGCCTCCACTCATCCAGCATTTCTGCAGTGGCATCTTCTGGGAAATACCTGAAAACAAGTTAACCATTGAATAGACACAGACTTGGCTTTGATGTTTGGCTCTGTTTAAGAATATTGAAAACTTGCTATTAATTTGTCATCAGTGTTCACTTTAGAGTAAAACCATGTGCCCAGGGGCCATAGGCAGGCAGCCCTCACCTCCAAAAACCTTCACAAAACAGAGGTAAATCTAGGACATTGTGGTGCATCATTTTAAGACCACCAGTTAAAAATATTCTTGTCTTGTTGAACCAGATAAGACCCTGTACAATGCAAAACCATTTCACTGTGAAGGCTGGTCCAAATCAGACAACTATTACTCACTTTTGATGCAATATAAAAAAAAATATCACTTCAGGCAGAAGGATCATTTATAGAAACATTACAGGAACACTGGTGATTTAATTTCTTTTAAAACACCCTAAGTATGCATGCAAGGCAGTATTTAAAATGCATATTAGATAGATTTTTTTATACAACAGAATTATTGCAACCAAAGCTGTTAAAAAGAAAAAATAAATGCCAGAGAAGTCTCTACCCTCCACCTCAAACTTTTAAACAGCAGCCAAGCAACGACAGGTAGAGTGGGGTCTTTTAAACACTTTCCCCCTCCATCCTAAATTAGTATTAAAGATACAAAAATTAAAAATCATTCAACACTTACGGTCTGCAGCTCTTCACGAGTGTTTTCAGAACACTTTCTACAGAACTGAAATGACAAAAGGAAATGTTAGGAATAATGTATTACTGAATTTCAGAGACAGCATAAAATAAACGACCATTTGCTGACCTTTCCCTCCAGAGCTTAAGATAATGTTGATGCAATTAGGTGTCTTCCTTGAACATGCATTAGCTAACTGCCTTCTCCACAGACCTAACTGTAACAATTAAAATTGCTCTGCTCAACTCCTGGTCCTATTTTTCATATACTACTCTGGTATTTCCTGCATTTAAGTGAAGAATTGCTATCATTTTGTGGAAGTGACATCCTGCATTTTGTCCATGAACAACCAGCAAAGTGACTTCTGGGGGAGAGGAAAACACAGAAAAATGGGTTTGTGGAATTCATGAATATTTGTAAGATAAATAAAGGCAGCTTGTTGTTTTTAGGCTTCAAACACCACATTTGTCCTTCTCAATGTGGTTTTGGGCTTCGTCCAGTGGTTCTAAGAAGAACTGAATTATCTGCAAATCAAGGGTTATTTCACTGGAGTCCCTCCCAAGTAACAGCTGATTTTAAAAGTGCTTTCATCCACAGCAAGAACACTTATTTGAGAAATCATTTCAACTCCTATTGTCACCTATTGTCACAGGATGCCATCAAACCTTTAAAAAGACTAAATCTCAGAATAAACTCAAAGAATAAAAGGAAGGGGGAGCAGAGAGTGATCAACCAACGCAAGCACAAAGGTAGTAAATTGTCACGTTCTTCAAACCTTCCATTTATTACACAACCACCTCAAGACTAACTTGCACTTTTACCCAAAAACATTCCCTGAATGAAAAAAAAAAGTTCTGACAGAACAAATTCTTACATCTTTTAGATACGCTTTCTCTAGAAATAGAAATATTGCATCCTTTCATTCATCATCCCAAATGAACATTAAAAAATGCTTTTCTGCTCAGAAAAAGATGATGCAAATGTATCATCTTTAGAATTTTACCAAGATCAATTAATTTTGAGACACACAAATACTGAACATGTACTACTGTCTCTCCAGTCCTACATGAAGTAAACTGATCCCATACAGCCAGGAGAAATAAAAAATGGATAAATCACCAATTCCCTTCAACACTCAATACAAGCCAGCAAAAGCCCACCCAGCCCTCAGAGCACTGCTTCAGTCAAACAGTGCCCTAGAAGATGCAAAATTATGTATATTTTATGCAACAGTGACAAAGGCAACTCAGGACCTCTCCCAGAAAGAAAATTTCAAGCTAACTGACTCTAAAATGTGGAGAGGAAGGGCCAACCAGTCATTAAACAAAAATAAAACCAAACTCTGCAGGAAGCTCAGGAAGATTCTGGGTTCAAATGAATATTGTCCTTGAAGGAGTTAGAAAAAAGATAACAGTTGTTCCAAGAGCAGATAAATAAAGCATGAACTAGCACATTCCTTAAGAGCATTAAAAATTCACATGATAAATGTTTGGGTGACAAAAACAAACAAGCTCTCCCCAGACTATGACTCCACTCAAGTCAGCTCTCACTAAGCAAAACCTGAAGGACGGGAATTTTAGCAAACACTGAGGCCAGAGAGCAACAAATTTTTAAAATTAACGAGTTTTTAGTCAGATCTCAGCATTTGTCAGTGTGAGAGAGCAAAGGAGAAAGATTGGGATGCTCTCTCCTCTCTTTTGGTTACAAATTAGGAAGCCAGAAAACAAAAAGCAACAGCAAGACTATTTTGTACCCAAGGGACTTCCATTCAAGAGAGTGTTCAAGTACAGCCCAGCTACAGGAGACATCCTGGAATATTCCCATTAGGGGACTGTTAAGACAGGACAGTGCAGCTGGGGAAATAAATTAAAGAACATTCAACACCACTTTTAACACTTATGACTGTTATCTTTTTTGGCACAGCAGGATTATTTTCTTTTGGAAAGGGTGTGATGATACTGATTTGCAAATTCTTTTTTTCCCCTGCATTTGCACAGAGAAACATGTTTCAGTTAAAATGATTAACATATAAACTGAGAGAGCTGACTATTACATTATCAAAAAGCAGTAAGACAAATTTCAGTTTTTCAGGAGAAGGCCTGAGGGTGAAGTCTAGTCCTGAAGTGGACACTCCACCATAGAGCTTCAATTAAGACAACAGAAAGAGCAACCAGCTACAGTTTCACAAATTATTTTAGTGACCACCTAACTAGAGTGAGCCATCTCTCACTGCAGTAGTACAATTAAGCCCTTGTTTCTAAAAAACACCCAAATGAACCAAACCCCACTGCAATCCCACTGCCACTTCCACCACTTCTCTGCATTTATCATACACCAAAACTCCTGATACTGTTTCCCTACAAAAATTCCCAGTGAACTCTTGACACAGAAGCTCTTCACAGCCCCAAGGTCGTTGCTAGGTGGATTTTCCAGAAGCCATTACCTCACTGCTAAAGCAGTTTCCATGATTTCATCGGATTTAAGAGGAAGGTACCTTCACTCCATAACGTGCTCCTGCACCAGTGGTGATTTTATCCATAATCACACACAACAATTGCTCCAATGGAAAACTTAGCTCTAATTTAACCCCCTGAAATATATTTGCTGGTTTAATTAGTTAGAACAGAGCCCTGGAGAGTCACTCCACACACACTGCCTGGGCCCCCAATTAGCAAGGTTTACATCCAGTGCGACATTCTCATAACCAGTGGTGTCAGGTTAACATTGGCCTTCCAAATGCCATTATTTAGGCAGAGAATTCCACCTGTGTGACAGTGTTACAGTCCAACAGAACATGCAGAAGGGACATTGGCCAGAGCTCAACAAAAACAAAAAAAAGAATCATTCTTACCACCTATGTAATACATTAAGCACAAATGTTTTAGGTGAAGACCAGCCTGGTCGATATGAACTGAATGTAAACAAAAATAAAATTCAATTAAAACAGGAGATAAATTAAACAGCTACAAATCAGCTTTTAAAACCTTGACTTCCACCAAAAAGATCCCCCTCAAAAAAGGATGAGCACTGTATGAGAAGGACTCGCACTGCATGGAGTGTCTGACATGGAATAAAGTTAATAAAAGCTGAATGCTTCAGTCAGATCATCACAATAGAAATCTTCCTTCCTGCTCAAACTCCTTTATCCTCCTGGAAAATTTCCCTTCCCCCTACACAGTGAGCATTTACTCAGCACCATCCCCCCAGAGCAAGGTGTGCAGGTACAAAAATAAAAAAATAAAATAAACCAAGGAAGGCTCTGCTCTTTCACATCTTACCAAAAATTACCAAAATAATTCAATTTAGTAAACTGATTTTTTTCAGTTACACAGCCGCAAGAGAAATTCAGCCTGAAATGCTCCACATATTTCCTGTTCATGTTCTTTATCTGCAACAGGATCTTCTCCTCAGGAATCAGTGGCAGTGCTTCAGTATCATTCAGAAAATTATTTTTTTAAAAGCAAAATGAAGCACTTTCACCATAATTTCTTGACATAAAGTTTCATTTCAACCAAAGATAATGCATTATCCATGTGCCATCTTTTATAAGTTGTAATTTATAGAGCAGGACCTTCTCTGACTGGGATAATTATGAAAATTTTAAGTCTGAAAATATGACAGATGGAGAGGGATTGACAGTGCAGAGAAAGCAAAGAAAACAAGTTTTCATTTTTAAAATCAGCAGAACATGTCTAAAATTCTTAACTGGAGAAAAGAAATTATTTCTCCCTATCATGGCATCACTTTGAGTAAATACATGTATTTCCTATAGAAAAAGATTTCACTTTTCTTGGAGAGCAGACTGATTTATACCTGGATTCCAGATCCTGGGAATGATTACAGGACAAATATGGAAGGACAGTACCGTCTCTATCTTTTTCCCCACAACTTTACTGGGTTATAGAAGAGAACAGCATACATTTAACTTAGTATCTGTGCTGGTTTTGGTTGGGGTAAGTTAATTTTCTTCACATTATTACCCATCTTTAGCTCAACCCCCAAGTTTTCTCACTTTTACCCTTCCAGTTCTCTCCCCAGTCCCATCAGGAAGGGCAGCATGGGAGGCTTAGTTGCCAGCTGGGGTTAAACCACAACAATACTGTTAAATATTTCATGCTAAATTTATTAAACTGCGGATTATCACCCTAAAATAAGCTGAGCAAGACCTCTGTTGCAGTGTATTTAAAAATTAATCACATTCATAAAGAAAGAAACAGCATGACAAACACAAGCCACAGGCAGGAGGAGATACATGATTCAGTGCAGCCCTGCATGCAATTATTGAAAGGTGCCTCGTGAAAATAGAAACAGAATATTTCCCATGTACCAAATTCCAGATATTAAAAGCAGATTACAAAGTACTTTAAAGTAGGTTCTAATGGCCTATCAAATGTTTTTAAATGTAAACTTACTTGGGAAACCAATTTAATCCCAGATGTTCTGTTTTGGAGTATAAAATCCTTTCCAACATTTCATAGAGTGGTCGCCATGGTAACTCTAAATCATCCCTGGAAAGCAGTTCCTTTTTCCTAATAGGAAACAAAACACCAAGCAGTTCAGGATTCAACACTGACACGGACACACTGCAAATGGGAATACCCCCATCCCTGCTCCCAATTTAGCACAAACTGCAGGAAGGCCAGGCAGGACCAGGCTGGCCACTGGCAGCCTTCAGCACAAGTGACACCGTCAAGATTTTTCCTGACTAAGTGAAATAAACATTATCAAGTCATGAGCCAGTTTTCATCTTTTCCCTAGCTGAGATTCAGCCTCAGTTCTTGGCTCTCTGAGCTGTTTGGTTTTCCTGATAGGCAGGAAAACTGGCATTCTTCCACTTTCAGTCCCACTCCTAAAGCTTTGAAAGGTGTTTGCACAAGAGAACCCTTTAACCACCAGCACTGTCCAGGGCAGATAAGTGAAGTAACCTGTAAGAACTCTGCTACATGAAAGGTACAACATTGAGCAAGAGATCAACTGTTCTGAGACAGAAGTTCCCATAGTCAGCAGAAATCTCTACTCACTTTAACAGGTTGATCAGCAGGCGTGCAAATCCTTGCATCATGCTGATCTCCAGCTTTGGAATTGTCACCAACTCGTACAATAGCTTGATAAACAGCACGTGATCCTCCCTGCTGAATTTTCTCCCATATAGTCGGATGTATCTGCAAACCAAACACAAGGGGAGTCAGCAATATTTCAAAACATCCCATTTATCCAAGACCTGAGCCAGAATCCCTCTGATTTGCTGTTCAGTGAAACAAAATTAAAACCTGGTTCTCAAGTCCAACAAGTAAGAACCTGAAGACACACACCAAAGGAAGATTTACAACTGCAATTACAGGAGGAAACAGAATGATCAAATAAAGTTTACAGCCCTCTGAGATTCTACAAATACTGTAACCTCATGGACAGGACACAATCCAGAAGCTAAAACAACAACCCAAAAAGTATCAAGCCAAGGCCAAATCCAATAGCTTCCAGTAAGGATGAACAACTGATTTAGACACTGAGCTTTAGTGGTGTGTCCCACTATCTCCAGCAAGGGTAGATCCACCAGACTCACTCCACAAGAAGTGTTTGCTGGTTTTAAGTTGAGATTAAAAAATTAAACACGTTTCAAGTCTTGAAAGATATTTTGCACCAGCAAAACCTATATAAGGTGCTAGCAGAGCATTTTAGGTGTGGCACAATTGTAAATTACTGTTCAGTGGGAGGCAACTTCCCTTTTTATTACTGATCTGACTATTCTTAAAGATGCACAAGAAAGCTGCTTTCCACTTCCCTTTTCCTGTCAAATTCAAGGGGGGATGTTTACATTTGATGGGCAGTGTTTTCACTAATGTTGATTTCAACATGTTGTATTTACTTTAAACACAGAAGGAAACAAACGAAATACAGGATAACCCACTTTTCCACCACAGGAACCTAAATAATCTGGATTGGCCAGAGACACTACCTACCTACAGAATTACACCACCAAGAGCTGAACACCTACATTTTTCACATGCCTAAAAAAGACATCAAAAAGAATCCTCAGGGAAAGAAAAATGAGAGAAACATGTATGATTTAAAAACAAAAAAAAAAAGAAACTGCAGAAGCCTAGAAAATAAGTTTTAACTACAAAGAAACACAGAGATCCAATTTATCTGCCAGCATTGCTATATATAACTGAAAATAAAATGTTTGGCTGCTTTTCCTTTGTGACATTTGCTAACAACAGCTCTGCTACACAAAATGCTGTTTAATTAAGAAAGGAGTAAAGTACACAGAAACGTGCTGAACACAAAGATGTCACTATGCCCAAGCAGCAGGACTTGATGCCAAATTGCTCCCATATTTAACAGCTTCTTTATGCAGGAGGGAGGCGGAGCTGAAAGGGGTCAATTATTTGTATTAATACAGCTGAGCCTTAAGGCAGTGGCAGAAAAGAAATACTTTTAGAAAGGGGTGCTCAGCCTTTTACTCAAGATTAAACAAGAAAAATCTGTCAGAGGGGAACTGTAATATTTTCAGAATATCCTTTCAGAACGGATGAAATATCACCATTACTAAATAAAAGAATATAGGCAGAACTTCATGAACCCTGAAGGGTGTCCAGGGGCTAATCAGACAGATAATGTTCATCATAGAAATGGTGTCTCTTTAGGATAATCGGGTTATTGGGGGAAAAATATTTGTAGAATGAAATTGTTGCAAAATAAAAGACTTCTGAAAGCAGATGATACTACATTGAGATGACATCTGAAATCTTAAATCCATTGCCTTTTTTATTCCTTTGATGTTTTACGAGTTCTTATCCTGCAAAAAGGGTAAAATTATTGTCCTTCATTTTTCAGCTACATGGGAAAAAAACCCAAAAACCAACAAATAAAACACACCCACACAACATAAAAAACGTGATTAAGAAGTGAAAATTCTGTTTCCAACTCCAACCTTTCTGTACAGAGTACAGCGTCTCTGGAGATTACAAAAAAAAAAAAAAAAGAAGAAAACCATAAAGCAAATTCCCCAATCTCAGAGTGCTGGGTATCCAATCTCTCCCTCCAAAAGTACAATAGGCCTATTTTTAGGAAGTGTACTATCATATCATGTGGCCATCCTAAACTGCCCTAGAAAGTTGGCTGCTCTGCTACAGTTAAAAATTACCTCTCCTCCAAAAGCTGAACAGCACACTCCCCTAAATTCCTGGCTCTCCATCTGCATTTCCTAACACACAGAATAGGATCATGACTGGTTTAAAGCTCACTTTTTGACAAATAATGTGAAAAGCAATGAATCATGCTCAGCAGGACTGCTTAAATCACATGTACGTGTACACAGCACACACATCCCTCACACAGCCAAAGAAAGCTGTTTCCCTGATAAAGATGAGAGAAAGATGTCAAACAAGACTTCTAGGCAATAGTGATTAAAATATTTGGCAAAGTCCCATGGAGACATTTCCATCCTCACTGTAACTTTGTGTCCTGTCATTCTCCTTCCAAGCAGTTGAGCTGTATTTTTTCCACACCTTACAGAAAGACAGTTGAATGTCGTTTTATAAGTCTACACCTGACAAGCACACAAAATAACATTGTCAGGGACAGCAATTGAGTCCTTCATCTTCCCACACCCCTGACTGCTGTTGCAGAAAGCACAGGAAGGCATTTGTGTGTTTGCCTGACTGCAGAGTTAACTCCATGTACAGTAACCATGAAATGTCTGTATTATATTAACATGTTCATTTATTGACTATGTTTAGGGTTTTTTAATTTTTAGAACAACCTATAAATCATGAAAGACGGAGAAGTTGAGACAATGTATACTGCTGACCTAAGGACCATAAAAAATGATGGAGCAAGATCAGTTAAGCAAATTATTTTGATGTAACCTGCTTTTCCCACACATGCTGTGGCAAGCCAAGATTTACTCTTCTGCTTTCACAACTGGTTAGTATCTTACAAGCTTTTACCAGACAAAGCTGGGGGAATCATGGAGCAGTTATTACAGATTTAACTGCCAGTCTTTGGGGCAAGTTTTAGTTGTTTCAGAAGCCTCATCAAATCGTAAGTTACTCTCCTCACAGGAGAGAAAGTTCTCTCACCACAGTCCACACACATCCCAAAAGAACCAGGTGTCACCACTGAAAATGACCCATAAAAGAATTATTCAAATCAGCTTACAGACATTATGTCGATAAACTCCTATTCTGCCTCTTTTTTGTCCCCCCTCCCTACTCAGTTCGTGACATCAGACAGCTGAAACAGCTGGTCTGAAGATAAATATGTGCAAGTCATGGTTCCAGCTGTGCAGGGTATAAAAAATACACAATTCAGCTGCCACCACGAAAGAGTACTCAAATTTTTAATTCAAAAAAGGATCTGAGTTTCACTTTCATTCTCTCCTGTGGCACCGAGTTGTAAAAAGCTGAGGAGGTGTAACTATGCAGGTGTATCATCTGCATGCCACTGCTTGCTTTGTTCATTCGTATGTACACATATCTGTATTGACATCTGTATCTGTACAAGAAATAAAGACATAAATTATTTCACAGAATACTGCAAGAATTCCGGCCTTTGCAATTCAGACACTGGCAACAAATCTAAGCAGCCATCATGCCATTATGAAGATTCTAAGCATTTTCTTTTTATTAATCACAGCTTTTTTCAGGAGGGAAGAAAGGGAGCAACTAAATTTGGAGATGAGTCCCTGACTACTGAGAGACAGTAGAAATTGGATTCTATTGTCATGAACACCACAAGGCTGGAAGTGTTTTATCTACATTTGAACTTTTGCTACTGTATTTCACAGAATGGTAGAATGGTTTGGGTGGGAAGGGACCTTTAAGCCCATCCCGTGCCACGCCCTGCCATGGGTAAGGACAACTTCCGCTATCCCAGGGTGCTCCAAGCCCGGTCCAACCTGGCCTTGGACACTTCCAGGGATCCAGGGGCAGCCACAGCTTCTCTGCGCAGCCTGTGCCAGGGCCTCCCCACCCTCACAGGGAAGATTCCTTCCCAATATCCCATCTAACACTGCCCTCTGGCCGTTTGAAGCCATTCCCCCTTGTCCTGGCACTCCAGGCCCCTACAAGTAGTCCCTCCCCATCATTTTGTCTGCTCCCTTCAGGTGCTGGAAGGCCACAATTAGACTGCCCCGTGCCTTCTCTTTTCCAGGCTGAACGATCCCGATTCTCTCGGCCTTTTATCCCTAGAAGTACTTTGTCAAGTCAAACAGAGCAGCAGCACATCTCTCACATTAACTACACCAGCTTATTTTTTTTACACCAAGCCCACTGTTTCCTTCCCTGCCCACACCAAACACACTCAGAGCCTCCTTGTATCTAAAATGCCACAAAGAAAATCTTGGTACTAACAGGCATCAGACAAGCTGCAAACACTCACAATGAATTCAAACTTCAAAGTGTAGGTGGAAAACCACAAATAGGAGCCTGCTGACCTTCCTGTGATTCATAAAGCAGCACAGCAGTGGTTCCCAACAGGCCAAATTCACTGCCCTGAAGCCTGAAGTGGTAACAGCAGTTGCCATTTACAGAGTGAGTAACCGGGTGATTCTGAGGCACACTTTGAATGAATTTCTGTGCCTATTGAGCCTATTTAGCTAAAGCTCATCTTTCTCACGGTAGGGACTCCTAAGTTTATTTCAACTCGATGGGAAAAGGAAGTTCCACCACAGGTATAGGCAACAGGTACCACTGAAACCAGTATGAGTTGGCAGATGGCTGGGGGAGTGAGAAGGGAAGCAGTGTTGAACTGGTTCCAAGCAGGTTCAAACTGTCACATAACACAAACATGTGAGTCATTTTGCAACCACCACTGTAATTCTATCTAAGGCTGCCTCTTGGGAAACAGAAAAACACTTACGATCCAATAGAGTCGAATCTAACAGGTTTTGACTGACAAATTTATATTAAATTCTCAACTGATATTATTTAAAAAAGGATTTATGTAAGGAGAGAAGTTGTAAGTAAGTAAGTGTTTCAAAACAGTTCAAAATACATGTACTTTGTTGTTTCTGGCACACAGGAAGCGCTGTTTGTGAAGGCACACACAGCATTCAGCAACAAACATGATAAATATCCACAGAATTTACTGATGGAAGCTACGGGACTCACTGTCATATGATGTCACATCCAGTGCCAGAGTGTCCCGAATAAAATAGGGTCAAGTGTACTTCGTAAAACTCACGAGAAGAAACCTACGTAGTACTCGGTGCTATCTATGAAACCACCGCGGGTTCATCTGTACAAAAACCACCTTGCCAGCACACACAGCACGGCCAACATCAGCACAAACTACCCCACGCCAGAGTACAGCCAAGATATCAAGGGCACCAACGGTGTTTACACAGCATTAAGCCAGAATTTAATCCTGCCAGCACTGACCCAACAAATGGCCTGTCTTGAGAAAGACTTCGTGTCACTATAGCAGAAGTTACACGGAGATTGTATCAACCTTCTTCAACCTTCTTGCTTAAGAAGGGAAGAGGTGAAACAGGTGGCCAAACAGGCATTAAAAAATATACATATATTAAACACAAAAGCACGAGTTAAACGCACAAGCGCTTAAGTCGTAGAATTCGGAAGTTTCAGAGGCAGCAGGAGAGCTCCTGCGGCCGGAGCCACCTTTGTCCCCGCTTCCGATGTGGAAGTGCTGGCCTTGTATAAGGCAGGGACGGGACAGCGGCCGGGAGCGCCGGCCCGGCCGGGCGCCAGCGGTTCCGTTATGCGGGAGGCGCTCCCGGCGGGCAGGGCACGGCTTGGCTCGGCAAGGCACGGCACGGCAAGGGACTGACGCGCCGCTCGCAGCCCGAGGCCCCGCTCCCCGTCCCGCCCCAGCACTCACGTCGAGAGCTTCCTGGTCCAGAAGAGCCCGCCGGGCCAGAGCTCCTGCAGCTGCACGGCGCGGGCCAGGTTGCCCTTGATGTGCTCCAGGAAGCGGGCGGCCTCTGCCTCCAGGCGCTCGCCATAGGGCAGCAGCTTGTTGTAGACGATCTCCTTCTGCGGCGGCCGGGCCATGTCGGCGCTGCCCGGGGAGGGCCGGNGGGCTGGGCCGGGCTGGGGGGTGCGGGGCCGGGGCTGTGCCCGTGCCGGGGGGCGGCCACGGCGCTGTCCGTGCGGGTCGCCTTGGGCACCGCCGCGGGGAGGGACGGAAAGGCCGCGGTGCCCGCCCGAGTTCAGGGTTCGCGCTCTGCGGCTTTGCGGTTTGTTGAAAAGCCCTTCTCCTAAAGCTGCCGCCACCTGGACGCGTAATTCGGAGTGAAAGCATTCACCCGCCGGCTGCTCTCATCGGGAGGGAATCAAGCATTGGTTCTCGCTCAAAAACACTCGGTGTAGGTGGGGATGGGGCGGGTGCTGGAGATAACGGGACAGTGCCCATCCCTGGAGAGGTGCGGGGACAGACCGGGCACTCAGGGCCGTGGTCTGGCTGACACGGAGGTGTCGGGCCACAGGCTGGACTCGATGATCATCTCCGAGGTCTTTGCCAGCCTAATTGATTCGGTGGTGCTGTAATTAGCCCCGGAGTTTGACAGCAGATTGCGCGGCTGCCTAAGAGGCTTATTTGAAATAATAACGCTAGTCAGGAGAGCAGAGCTCGCCCGCGGGCCGTGGGTGTGGGATAAACTGCTGAGGGATATGTGATAACAGCACTGATAGCTGTTATCTCCAGCTGTCCTAATATAATTGAATTTCCCCTCAAGAGTTACATGGTGGCCATACAACAGCTGCAAACTGATTAGATTTAGAGCTACTGACAAGGGCAAATCCTGTTTTCTGATCTTTATGCTCAAACTAGCTCTGCTTAAAATTAAAAAAAAAAAAAAAAGGAAAAAAGATGGCTAACTAAATCCTGGAACACGATAGAGAGAGGAGAAATGCCACAGAAAACCTAAGTATGACAGGCAAAGGCATCATGGCATCTTCCTGAGGAGTGCACTTACATCATCTACTTTCTTCACCCTCCTAGACCTGAATTTTTAATAAAGGAAGCACCATGATTTTGTTTGGTGTCCCATCATTCTGAAATACTCTTCCATTCATAGATTTTGTATCACATGATCTCGTGGATCACATCTATCAACTTATACATGATTACAAAATAATAGACTGGACTTAATTAAAATTGTTGCCATCTTTCACAGGGACTTTACGGTTGTGTTGCATCATATCTGCATGAGGCAAAACAATTCATAGATGAATCTCTGCCCTTTCTGGCTTGAATTAAAAATGAAAACTTCATCATGGTCAGCTTTCTGTGGGGATAAAGTGCATCTTGGTTTAGTATTTTTCTGGTGAAAACAGAAATAAATAATATGAAATGAATAGTTTTATCACCAATTCAGTCAAGGATATATTGGCCCAAAAGCTGTAATAAAAACCCAATATCTATGGTTAGTGAAAAGGGTAAGTGAAAATATGTGTGCATTGATATTGAAAAGTCTGAAATTACTTATTTTGTGTCACTTAGAGGCAATTCTTGATAATCACAATGGTGATTTTTTCAGACATTTCCAATGTGGGAAAGTGTTTGCGGAATTAGAAGCATGCAGTTTGTTTGGACTTGAAGGGGAAAAAACTCAAAATTCTAGCCCAATTTTCTGAAATTGAAGTTGGCAGATACATCAGGAGCTTCACAGCTGCATTCTGTTGCTTTGTAGCCATGTTATAAAAAATTACTCCTGCTCTTTCTAACCCAAGTTAAAACTAAGCCTTGATTTTTCAGGCATTTTGGAGTATTTGGCATGTGAATGAACACCTCTGACCTGTTCTGGGAGCCTATTCTGTCTGAGCCCACAAGCTGCCTTCTCAGCTGTGGCCTCAGACACATGACTGCATTCCACCAGGATTAAACACTCACCTTTTGGGGAAAAACATGCCAAGTTACACCATCAGCACCTCTGACAGCCATCCTACTAACTCATCTGATCTCCTCCATTCCTGTTTTCAGAGTCTGAAACAAGGGGAGAGGAGATTCCTGCTCCATTCATAATTACAGTAGTAAGCACACCTGTAGCACTTGCTTTTTGAATGTATTTTCTGCATGTTGATTCATTTACTAATTACATTTAGTAATTATTAAGAAAACCTAATCCTTTCCCCTCCCTGCTATGCCACCATTCTGCTATTTAAAAAGAGAAAAAAAAAAAAAAGATACATTTTGCCAAGTGAGTCAAAAATAAATGTGTTGTTCAAGTTTGCAATCTGTTTTGGCTGCAGCAGTATGTGAGAGCACATTTGGTTCCCGAGTCAGATGATGAAGGACGGGGCTTTCAGAACACAGGACCTGTCTGTGCCACTTCACATCAACAGCTTCTTCCTCTCTGATTAAGTAGGAGGAATATGAATTGCCAGCAACCCAAATATGGCAGCCACCTGTTGGTTTTGGCATTGCCTCCTGAGAACTGATGAATCCGAGTGGTGTAGTTGTGAGAAAAACACAATCTTCCCATTCATGAGAAACTTTGAGTGCTGTCAGTGGCGTGGGTCACGCTGGGGGTTGTTCGCGTGTTCCCTCGTTGGGCGATGCCCAACAGCAGCCAGCACCAGCACTGGCACAGGGATTTGGGAATCGTGTCACTCAGCCTTGCTTCCTGCTGCCTCAGCTCTTCAGTGACTACTTAGCACAGATGTTTTCCTTCATGACCCATCTGTCTTTTTCCACCCAAGTTAAAAGTTGGATAATTTTTGAGTGACAGATTTCTATCCATTTCTCAGTACCTGAGGCCCTTCCAGTACCTGAAGGGAGCCTACAAGAAGAATGGAGAGGGACATTTCACAAGGACCTGGAGTGACAGGACAAAGGGAGATGGCTTCAAACTGAGAGAGAACAGGTATACACAAGAAATGCCTCTCTGTGAGGATGGGGAAGCCCTGGCATGGGGAAGCTGTGGCTGCTCCATCGCTGGAAGTGTCCAAGGCCAGGTTGGACAGGATTTGGAGCAACCTGGGATGGTGGAAGGTGTCCCTACCCATGGCAGGGGATAGAACTGGATGGGCTTTAAGCTCCTTTCCAACCTAAACCATTCTATGATTTTACAGTTTGGGAAAGAATAGCCAATCCAACAGGAGCTTCATGTTACCTGTATCATACCTGTCCTAGTATATGACCCCCCATATCTCACAAAGCCCCACTACAGGAATAAAGAGGAACAGCTGCTTTTTGATGAGGATCCTCGGACTTTCCCTCAGCCCCGTGTTTCTAAACTGGTCAGTCATCCAAAGCTGGTGCTGAAAGGTGCCAAAGAGGCAACTCAGAAACATCCCTGTCACATAAACTTCTATTTTACAGAGAATTTGTCTATTTGGGGGATGAGGGCAAGAGTAATTACAGCATCTGAATGAGGAACTAAAAGTTTCCTATGTAGAATGGGACAAAAATAGGTTCTTCTAAAGTGCGATTCAGAGGAACTAATTTTAGGTCCCTAAAATAAGGCTGTCTAAATACTCCATGACATGTTTCGAGTTGGATGGGGAGGCGGGTTCAGTGTCATCTACAGCACATACGCTGAATATTGTTCTTTTTCTGCAGTGCCTGTTTGGATCTGTGTGTTGTAAGTGGAACATTTCTGCTGAGCAGAAATAAGAGGCCCTTGTGAAGAGGTTAAAGTGTTATTATGGGCACCTGTATAATTTTTAAAACTATTACATAGACAAGGCTGACCAAATAGGTGCAGCGTTGTTGTCCTGCACTTTACATTCCCAGTGGTTCTGTTTATGAGAGGTAAATCCATCCTCAATTATATCCATTCACAAGATGCTATTTGGCCTCTGCTCTTTCCCAGCTGACCTTAGTGGGTTACTGTGCTTACAATGGACAGTCTTTGTACAAGAACAGCACCTCAATTAATTTATACCAAAAGTGGTTTTTCCTCTCCACTCCCTGGATTTGTTCTCTTTTGGTGCCTTATTGCCTAAGATTTGGAAAGCATAATTGTCCCAAATCCACAGCAGAGATTCTGCCTGTGACAGGCTGTTTCCTCTACATGTCTGAAACTCCCAAAGATATCCCTGGAAACTATTGTGCCTGTGGGGAGAAAAAGCAATAGACTTGAGCCTCTTTGTAAGAGGTTCTTTCCAAATTACTCACAGCTATTTGAAATAAATAATAAT
The DNA here is from genome assembly GCA_013398275.1 of Promerops cafer. NCBI lineage: Eukaryota > Metazoa > Chordata > Aves > Passeriformes > Nectariniidae > Promerops > Promerops cafer. Next base: position 1,182,522 of record VZSE01002037.1, on the reverse strand, counting down.
TCCTTGGACACGACAGAAATGTAGCCAGCTTTGGGGAAAGAGATATTAGGGTTATTTTTCTGTTCCTCTTGAGCCGTTGAGATGGATTTTCCTGTCTCACTCTCTTGCCAAACAGAAACCAGCCCCAGAGGAGGATGTGATGGCAGTGAACTCGCAAAGGTCATTCCTAGGGATTCTGCTGTTCTAGGAAATCAAGGAAACACAGTCCCTTGGCAGGCTGCAGTCTCACACAGAAACTGCTTGTTATAGACTAGGGCATCTCATGCAGCTGCCCTGTGCTTGCCAGAGAGGATTGTGACACACCTTACCCCAAGTGCCTGGGTAGCTGATCGTGTTTATTGTTTCTAAGTGGCAAATGCATCTGTTGTGGCTTCATCTGCAGTTCTCTGGTTTGTCTATTCCTTGTCAAGATGAAAAATTAGCAATGTCCATTTAAAAATAAAAAGAATATATAAGGTCTGCTTTCCCAACCCAGGATAAATCAAATAACAACCAAAAGTCTTTGCTTGGGTTTTGAGTCTTGTTTCAAGCAGCATTCAGACAAATAATTGTGTTTATCATGGCCACAGCTCAAGTAGTTGTTCAGGCTTTAATTCTGTGGGTGGATCATGTGTTCATTGTTTGGACATGTGGATCAGAAGTATTTAAATATTTATGAATTCTGGAGGAGAAGCAAGCTTACTTAAATATTCCCTTAAGCAAACAATCCTTTCTCTCCTGCTAAAGAATTATCTATCCTTTGCTCCTGGCTGAGTGGTTTTGTGCATGGAATCTGTATGGGAGACTTTTTGGTACGTTTCTAAAGCAGCAGCTTCTCTCACAGGGTGTTAGGGAGACACCCAGCAGATTAACAAACCCTTGGGAGGATCACATGGCACAAACTCGGAGCTCTCTGGTGTCTTTTTGGTCTAACCTGGTATGTTGTTTATGTCTATGCCTTGGTAACATGGGGATAATAAGTGTAATTATGTCAGGGGCATGATTATGGTAGTGCTGGGCCTGCTCACTAACACCAGGATTGAAGGAATTGTAAATTGGTTTATTATTGTCCCAGGTATCCCACTAAGTAGAGTTCAAGGTGAAACAGTGACTGTAAATTAACACTTCCTTACAACCTCAGAAATATAACTGTCACAAAGACCATTTAGGATCGAAGGAATGTTCCAATTAAAGAGCACAGGAGGCCTGGAAATTCAGGGATATCCCAGGGTGAGGAAAAAGTTTCTTTTGCCACATTTGTGTGTTGATACTTCAAGGCCAAGCCCAGTGGAAAACTGAGCCTTGCTTAGTACAAAGGCAGCAGCTGCCCTTCTGCTGGGCAAAGCACTGAGAACTGGGTGAAAGAGCTCAGGGGGTTTAGAAAATTCAAGTGAGAAACAGAATCTGCCTTGAACAAAAAGAGCAGGAAAAAGACAGCTTGTAATCTCCAGAGAAGGCTTTGCAGGACAATCCAGTGGGCGTTCACTGTGGCTATGATACCACTATCTACAACCCCCATGTGTTTTCTTTTTCAGTAGCTTTGCAATGGATGGATACAGAACCTGATTCATGCTTTCTTGGCTTTGCCAAATGCCTCCTCAAATCCTGTAGCCACGCTATGAATTAATCTGCTTACCCAAAGGCGTTGCTGGAAAAATGGTTGTCCTTGGAGATTCCAGCCCTCTTCGCCTGGGAAAGATAGAGCCATCAGCATCTGGAGTGCTATTAGCAGGAGGCTTGACAGGCTCTGAAATTAGAAGAAACTGGGCCAGAATCACTCTGCTTACCCCTAAATATCCCCAGTAAATTAGCATCTCTGAAAAGCAGGGAGTTTTGAGATGGGAATTTGGGAGCAAAGCGAATTTGGGGTGGTGTCAGGGGTGCCAGAGGGGTTACCAAGTTCAGAGCACCCAAGAGCTGGATGTGCACAGCAGCTCTGCATCACAGCAGCTGCAGCACTCTCAGTGCAGCCATAGCCAGCCCTGCCAGCCAGGGCCAGCAGCCCAGGGCACCTGACCCAATCCTGCACTGCACAGAGCAAGGGATGGCATCCACCAGCTCTCCAGGGGCTTTTCAGGGAGCAGCTCGTACCATCAGAGTTACTTTGTGGAGTATCTCCTTCAGGTGCCCTCACTGTGATTTTTTTGAAGTTAGATATTCACTAAGGTAGTCTTATTTTCTCGCTAGATTCCCAGACTCCATGCCTTTTTCTCTCTGCAGCCCCTGCAAACGTTTTTTTTTTTTTCCAGGAAAGCTTTCATTTTCTTTCAGACTGGCCTCAGTCTTTGCTGCGGAAATGTGCAAGAACATTTTCCTGTGACAAGACTAAAACTCAGAACTGAAGATTAAGAACTGGGCGTGCATACAATCTTACTTCCCCCCTGCATACTCTCCATTTTCTTAGTTCACAGGCAGACATCCTGAGTCACAGGCTATTTTGTTCTTGTTTAATAGTGCTGAATGGGTTTTTCATCCCCTCATTCATCTGCTTTTTGAGCTCATTATGTTCTGGCCTCATGTTCTGCAGCAGTAATTTCTGATTCATGCACAGTTTGAAAAGTTGTTCCCTTTTGATTGTTGTTAACTTTTTATCTGGGATTTTTTTTTAGTGCCCTGAGTTCTTCCATGTGAGAAACAACACGGCTTCTTTGCCATCTATGATTATACAGACCTGTGTGGTCTACAAAAATCATGCTGATTCTTCCTGTTTTATCAGAACCACTAAAGTTTCTGCTAGGTTGGATGGGGAAGGTGCCATCCAGTTATAAAGATGGCTGAAAGTTTGGGACTGGCAGCATCCCTCCTTTCAAAGGCAAGAGAGCGTCTTTCTTCACCCAGATGCTGACTTGCACCAAATTTGTCACAAGTAAATGTCTTTGAATCCTACTTTTGATGAGAGCTGGCCACATGTTCAAACTTGGAGAATGAAACCCATAAGTTACCCAATTCCAAGCAGTGAAGCAGTAATCAATTCAGTGAGACTTTCTCTGATGGCACAGGCTGCACTAATACAGGGCAAGATTCTGAAATACTCACTATTTTCTCTTTGTAGCTTTTGAGAAGAAATAAAGCTCTAATGCAGTTAGGGAGGATGAATCAAATAGTTTCACAGAGCTGCAAAATGTAATGCTGTCAGCCCACCTCCCCAAGAAACCATTCCTTTAGCAACCTACGCTCTTTTGTGTGTTCTTAGATCTTTTGTAGAGCCCTGCATCCTCCCTAAATTTGACAGCATTGTTCTGGCAGCCGTGGGAACCGTGATGCTTAAAATTTCCTATGTTTCAATGGGAATAAAAACTTACTGCCTAAAATGACCACATCTCCTCCTCCTCAGCATGTGCAAGAGGAGAAAACACAACAGTAGAATCGCAATGTTTTCCTCAAATGTTAATGAGTTTCCTGTGAATAGATATTCCATAAATCAAAAGTTGGAATCAATCTTCTTTCCTATCAAAACAGTTTAAATGTAGGTGTTATAGTAGGTGGATTTGTGTTTGGATTTAGTCATCAAGCTAAGACTGACTTGACCCTTCATGCCAGCAGAGGACTGACAGACTTAACCCCAAATTCCACCTGATTCCTGTGCTTTGGTACTGAATAGTTTAATTTTATCCATCACATTTTTGTTTGAGATGGGATTTTTTTTTTTTGTCATAAGAAACATCAGTTCATATGTTCATGTTTTAATTCCCAACATTCTGTAGCTTAAAAGAACTTTGCAGTGATGATGCAAGTTTCCAAGGCCGATTTCCTCATAGCAAGTATTTCTATTTACCCAGTGATTTAGTTCCTTATTATCATTTCAGATTAAAACTTCACTACCGCAAACTAGGAATGATTTACCTGAATATTCTATCTTTTCTTTTATGTATCAGTGAAAATACAAAAAAACTAAAAGCTCAGTTTAGACTGAAAAATTTTGAACTTTGTTTTCATGTGGTTTTATTGGTGGAGGTTTAGAGGTTTATTGCCCAACTTAAAAAATAAAAGCTCCTTTCAGGGAAACTGTCGATAGCTCTTCATGCCCTACAGAATCAGGCAATGACACAAAAATAAAACAAAGAATAACACAAAATCTAAACAATGTAGTCTAGCCAGAGGAAAATAACAGGCTCACAACTTTGTATGTGTCACTTGTGTTACCTTACGTAAGCAGTCCGGGATTTTGGAGCACGAGGGACAAATTTAGGTCTCATCCACACAAAGTTTGGCTGCACTCCTGAAATCTGATCTGTGTGGGTGTGACTCATACACTGCACAACTCCCCTTGCTCAGGGGCTGCTGCACAGGTGCAGGGTTCTTCCCACACGGATCACGTCCCTGGATTTGGATCCCGGAGTATAAATGGATCAGGAGACAAGCGTTGTAACCAGGTCACCTCCCCGTGCTATGGGCACACTGAGGATTCATCTATAAAGTCATTAATCACTCAACCACCAGAATAAAGTTCTTGAAGAACTTTAGAGTTCTTCTTTGTGCCTCTCTTGTCCTTTGGACTTCCAAATATAATCTGTAGTGCTAAAAAGAAGAAAGCTCCTGATAGCCAGTAAAGAGGAAAAAACTGGGAGATTAAGCCCTCCAAAAGGTTTTAGTATATTTAGATATTATGTAAATAAGGACTGCAAAAAAGACCCTGAAGAAGCTCATACAGCTTTGAAGCAGAGGTAGCAATCCCACTACCTTTCATTCAGAAATGAGGAGTAAATGCAATTTAGGAGAAGAAAACATTATATGGGAAAAAGGAAAAGAGGAAGACTACTGAAAAAGTTAGAAGTTTATAATTTTGCCTGAAGAAGAAAACATAAAGGAACAGCAGTGCATTATCTTAAAGGATAGAAAAATAAAATCTGATGTGCATTACCATTTACTGAAAATAAGGAAAAAAAATGCTGGAAAGGTCAAACTAAGCTCACATGGCTTCCAACCTTCTTCCCTGATATCCCATGCTCCCTAGGCAACAGCAATAACCTGGCAACAGAAGCAGTATCTTTATTATTTATTTATCTGGAGGCTTTGGTGTCCTTTGGGAAACACTCATCAAAATAATCTGTGGACAGTTTGCAAGTGAATCAGGTCGAGTTTGGTTCAGATAAACAGAGCTGCACAGCTAAAGATACATCAAGAAACTTTTATGATAAGAAGTAGCAGGAAAGAGAAATGCAATCACAGCAGGTTTGAGGAGGAGCCAGGTTACCTAAAAATGGTGCAGAAAAATAATGTAGTTACAAGGTGAAGGATGATTCAAGACAGCAAGGTGGGAGATTATGTACCTGATGGGGTATCCATGTGAATGCCAAAGGCAGTCATTTTGGGAGTGGGGAATGTCAGGTGTGTGCAGTGGTGTGAAGTGAGACACACACAGAGACAGCAGGAGTAGTGACCAATGAAAGAACCAGAAAGCTGGTTTTCTAGCTATTCTGTGCCAGAGATGAAGAAACAGCATAAATAAGGAAGCTACAACTTTCAAACCACCAGCCCAAAAGTTTAGTAACTGAGATGCTTTAATCAAATTGCTTTTCATTGGTAGTGGCCAGAGTCAAGGGCACCAATAGGTCTGACCCTCCTAACCAGCTTCACCTGGTACTGACCCACCCACGCCCCCTCTGATCTTTGGTGCAGGAGCTCTACTTAAGCTGAGGGCTGAGCAGAGCTCTTGCCTTTAAATTGTGGGTGTGTTCAGTCCTGGTTTTACCTCTGTGTTATAGCTGTGGTTCCAGCCCAGCTTCCTGCTCTTGGAGGGACTCTGCTGGCAGTCCTGCCTCTGCCTGCCCAGGTACTGTGGGACTGTTGTTGCTGATGTGCCAAGGTTGCTCCTTGCAAAGCCAAGTTTGTGCTGTTCCCTGATGTTTAGCTGCAAGGGCACTACTGTTGGGTTCTGGTGTTTTCCAGTAATAATTATTTTTACTATGCCCTTCTTCATGCTATGGCTAAAAAACAGGGTTGTTGGAAAGTACTACTGTGCTTGGAGTGAATACTGGGAGGTTTTTAAAGGCTTTATGCCCAGAGGAGGGGCAGAGGGCCTGGTGGTGAAACATGTTATTGTTATTTTTACAACTGGCCGTAGCTTTGGGAAGTGCAGCCAACTGGTTCTCCTTAGGCCAATGCCACCACCCTGGAATAAACAGCTGGAAGTGGGAGGGAAATTCAGAACTCCATGCAGGCTGCCTGTATTTCTTGGTAGTGTGTGCTAAAGCTCTCTTGCTAATTAGTGTGTTTAAGTAACCTTTGGTTTCTAATATTGATTACTTAGGCAGCAAACTGTTAAATGTTTCACAGTATCATCTTCTGGAGTTTTCTGCTACTTGTCATGAAATAAGGAGAAAGTTGGACTTGTCTAAGGAAAGATGGGCAAGATGTTATGACAAATAAATGAAATGTCAAAGACTGTAGTGATAAAAAAATAATGTTACTGCCAGTGCTGGAATCTGCAGCAAAGTGTTATCAGCACCAGGATAAGCTCTGCTTTCATGGCTTGTATGGCTTTCTAGTGCAATAGACTGCTACTATAAGTCTCTTTTTTTACTGGTCTTGCTCTTCACTGCTGCCAGATGGCAGCAAATTACAAAAGATTTTCTGTCTTCTGCTCCTCTTTCTGTGGAATCCTCCTCTTTCAAAACAAAATGGTGCTGATGCCACATTAGAAGAATGTATGATCTCTGTGAAAGGCAAAGATTTAATTTAATGTGCTATATAGGTAAAGCAAATGAAGTTTTGTCCATTTTGTTCCTATTCCCTGTTGTACTGGAAGCTTTTTGTTTCTATGTGAATATTTGTGTTCTGAGCTGAATTGAGTGGTTTTCTCTAGTTAATTCGTGTGTCCAGGAAAAGTATTTGTTACTTTTCTAGGACTTTATTTTGAGCCTCCCTCTAGTCTTAAAATCCAAACCTGTGAAAAACTCAGGTTATGCAGAATTACTGTAGAACACAAGGTACATGTGGATGGAAATAGGGTAGAAAGGAGGATCCTGGTAATTATAGGCCAGTTAGCCTGACCTCAGTACCACGTAAGATAATAGGGCAGTTTATACTGAGTGCTATCACACAGCACTTACAGGATGCCCAGGGTATCAGACTCAGCCAGCACGGGTTTAGGAGAGGTAGGTCGTGTTTGACCAACCTGGTCTCCTTTTATGACCAGCTGACCCACCTGGTGGATGCAGGGAAGGCTGTGGACATTGTCTGTTTGGACTTCAGCAAGGCCTTTGGCACTGTCTCCCCCAGCACACTCCTGGAAAAGCTGCAGCCCATGGCTTGGACAGGAGCATTCTTTGCTGGGTTAGGAACTGGCTGGATGGCCAGGCCCAGAATGGTGGTGAATGGTGCTGCATCCAGCTGGTGGCCAGTCACCAGTGGTGTCCCTCAGGGGTCTGTGCTGGGGCCAGTTCTGGTCAGTATTTTTATAAATGACATGGATGAGGGTGTTGAGTATTTCATTAGTAGATTTGCAGATGACACTAAGCTGGGAGCATGTGTCAATCTGTTGTAAGGTAGGAGGGCTCTGCAGGGATACCTGGAATGGTTGGGTGGATGGGCAGAGTCTAACAAGATGAAATTCAATAAGTCCAAGTGCTGAGTCCTGCACTTTGGCCACAATAACCCCCTGCAACGTTACAGGCTGGGGATGGTGTGCCTGGACAGTGCCCAGGCAGAAAGGGACCTGGGGGCACTGGTTGACTGAACATGAGCCAGCAGTGTGCCCTGGTGGCCAAGAAGGCCAGTGGCAGCCTGGCCTGTATCAGGAACAGTGTGGCCAGCAGGAGCAGGGAGGTCATCCTTCCCCTGTACTTGGCACTGGTGAGGCCACACCTTGAGTGCTGCGTCCAGTTCTGGGGCCTCAGTTTGGGAAGGATGTGGAGACACTGGAGTGTATCCAGAGGAGGCAACGAGGCTGGGGAGGGGCTTGGAACACAAGCCCTGTGATGAATGAGTGAGGGAGCTGGGGGTGTTTAGCCTGGAGAAAAGGAGACTTAGAGGTGACCTTATCACTCTCTGCAACTTCCTGAAAGGTGGTTGCAGTCAGGTGGGGTTGGTGACTTTCTCCAGGCAGCAAGTGACAGAACCAGAGGACAGTGTCTTAAGCTGCACCAAAGGAAATATGGGCTGGACAGTAGGAAAAAGTTTTTTACAGAAAGGGTAATAAAGTATTGGAATGGTCTACCTGGGGAGGTGGTAGAGTCACCATCTCTGGATGTGTTTAAGAAAAGACTGGATGTGGCACTCAGTGCCATGGTCCAGTTGAGGTGTTAGGGTTGGGTTGGACTCAATGATCTCTTCCAACTTAATGATTCTGTGAAATTACTTAATGGAGAGAGCAAATAAAATTATTTTGATTTTTATTGTAAAGTTGCTGTTAACTTACCTTTATCTGTTGGTGAGTGAGAGCAGTCAGAGTTCATCTTTTAAGGTTGGATAAATGCTGTTTCTAATGTAGAATTCTGCTTGAAAAGTTTTTTGTGTTTTTTTTTAAAGCAAATATGATGGGGGGAAAGTTAAACTTCAAGCAGATATAGAACACCAGAGAAAAACCTTTGTGGTGTGTTGGAGATTCAACTTACTAAATAATTAATTGTAGACTTGTTTTTGTATATGTAGCATATAGACAAAAGAAATGTCATGATGACAGTTTTGGAAAGGTTTTCTAATGAGAACATAAGCACTACCAGAGACCACTGAAAGCTGGGTGAATACCTTGCATACAATAGGGTCTGCTGCTCCAGCTGAGCTGTCTGGCATTTGCCCCAGCACAGAGGGGAGAAATGGGCTGTTCAAACTCTGGGTGAAGTTTCTTCAGTGATGTGGAGATTGGAAATGTAAGTTGGTCACTCAGCCTCATTCAGGGAGGGATGCCCAAGACAAATTTGAGGGTTTTTTCTTATGCTTTAGCTTTCAACGACCGAATTTTCCACCTTATCAGACAAAATTACCTCAGTTCAGCAATGTATGGAATACACTTTGTTTTCAGTGATTCCTGTAAATGCCTGGGAAAGACTAATGCTGCTCACCTGTGCCGTGGCTGCTGGAGACTCCAGGCGTGTATATGGCAGCACCAGTACTGGAGAAGATGGTCCTGTTTGGATACTGCTCTCTGAATATATTTCTGATCTGAAACAGAGATGGGAATGACACCCTGAGAGGGCTCTGCAGGACTGTCCCTCAGGGATGCGGGTCCGCGTCCCTCACGGCGGGAACGTTTTCCCGCCCTCGGGATCATGGGGTGTTTCCCGCCCTCGGGCTCGAGCGCTCTCCCCTCACAGAAGAAGCGATGTTTTCCCTTACAGGAAGGGCTGTGTCACCCCTCGCTGTCAGGTGTTTCGCCTCACAAGGAGGAGCGATGTTTCCACCGCCGCTGTCGGGTGTTCTCCCCTCACACTCAGGGCTCTGCTCGGGGTGCCGTGGCCCGCCCCATCCACCGTGAGGCGGCCGCTTACGCGGTAAGCTTGAGCCTCTCGCGCTCCCGTCCGGGCGCCGCTGGTCCGCGGAGCACCGGCGACCGCCACAGCAGCTTTTCCTCCGCTGCTGCCATGTCCGCCCTGGCCAAAACCTCCGGCGCACTCAAATCCGTGGATTACGAAGTGTTCGGGCGGGTGCAAGGTAATGGCGGGCTGAGGGGGGCTGCCGGGCGAGGGCCTCCGCGCTGAGGCGGCGGCGGCACCGCGCGTGCGCGGGGTGGGAACGGCCTGAGGGGAGGCGGGAGCCGCCGCCGCGTTCGCAGCGGGACGGGAAAGTTTTATGGTTTTGTCGGGTTGTTTTTAAAATTTTAAATCGTTGTAAATATTCCCCCGCTCAGCTCTGTCTGGGACACAGGCTGCTCTGTCCAAAGTAGTTCCATTCCGCGCACTTGCGCTCGTGGCTTCTGTCAGCGCTGGTATGAGGAATGTTCTCCCGTCCTTCCCATTCACACACTGCAGCGTTTTCGTTACCACTTAAATACATGAATATGTGAATACAATAATCGTGTGACGAAGGGAAGGCTCAAATACAAGTCCTATTCGGTTTCCTTAATATTAACGTCGCTGAAATTTCCATAGTAAAACACCACGGGTGACTTGTATGCACATCATTGCTCCTTTATATTAACTGAAATTCCTACAGGTGATATGTTTTCACAGGGCTTTAATTTCTTTTCTTTTTTTTTTTTTTTAGGTGTTTGTTTCAGGATGGTAAGGCAATGCTGGATTTGCTAGCTACTTTATGGTATAATATTTCCAGTGCTAAAAATAAGGTAGAAGGTCTGTGGAGTGTAAACATATCCAGCCTGAACTTTGGTTGCTTGGTTAAGTACTGTGAGTAAACTTGAAATGGTTTTATATTAAAATGGATTTTTAGAAGTTTACTAATGTGTTGCTTGTGTAGATTGTGGTTTGGATTACTTGTGATGTACCAGCCACAAGAATGTCCTAACACCTTAATCTTTAGAAAGGTTAAATATGAAACAAAGTGTTTCAGTTTAATTTTTCAATTAGTAAACGAATTGAAACTCAGTACGTGTATTTAAGGAAGGTTACTGTGGAAAAATGTGGGGAAACAAATGCTGCAAATAAGCACTTTGTGGCTCATACTCAAAGCAAGTGACTCCAGCAGCTCTGAAGTGCAGCAGGTGGTTTTGCATTTCACGGAAACCCGTGAAACAAGAGGACACAATTAAGTAAGAATAGTGTTTTTGTCTCAAAATAGTGCCTCAGGCTTAATATTAAACCTGAGAGATTTTATGTATTGTTTATATGTATTGGGAAATAGTGCCAAGTGGAAATGAGCAGAGGACTGCAGTGGAGTTTGCTTTGAATTTAGTTATAATATCAAGAAGAAAGAGTAAGTCCAAGCTTGCTGTGCCTTGTTTTGAGGTGACCCAGAGCCATGTGAACACACAGCTCAGTGCCAGTCCTGAGCTGCTCTGCAGTACTCATGAAAAGGTTTTCAGCTGCATTCCTGTGCTTTTGGGCAAATTAGTTTGGAGAAGCTGCTCATAATTACCTTGTAAAACACTTTTCATAGTAAGCACCACTTTTTCATTGTCTAAATCGTCCAAAAGCATGTTTTGTCTTTTGGAATGGGTCACACAGACCTGAAGTTTGGCTCTTGCTGTTTATGAATTTCATCACAACTGGGTGACTGGGAAACTGTAATTTTTAGGTCTTGCAGAAATATGCTTGCTTTTTTCTAGTAATTAGATTATGGCCTTTGCTGTTGTTTTTCAGTAGAAATGCAGTAGCTGGGGGTAGGATTTAAGGGGTGAAAGTCAGGTGGAATGCATTTGAAAGGGAACGGGGAAGTTTGTACATGTAGCAGATTTAATGAATTTGAAAAATGTGATGATTGAAGGGTCAAATGAGCAGTGATAGGACCTTTGGAAAGGAATAAAGTAGGTACAAGGGAATGGTGTGGGATTAGTTGAGTCCTTTGTGATCAAAATCTTGTTCTTTTTGGAAAATGAGCTGTGCCTGCTGCAACTCCAGAGCTGCCAGGAGCATCTGAATGCCTGAGGATGAGTATCACTCATGGATTTTAATTTTTTAAGTGTAGCTCTTACAGCTGGGCAAATGCAAGTGGGGGGTTAAGTGTTCTGTCTGTGGTGTCTGTGCTGGCACTGATTGTCCTCTCTCATTATTTCCCAAATCAGTACACAGAACAGGAAGCCAAGAAATTAGGAGTGGTTGGCTGGGTTAAAAATACCAGCCAAGGAACCGTGACAGGCCAAGTTCAGGGCCCAGAAGAGAAAGTGAATGAAATGTAAGTATTTCTGTGTTTGATTTTTTTTTTCTTGCTCTCATTAAAGTAATTTACAAGAGTGTTTTAATACAAACTGGCAAGTAGAGCCGTGTGTCAGTAAGGTGTTTTTATTCAGCTTCAGAGGTAAGGACATGCATTCTTTAAGCTGTGAAGAAGTCTTCAAGCTTGAAAAATACTGTGTTTTCATTTCTTGTCACAGTTTAATGTATTTCCTTAACATCATTTCTTGTGAAATGAAAAGAAAGCCATTATCATGTGACTAAAGATCTGTTTTGTAATTCAAACTTATCTTGTTAAAAAAAAATTGAAGAACTTCTTGAAATACTTTCTCAGTCTGTACTTAAAAAACAATTTAAAGGATACTGGGTTTAAATATGATTTTTTTTTGTTTTCTGACTTAAAAAAAACCCCTAATACATAAGTACACATTTTGGCCCAAGCCTTCAGTCTCTGCTGTTTGGAAATGAGTTTTGAAGTATTTTGGTGTCTTTTAAAGAATGGGTAATAATTTCCATTATGAGATTACCAGTTTCCAGGAGCTTAAAGCTATCACTGAGGAAATGATGCCTGGAAAAACACAAAGCCCAACTGAGTTGCTTCCAACTATCATTTTCTCAAGTGTATACAGGGAGGTTGTTTGGAACTTTAAAAAATCCTTCAGGGTTTGTTCTCTTAACAAAGAATGAGTGAGGGCAAAATTTTCCTTTTCTAGATGGGAAATTAGCAGTGCACATTCTGCCAGCACTTTCCCATACAAGAATTGCTTCAAAACTGAACTTGGATGAAGAGAAGCTGACTTTGTGCACAGAAAAGTGTTGCACATTCTAGTCAGGAGATTTAAATGATTTCCAATAATTTTCCTTGGTTTTGTGCTTAACATGAGGTTGCTTATCTTGGGCTGCAAAACATTTACAAAGCCAGAGAAATATCAGGTTTTTTCTTATATCAAGTTTACACTTACTTTTTGAAAGTAAAAGAGATCGAGATCTCTTCATGTTTTGTAAATTTGTGTTGGTGCCGCATTTTTATTTAACTTGGAACACAGAACTGACCACGTGAGAAACCAGGGTTTGTTTTCTATTTATTGTCCTACTTTTTTGTTTAAAAACACAGATCCAGAAGAAATAAAAAGTTGTTTTCAGTTGCTGCTCCTTTATTTCGTGTTGGAAGCCAATGCGTTCCTCTGACGTGGGAATAATGTGGCAATGCTGAAGTCAAAGTGTGGTTTTTTTGAAGCATGGATTATTAAATTTGGGGTCCTGGAGTAAAATTCTGAAATAGGAAGACTTTTCCTTGTGCCCTCTGTGCTCTCCAATGTATGGAGAAGGCAGTGAGTGTATTTCTGTCATTAACTTGGTGAAGTTGTGTGTGAAAAGGGAACTCTTGTGTGTAAACTGCTCCTTTGAAAGACCCTTACTTCTCTCTGCTGGTACTAGTGAATAACAGATCAAAATGGTTTTGAGGTTCCTGAAGGTTTTTTCAGCATTTTTTAACAATGCTATGAATTAATGATATTGTGTTCTCAGATTTAAATGTAATTTAAAATGCTGTATTTAAACAAAACAACAAAATGAGGATTGCTTCTGCTGTAGGAAATGGATACAAACCAATAACCCTAAACATGTATTTGTATTCCAAATGTGATAAATCACCAGGACAAAATTCCATCACCAACTGCATATGCATATCCTGCTTTCTATTTTAGCTTTTCTGGACTTAAAGACACTGTGATGGCACTTGTTAAAAATTTGTAGCTCCTGCACGTTCAAGAAAACCAAACACTTTGCAGAGGAAGAAGTGCATGAGTCAATAGTCAGGTATTTCAAGAAAGCTTCCTGGTGGTGTTTGCTACCCTGTGGGAATCTTTCCAGAACAGTTTGTGCAGTGTCATTTAGACCAATATTTTCACACTTGCCCCCGCTTTTTAATTAAACATGAAGCACAGAACAGCATAAAAATCCCATGGTGATGGTAATAAAATTTGTCAGTCGTTTTGCTGGTTCTGAGTTTTTAATGTTAATGTACTTTAGGGAGAAGTAGTAAAAGTGTTTTGGTTTGCCCTAAACAATATTTATCTTTTTAAGATGCTAAATAGAATCAAGAACATGGACTAAAAAGAGTAGGGGTGCCATTGGAAAGTACAGGTGTCCTACAGGTAAATAGGCAAAGCAATATAAGAGGGAGAAAGAGTAATAAGGGATTGAGAGGATGATAAAGATAGGGGAAATGTGAAAAATGTGGGAAAAAGCCTGTGAGGCTCTCCAGTGTTGCCAGAAGCATGGAGTGACTAACAAAGCCTGCCTTTGTTCTGGAGCAGGAATGTAGCAGACCTCTAACCCAATGGTTTTCCAGCAGCTCCCCATTTTCTGCCCCTTTTTATTCTATTTTTATATCAGTAATTATCTTGGGAGGCACAGCCACAATGTATCCAGTGCAGGCTCAACATCAAGAAGCAATGGCTTTATAGAATTTATTTTTTTGTGCAGGTTGCAAGGTAAGATATAACTTAGGAGGAACAAGAGGACGAGCAGACATAAAATGTAGTCATGCTGAGTTACTTTGGGAGGTGCCATGCAAAATAGTTTGCTCTGGAGCAAACAGCTGAGCAGGGGCCTTCTGCCTCTGCAGAAATCAGTGTTAAATTTGAAATAACTGTGAACAACTGGGGCCTGGGAAGTGCTGCATGTGCTGGAAGTTGTATTCCTGATTGGACCATTCATTTAGTGTTGTACATGGGTATGAATTTCTTTGGAAGTGCTGGAAGGCTGATTCCTTGATATTCTGTGGTGCTAAAATCTTGATTCCACTGAAAACTGGCAAAATGTACCAACCTCCCCAAGCCTCAGACTGCAGTGGGAAGGTTGCTGAGCTGCAGGAAGCCCCAGGAATAGATGAGCACTTTTAGCTATTTTCCTGTCAATTTTGCATTCAGTTTGGTTTTAATGAAAGCCTTTTAGGTTCTCAGGGATGAAGTGACTTTTATGTAAAGTATTTTAAAGCAAATTTTTAAATTGGGAGATCTTGGGGAATGTTTTAGAGGGTGTTTTTAAGTAGTCTGGAGAACGTTTTACCTGTCAGCTTGCTTTGGTGTCCCTTGGTTTTTAACTCTAGATGGAGCTGTTAGTTCTGAAGATCCTCAACCATTTGTGCTCTGTTTGCAGGGAATCTATTTTTAGACTGTTATGGTAGAATCCATCTTTTTCCTCACTGTGTTTTATAGTCCTATTCCCTTTGCTGCTTCAGCTCCACACAGATCACACCCCTTATCTTTAGATAAAAAAAGCTTATTTTCAGAGAGTTTTACCTGTCAAGTCCCAAGAGAAGCAGAGCTGCACCATTTCTGTGACATAATAAGGTTTTATGGTGAAGTGGAGGCCTTTTTTTGCCAGCCAAGGTATGAACTAATGATAAAAAATGGTGTAGAGGAGTATAGTCCTTTGCTTTAAATTTTTTTTCCAGGAGTACTCACAGCACAGGATTTTTCATTATAGTATCTTGTGCCATTTCTTCCACTTTACCCCTTAAATAAGGTTGGACCCTGCGTAGTCATGGTGGTTGTTGCCGTAGCAACCTGCATTGACAGGCTGGAAGTTGCTTTCCTGGGAGAATTCTTTGAACTTCAGTGACAAATTGCTTAGTTATCCATTAAAAAGGGAAGATAACAATCTTTGTAGAGTGCCAAACTCAGAATTTGCTCCAAAAATCCAAGGTTTCAAATCAGGCTGACACTTGAAAATGTGAAATCTTGGGATATTTTTTTAGGCACAAGCACATAACAGCACAGTGAGTGTTCTTCCTGTCTCTAGAGAAAGGCAGAGTTCTCAATATAGATGGCTTGTCTTGGAAATGGGTTTTAATTAGGAAACTAATGCTAATGTCATTTGAATGGTGTATTTTTTACCACCAATGTCAGTTAAGAAGAATTAATATTAATTAAGATTTAACTGGGACAAGACTTAAATTACTGTAGTGTATAAATGCATAGAAAAATCTAGATTTTTTTTACCATGTAGAAGAGGAAAAGAAAACTCTGTATTAGTTATTATCATTTTTGTCATTGTTTCAGTAATCAGGTGTAGCCAAGGTGCCTGTCTGTACCAAGTGACATTGAAGAAATACTTTTTCCAAATATAATTTTTTAATTGTTTGCAGAGAATAGCCCTTAAATGGAACTAAATGCTACTAAAAGTACCTGTGGGGGGGAAAAATTCTAGATCTTAATACCCAATTGATGTTTAGTTATAAAATGAACAGATTTTAGTCAGTGTTTTGAGATCTTTCTCCACTTTAAAAGGATATTTTTAAGAGTATTTTACTCAAACTAGAAGTGTTGTTTAGGAGAAGAATCTGTAACATTGATTTGCATGTGAACTTGTCGGTGAGGCAGAGATGTGCCCCAGTGGGATGGCTGAAATATTCGTGGGATGTGCTGTTCTTGGGAAGCTGACAGTGACAGATTTTGGAGAAAGGGCAGAGGGAAATGAAAATCACATTCTTCAATATTTTTTTAACTTCGTTAAAATGCAAACAGTGAAAGGTGTTAGATTTGTTCTCATGATGGTAATGAAGAACAGTTTTTACATTAATCACTGCTGAAGGTGATTTACAGTGTTTCAGTGAATCAAGAGCAAATGACAGGAAAATATGATGGGAATTTCATAATTCAGTGTGGCTTGAAATATGATAAGATTAGGTTTTTAATGTTTGATTATATTTTTTGTTTAAAGGTAAGACTAATGTATACTGGAAAACTAAATTAGGGTATAACTTCTGTGGGTAATAAAATGGTAAATGTGACTGTCTCTTCATATTGAGTGTTTGAGATATTTCTTCTCTATAATTATTTATTGCTTAAAATTGACAGTCTAAATTGTGAATTATTGTAGTTATTGGTCCTGTAAATGAAATTTACTGAACTGTTACTGATGATGGCCTGGGAGAAACAGGAGTAAACCTTGTTATTTGGGTTTTTTAGCTATATAAAATTAGATGAATGGACTAATTAATTTGTTGTGGCAACTGTACTCTGTTTAAAAGCCAAGGAGTGGGTTGGGTAGGTCAGAACATGGAGTTTTTGGTTGCTGAGAATGAAGTGAGTGAGCTGTTTAGATGGAGAGCTGCATGTGCTTCCAGCACAAACCCACAAGGCCCAGTGGCTCATCTTGTGCAGTGTCCCAAGGGAATTCCCCTGTCCTCTGTCCTTCTGGGGGCTGAGGAAAAGGCTCTTTTCCCTGTGTGCCCACAGGGGCTGAGGGAAGAGGTGTCCCTGTGCCCTGAAGGTCACCCAGCCCACCAGTGACAGCCAGAAATAGCAGAGGCCTCCTGGCATGGCTCCTCTGCTTTCCACTGTGCTGGATGTGCCTGTTCCCTGCAATGCCTTAAACCACAAAAGCTTTTAGCCATGCTTGGGTCTTTCTGGATATAGAATAGTGAAAAAAGAGTTTTCCACACCCCTGTTTCTTCTGCTGGAGTATAAAAATAGCTGCCTTGCATGACTTAGTAGATTTTTTTTTACAGTAGCTCTGTGGAATTGGAGTTCTTGATCAAGTATCTGCTTCCATTTCTTCTTATCACTGAAGTGTTTTTGTTTATAGAGCATTTACCAGATATTTCTGCATGTAAACAGGTCTGAATTTCAAGGATTTTGCCTCTGGAATAAGCAGTGTTAGTGCTTGCATTGTCTTGGAAAGCTCAGAATGTGATGCTGGGCAAGATAGTTCACTTCTCTCCTGTCTCTGGTGGATGCTGCATTAATGCTCCCAAGTCCTTTAGCAGTGTTAGGAACCAAGGCTGAGTTTCCTGTGGAATTCTAGAATTCTATTGGCTTCACTGATGGGTATCTGTAGGAACACTCAATTCCAACATCCTGGATGCAGAGTTAGAAGCAGGAAGGATTGCAAGGCTGTATTGGATTGTACTGTAAACACAGGCAAGTTGAACTGTTTGAACACTCAGGCATTTTGTTGCATAATTAGGAGTCATGTGCCTTTCTTCCACACTGGGAAGTCAGGCTTCTTTTGGCTCAAAATTAATTTTAACTAAACTATAATAACTGTTCTGTGAAGGATTGGTTGAGTTCTGTGGGAGACTGAATTCAAAATAAAATTTCTAATGTAATGCATGATTTCTACTGGGAGCTTTTTGTTCATTTGAGCATTTATGCATTCTTTAATGCTGATATTTTTTATTATTTAGGCATATGTAATGCTTTGTTATTTCCAAAGTGAAGGTGTTCTGTTATTGCTGATGCAGTAGGATGTGGTGCAGTTCAGTGCCGTTCATTTGGCTTTTTGTGCTGAATAAAGTGTTTAATGTGTCTTTAGTGCTCCACCACAACACTTGGAGAGACCCTAATGAGTAAAATTCAGGTCAAACTAGGATTTTTAAATGGCTTTTGTTATTTAGTGTGGCAGGGTGGTTAACTGTGCACACAGTCAAAAATAGATTTTTGGCAACAAACTTGTAATTATCAATAAAAACATGTACTTAGTATAGGTTTCCTGGAAACCTGTTCTGGATGTCATGTTTCAAACAAGTTCTGAAAATACAAACCAACTCATGTGATTCTTAAAGAGCAACTTGAGAACTGCAATTTTTTTGCCTTCCTTTCAGTGTGCTGAAAATTTCTGAGCAGGGAACAAGCCTGTTATGACCATTTTGCTATCTGAAGGATGTTATTCTGGGTCTGGAGATTTGTATTTGTAATCCACAGGAGAAAGCAACATTAAACTAATATTAGAGTTGCATAATGTGAGGATGAGAAGACCTCTATGGGGATGCTGCTACTGTCCCCAAAAGGGGTGCCACAACTGGGCTGACATTCAGGTGAAGCTGCTTCTGGTGGGAAATCAAGAGGGAGTGTTTTCCAGGTGTATTAAATCTCATGTGTAGTACAGCAGGAGCTCTCCCACAGGAATGCCAAGGTGTGTCCCAAATGGAAAATGTTTGGCAGACTTAAAGAAGAGCCCTGTGCTGGGAAGGTGGATTCAGTTCTGAATTTGCTGGTGTAATTATGCACAAATTATGGGTCTTGCTGCTGCTGATCTTATCAATGTTGTGGGGGTGAAAAGCATCTTCTGAGATTTCAGCACTTTCTTAGGCAGGTGAATCTAGAACTGGAAGCAACATCTCTATTCCTTATGCCATGTTAGGAGAGGAAGCCACTTCCAGCTTTTATGGGGAAAGAGCTCTGAAGCCTGTTGATGTTTTGTTTTATGCCTTAATTACTGTTGTTCTGCTTTGGTTCATTGGCAAGCTGTGTTCAGTTTATTTACCACGTTTTTATCAAAAATGAGTATGTTTCACACTCGTGTACTTGATACACCATTTGCCAACAGCAGAAAATCAAAATTTCTTCTGATGCTCCTCTTCCCTCAGCCACTATTGGAGCATTTCAGCAGTAGGAAAAAAGTCTCTTTGGGTAACTTCATTATAAAACTCAATCTTGCCTTGTTCTTTTTCCCCAGCTCCTCCCTCCCTCTACTCCCTGGTCTGACTCTCCATGGAAATACAGTGATTATTTGTTTAAGGTGGTGCCCTGAGACGTTTCCCTTGAACTGTGCTAGATGTCACCAGCTATCCTGCAGAGTTAATATTAGTTTTGGTGTCGTTGTCTTTATTTGGCCCCTCTGAAGGGGGATCCTGAAGTCTCTCTAGAGAAAATCACTTAGAGAAGTCCCTGGGTTTGGTCTGCCAGCCTTTGCTCTCCAGCTGATTTACTGTAGTCACTCTGACTGGATTAGAAGCTTTCTTTTCAAAGCTGGTTTTCCTGGAGATGTTTTTTCCCTAGCTGGGGTGAAACAGCTGGCTGAGCTCATCTATAATGAATGCTCTGCTTGTGTACCTTCAGTGCTTTCCACTGGTGTTCACATTTGTGCTCTGCTCTTGTGATGCTCTGGGCTCTTCCTGCTGCTAAAAGAACAAAGGAAATCAGTCTGGAAAGTGTTCAGAACTTCATGAGGGGGGTGGGGGAGAGCAGAGTTTTTAACTTAGGGGAAAAAAAAAATCAGGCATTAAATTTAATTAATGCCCGATTTAAAACTGGGCAGCTGGTACTCAATTTGAGCAGTTTCCCTGAATTCCCAATGAACATTCTGGTGGGAGAGGATCCTGGGCAAGTTTTGCTTCCCTTTTTTTACTCTCTAGAGCAGTAGAATTTTGATATGTGCTAGAAAACAAACCCATTTGGCACAAAATCCCAATCCATTCCTGTTCGCAAATCTCTCAGCAATTATTTAATGAGGTTTCATTCATTATACTTCTGGATCTGAGCAGGTTTGGTGTATAACAGAGGAGCTCACCTGAAACCATGACACTATAAATGCTGATTGTGAGCCTCTGTCCCTGCTCACTGTATAATAAAAACCCTTCCTTGAAATTAGATTTTAATGCCAGTGCTGGGAACTTTTCAGGCAGCACAATTCTACCCCCCTCTTGGTCTGCATAGGGTTAAAAATCTTTAATTTTAGATGGCTGATGATTTGCAGGGGAGATTTCAAGAGTTTAGGAAAAGGTTTGGCTGGGTGTTCTGGGAGGGGTGGAGAAAAGCAGCTGCTTGCTGCCAGTCTCAGATCTCCCTGACCTGCCCTGCTTTTCCAGGCTGTGGATCCAGGAGCTGGAGCCTGGAAACTGAAGTCTTCCTTGGCAGTCAGAGGGCTGCAGGGCTTCTTTGTTGGAGTGAAGACTCCCAGCAAACTGCAAATTCAATTCCTTTTGGAGGTGAATCTGTTCAACCCCCAGCAAATCAGTTTTCCAGGGGATAACACCTGTAACCTGTCTCTGGTAGGGAGTACCTGCAGAGATGAAATTGTGCTGCTGCTGCAGGTTTCTATTGCCTGTGCTGCTCTCTGCTTTGCTGAAAAGTGCTTGAGCAGTGTCACTCCACCTTTGCTGTTCATCACAAACATCATTCCTCATGTCTACCTGTGTTTTAAAAAGCCTTGGCTGGGATGTGATCAAGATCTAATGGATTTCTGTGTTTTCCACATTTGTCTTGTCCAGCTCACACAACACTTGAGCAATTTTGTGTCAAGTTCAGCTGCCAGGACCTGCTGTTACCCAGCCTGGGGTGGTTGATGCTCTTACTGCAGTCTGTGATGTCCTAAATCCCAGATCAGCAGCAGTGCAGTGCAGCTTCAAAAACCAGAGTTCATATTTGCTTTTTGGCATTGTAGTAGAGCTGAAAATGAGAGCCATGAAGGGACTACCTAAATTTGCAATGAGAGCTTGATAAAATTTGGTAAACACTTGTTTTTTAAATTCCTAGTGCAAATGTCAATTAAAATTGAAGATAATTTTGGTGAGTAGTTACAGATGGATTATTCCCATGCTGTATGTGGAGGAACTGGGGCATAGAACAGAATCAGTACAGTCTCTTATGGCAAATTTGTGATGAAGCTGAGAGGCAGTGTGGGAGGGTTGATATTCAGTCCTATGCTAATCCTTGGAACAGGGTTTCTTCCTGTAAATTGTTGGGGCTCTGTACATTGGTCAACTAATGTACAGTGAAGCACTGCCCAGAATTTCAGGGTGTATTATGCACTTATTTAGTTTCCAGTGACTGCTTCAAGCCCTACAGCTGCATTGTTGTAATCAGCTGATTCCTCTGGCCCAGATGGAGCTGTTGCTTTCTGCCAGGTCCAGAAGACATCCATCTTTCTAATCTCAAAATGTTCAAGAGTACAAAGAAAAACACCTGATAGGCTGGAGTCAGTAAGGACCTCATTCTGCTTTATCAACATGAAATTCCTACTACCAAGAAACAGATAGTACTAATTTACAAGTGGAAACCTATAGCACATTCTCATTCTCTGGCTCTATTCCTTAATTTTACTAAGAGGAGCTGATTGGCTCAATTTCACAGAAATTCTGGTGCTGACTCTGGATTCAAGTTGTTCCCTGTTCCCTTCACCACTCTCCTCTTTGCTCTTCTGGTCCTGTAGTTTAAAACAAAACTGTTTAACTTTCCTTGTTAGTAGCTATAAAATACAAACATGCCTTTTGTAGTTCTCACACACCAGAAGTGAAGCAATTGTTATATGCCAGCTGGCTTTTTTGTTGTTAAATGCTAGCATTAATAATAATTAATTGGATAATTACATAGAAATTTTCGTTCTGGCTCATGTCCATATGGATGTTATGGGCAGAAAATGCAGTGTGGAGTGGAACATACGAGCAATTAATCGTTTCAGTGAGTACTTGTAAACAAGGTCAGCTCAGCAGGCATCCAGGAAATCTCTTCTGAAATGTGATGCTGTCTTCATTATCCTTTTAGAGGGTGTTGGTGTAGGACCAGAACAGAAGCAGGATGTCTCTGCTATGCTCTCTGACTACACACAGCAAATTTGAGGGCTG
Source organism: Promerops cafer (assembly GCA_013398275.1). NCBI lineage: Eukaryota > Metazoa > Chordata > Aves > Passeriformes > Nectariniidae > Promerops > Promerops cafer. Next base: position 1,160,463 of record VZSE01002037.1, on the reverse strand, counting down.
GTAGACCCAGAGATGAGCATTAAAAAACCCCAGACCTGCAGTATTTTATTAGAACTGTTTATTATTCTCATCTTCGAAAGCTGCTGTTTTGCCTGAGTGTAGTCACAGTTATGCAGGCTAACAAAAATCTATTCAGCTTGGTGTCTGGTTTCATATTTTAGCTAATATCAAATGGGTTGTTTCTGGTTTGGAATAATAGGAGCATGTGGAAAACTGACAAACCTTGGTATTTACTGAGTCATGTGTTCTGAGAAATGCTAAATATTTTGTTTGGTGGTGTTTAATAGAATGAAAAGTCATCTTGAGTTTTGTAGTTGTCAGACATGCAAGCCATGCCTGCTGGAGATCTGGGAATTGCCAAGTTTGCAGCACATGGGGCTCAGGCATGAAGTGGTGTGGTGGTGGCAGAAGAGCCTGGGACTTAAAGTGTCCCCTGGCCATGTGGGATTGGTGTGGGAGGGGATGCTGGAACTCGGGGATGGTGCTGGGACCTGTGCTAAAAATCCTTCCTGCTGGAGACCTGCCCAATGCCTTTGCCCTGAGGAAACCACTCTGTGTTATTAGCTCTCCTCTTCCTAATTATCCTCCCAAATGGAGATAAAAAATGAACTTAATGGCCTTAGCTGGAGTCCTGCATGGAAATTTGTCTTCTCCCAAGGGGATCAAGTCACTGGGAATATGACTCCTATAGAAAGGCCAAAAAAAGGTCTGTGTTACCATGGGGTTTGAAAATAGAACTTCCTGAAATTCTCTAAGTGTTTTTCCAGCTGATGTAGCTTTCCAGAAGGGTGACCTTCACCTTGAGATGGACGGCTGAGTGCAGAGTCCAGGTGCCTTCAGTGGGATTGTGCCTGTGCATATCTCCCTGACTTGTTATGGGAAACACTTCCCTTGCTCCTCTGGCCTGTTAAAATCACAGTGTGTGCTTTGAGACGTGGGGGACTGGACAGAAATAGAATATTCTTTGTTCTGCGCCAGGTGATCTGTGCTGCCTATCCTGGTGTTTCCAGTGAATAGCAGGAATGGATGTGCCAGAGCACTGAAGGCAGGGACTGTGCAGCCTCTTGGGTTATGTCCAGGGCAGCCAAGTGTTTGTTTGCAGGGTGGTTTTCCTGGCAGGCAGCTGCTTATTGTGGCTGTTGTTAAAGAGGACCTCAAAGGACGAAGTGGGAAAGGGCAGAGAGTTTGTAGTCCTGTCAATGATGTGTTGATGCCAATGAAGTTATACCTGGTATGCAGCAGGTGTTAATTTTGAACAGCTGTCTTTAGGTAGGAATAAGTTCTCTGATCCACACTCTCAAAATACAGGATGGGCACGTTGCACTGGTCACAAGATTGGGCAAATCCTCCAGTGGAAGTTGGTGTAGAAAGGGACACAGGTGCCACGGGCTGCCCGAGGGTGGAACATAGAGTCCATTTCCAGGGAGTGTTGATGCCACTTGTTTGGAGCTCTGTGGTTGGTAACCCTGTTCTCAGCCTGCCTCCCTGTTCGTAGTGGATCAGCGGGGAATGTGCCAGTGGCTTTTGGAATTCATCTCAAGGTCACATCTAAATACAGGAGAACAAAAGGGAAGGACTATGATACACTTCCCCCCTAGCCTAGGCAAGAGCAGAACGTCCTCTGTATGGCTTTTATACAGCGATCCTGGGATTTGCTGAATAAGGTGAAGTACTCTAAATGCTGGATGAAAGAAAATATTAGTTCTGGTTCTGTAACCAGCTCAAAAAGCAGAGAATAAGATGGGTAGGACAACCAGGTACTTCTGGTTTTGTTGGTGATTCTGTCCATCTGTGAGTGATGGAAGAGCATCTGTTTCAACACCAGCAGACACTGAAATCCAGGAGCACTTTGGTGTCCTGGCTCCATTCCAGCTTGACAGGAAGCAAGATCCTCTGGTGGCAATTTAAGTTGAAGTTTTGGTTATTTTATACCACTATAATGTGGCAGAGTGGCTGGATGACAAAGAAATTCTTCTTTGATGACATCTAAGCTGACTAGTGATGAATATAAAAATAAAGCCTCAGGAAGGGGGTTTTCAAGTCATATGGGTCTTGATGAAAAGATTTTTTTTAAGAAGGTTAAAAATTAAATTCCTGTGGGAGAAAGGTTGATAACTTAAGAAGTTATGCCAAGAGGGCTGTTGTTCTAGCAAATAACTTCTGGTATGTTTTAGTTGCTGAATAAAAAAAAAAGTCTAGAAAGGGAGGTTAATTTTAGCAAATTATGGAGAACATGGTTTTAAAATCTGTTTTCAGGCACACTGATAATATTTAATTCACTAATGACTCAGTGATAGCATCTTGATTGACTGCATTGCTAATTAAACATTTGTAACAATACTTGATAGTTTTTTGCTCAAGGCCTCAGTGTTCAAGGCCCAAGGCCTCAGTACAAAACTATTTTATAGAAATTGAAATTCTGTTTTAAATAAAGGTTTGTAGCCTTCCATATTACATTGTTGAGATAATGCCAAAACCCAAAGGCAGGCAAACATCTGAATTTTGGTTTAATGGTCTCAGATTTCAGCTGGTCTCATGATTTTTTGGCAGTTTATTAATAAATCTGAACATGAGAGATTATTACTAATCCTTAGTGAAAAGGAGATAGTAAGAGTATTATGAATAATTTCCAGGTATTTCTTACTCTGTTCAGGTTCATTGCACACTTGGCTGCTTTGGTGTTTAGTTCTCCCAATTAAAAAAATAGTAAAAATGAAACATTATGTTCAAGTAAGGCCATGATATATTTAAATCTTACCTCTTTTTTTTTATCAGACCCAGTTTGATAGTGATGACAAATGAGAAAAAGCAGATCCTGAATCAGTGATGGATCATTTCCTGCAGTCTGTCTTTGGACTGGGGAATTTGTATCTTAGCAGGTAGGGATGTAAAATGTAATTCAGACACTCAAGAAAAACAGAGCAAGTGTTTTGTTCCAAAACCATGTCACTTGCCCTCGTTTTCAGTGTATTTCTGCAGTGGTTACTTGGGGGTAGTCACGGAGCTGTATTGGCGTTTCTCCAGTTAATTTCATGTTTGGTTTCAAGCCCAAAACAAAAAATGGACAATGTTTGGATTTTTTTTCCTTGGGTTCTGCCTGTTTGCAGTTTCTGAAAATCCTTAGCTTGAGGAGCAAAACTGGATGCATTTGAGATTGGCAGGGTCTTGGGGACTGAGCAAATTCTCCTTAGCTTTGCCTTCAGAACTCTGTAGGGTTTGAGTGGTGCCAAGGAACCATTTTCCGGCTGACTTGGCATGTACAGTATCGTTACTGTCAGGAAAGTTTGGCTCAGAGCAGAGCTCACTCCAGTGCCCTTGCAAAAATGGCCCTGGGAGCAGCCCTTGTTTCATTTTTCCAGCTCTGTTTGCCATTTCCAGAGCTCATCCCAAAGTCATGGCTCACCTCTGACTCATTGTGCAGAGGTTTCCTGGGGTCCTGAGTTTTCCTGAGTCAAAACAACCCTTGGGTCATATCTACAACAGCACAAACTGTCAGTTGTGTAATGATGAACACATTGGGTCAATGGCAAGCTGAGGAAATGTATTTACCTTAAAAACAAAAATATATTGGCCTTCACCATCACTCAGGGCAATAGGGTATCAGGACACAATGAATCATTGGGTTTGAGGCAGAGAGATGTCCTAATATTGTTATGGAAAATGAGTTGTGAATGAGGCAGGAATTATTTGGATGCTCTTCTCTCAGCTTTTAAGATACTATTTTTTAGACATTGCTTTTGTGAAATTATTACAGGCAGGGACCTGAAAATAGGGCTGAAACAGCCAGGAAAATGTGGCAAGGTCCAAAATCTCTGCCAATGCCACCAATACTGGACAGAATAAAAAGGTGACAAGCTCTTGAAATTACTTTGAAACGTGTTCCTTTGAAAGGAATGAAAACATCTTTGCCCAAAGATATTTAATACACAAAATTCTAGGATGATGCTGATACAAGGGGTCAGTCTTTTCAAAGGCTTTGAAAAGCCTTTTATTTGTCTTTTCTACAGCATATAAACTTTCCCTGTTCATTGTGTTAAAGAACACAGTTGATTAGAGACTGTTTACACCTCTCCTCATCAGTGTCTGGGCCTGCAGCACAGAAATGGGGGTATCCAAGATCTCTTTCAGTCATAAATTCTAAAATTAAGCCATGCAAGTTTTCTGCCTTTGTCTCTTCACTCCACCTTAGAGGTGGAGAAAGCTTCTCTTTGACCAGCTGGCCTGTGTTCCTCTTCCTTGTTCTTCCAGACACACGTCATGATTTTTCTCATTTGCTGTTCTGAGTCACTGCTGACATCATTTCTCCTCTGCTGGAAGTGGCATTTCCTCAGTCTCTGGTACAATGTTTTTGGCGCTGTGTAGCTATTAAAAAAAAAAAAATTAAGGTGCTTGTATTTGGAGGATTTGATTCTCTTGTCATTTAAAAAAATATTTTAAATTAATCCTTGTTGATATGGCTTTGTAGTTCAGTGTTTTTACACTAGATGTCAATCTACTTGCGTATGTGGAAGCTACTATTTTGTGCCTTCTAGATATTTCTCTCAGCAACTCCCCTACTAAAATGCTGCTTTCCATCTGCTTTGCAGGGGAATCAGTGCCAGGAGAAAAGGGATGAGTTGAAATATTGATTTTCTTCTGGTGGCTGATGTTGAACAGGACTTTTTGCAAATAAGACAGCAGTTTTGGGGTTGTCAAGTGTAATTAAAATCACTTATTTCAGTAAAGCTGGTTGACAGCTTTAATGGAAAGTGAAATTTCAGCCAATGTAGAGAAACTTGTTCCAGTACTTATTTCTTAATCTTTCCTCCTCTCTTCAAACACCATTCGTGCAGGGTTTGAAATGAAATCTGAGTTTACAAAAGCATTTCCCACCTGGCCTTTGCAGAGCCAGTGCTCCAATGAATTGTTTAGGAATAAATGAAACAAATTCCTGCTATGAATGCAGAATTCAGTGAGTTATGTGGAAGTTTCTTGTCACAGAGCAACTAATAATTAACTGCTTTTTAATATATAACTCCTCATTGAATTAACCTGTTCCCTTTTGTTACAACTCCAGTTCTGTGATCTCTTCTGCATCTCCTGAGCGGTCTCAGAGTACAAAAACTTTTTTTCCTAGTCGAGCAGTGTTAAAAACATGTTTTAATTTGTATTTGTGGAAGATGAACCAAGGTGATGTCTTATGTTGTGCTCTAATCTTATACTTTATTTTTTCATTTTTGGAGTGCATATCACTGCCCTATTAATGCAGTTTCCCAGGACTTTCTTTAATAATTCCAGACATCATTGAAGAACCAAACTGGCTGGAACTTCTAGTCATTTGGAGACTAGAAACTGTATTATTTAGAAATCAGTTTAAAAAGGGAAAGAATATATTTAATGTGGCAGTAAAACAGAGAAGCCAGACAGAGGCTTGTTAAAAGAAAGTTGTGTAAGAATTTTAAATATGCAGAGACTTGAAGAGTTTGTACTTCTTCATTATGAAGTTGATTGCTGATGAAGAGTGAGACAGGCCTGAATTTCTTTAACTCAATCAACTTTAACTTTTTAATTATTGGGAGGTTTTTTGATTCTAAAATATTAAGAGGCTTTTTGGTGCCCAGTCCCACTTGGTAGCTCAAAATGCTTTTGAACTTCCAAAAAATGACAAATTTCTAATTTGGGATTTTTGAAGGGTTTACTAAGTCCTGGGTTTTTGACTGGAGGTTCTTGAAAGGTGTGTGGGAGAAGGTGACCTTCACAGTTATGCCTCATTTATTTTGTGTTATTTCATAGGGCTGAATATCAGTTCAAGAGGCATAAATTTGTGTGAAACAGCTGTTAAAAGTGGTGAATGTATATAAAGTAATAATTAATGAAGAATAATTTGCTTTACAAAAAATCCTTTTGATGAGCTGGGATGATTTGTATCTCTAGCCAGCAACAGTTTCTTTGTCTGAAAGAATTTTGCCATAAGGGAAGTGTTTTGCATTCTTTAGCAAACACAGTCTCTCCCAGGATTCACTGAAGTGCCCTGAGGAACTGTGAGTAATAAGTAATTGCTTGGTACCTGGAATTTTCTTTGAAACTGGATTTATTTTAAAAACATATCAGGAAAGAGTGCAGTTTGAATGTAGCATAGTAAAATCATGGAACAGATTTAGGTCCTCTTCATCACATTTTACATAAAAAATCCCCAGCTTTGAGCTCTGTTGCTTTGGAGCAGCCTACAAAGTGATTTTTATAGAAGCATAGGAGTGGAAAGTGTACCCAGTTCTTTAATTCTTTTCCATGTGTGAGGATGGGGATCAAAAGGAAAGCTTGGTCCTTGTCACCTGTCACTTGGTGTCCCCTCACACACTGGAGCTGTTCTGTCTCTGCCTCCTACAGACTCCTCAGCAACCAAGGAGCCTCCTCAGGAGGTTTGGGATGGTGTCTTCATTCTCCACAGACTTTTCCTGCCAACCTGCTGGAAATCAGCTCTGTGGGGAAGGACCTGGGGATCCTAGTGGACACCAAGGTATCCCTGACCAGCAGTGCTGTGGGGGCCAGGAAAGCTGATGGGACCTGGGATGCATTGGAAGAGCATTCCAGAAGGTCAGGGAGGGAATCCTGCCCCTCTGCCCAGCCCTGGGAGGCACATCTGGAGTGCTCCGTCCAGTTCGGGGATCCTCAGGACAAGAGGCACAGGGAGCTCCTGGAGCGGGGCCAGTGATGGCTGTGGAGATGAGGAAGGGCCTGCAGCATCTCTGTGCCTGGGAGAGGCTGAGGGAGCTCAGCCCTGGGTGTCCCTGTGTGCAGGGACTGGGCTTTGTTCCAGGGGACCCAGCCATGGCACCAGACAAACAGGCAGGAACTGATTGCACCTGGACAGGAGGAAGAACTTGGAACAGTTTGCCCAGAGAGGTGGTGGAGCTTTCCTCTCTGGAGATGTTCCAGAACTGGCTGGATACAATCCTGTGTTGTGTGCTCTGGACTGAGCCACTGTGGTCCCTTTTCACCTGACCTATCCTGTAGGATCCTGGTTCTGCCTATGTTGATGCATGTTGTGGCTGTTTCGAGCATAATACCAGCAGATGTGGAGCTCAGGTGTTGTAGAGAGCTGTTGATCTGCCTTGATCTGTACAGATTTAGGCACACTGGTCTTGTTCATACTTTGCCACATTTAACTCTGCTCTAAACCAATTTTGTAGGTTTCATCTGTGTTTTTTGCTGAGTTCCTAAGTCAGCATTGTGCCACTACGCAGCAGAGTGTTGGGAGCATACAGCTGTCACTTAAGGTGTGCAACCAACTGTAGATGTGGCAAGGTAGCCTTGATTTGTAAGGGTGGTAAAGAGACAAAAATGGGAGAGACAAAAAGATTTATCCACATAAAACTGAATGGGAAAGCTACTCCTTATTCTGAATTAAGTGCTCCCTGCACCTCCTTTAGTGTCTCTGCTTGGATCTGGTGTTCAGCCAGATTTCCATCAGAGTTGTGTGGCTGCTCTGTTTAAATGTGTCAGCTTTGAGCTGCTTATGGTTCGTGTTAAAGCTGCAGCCACACAATCATTTTTGTTGCATGTGCTCGTGGTAAATGTAATTGTGTTAAAATTATACATGCAGATAAAGGCCTGAATTGTTTATGCATAGTTTTCTGTTCTGGTAATTTGTTCTTCTTAGGGCTCTCCCTGTTTGTTTTCTAATTAGTCTTGTAAGGGTTGTAAATGTGTTTAGGTGGAATAAAGTGGTTTTATTTAATGCCCTGTCTTCAGCTGGTGTTTGCTGGTCACCCCAGACATATGTAAGTTGTATACCTGGGAAAAATGTGTCTTTTCCTAATAAAATCAGTGGTTTGTATTTTGTGAAAGGTAGGGAACTGTCATCCCTTTACCAGTTCTTGCAGTCATCCAGCATTTTGGATCTGAGTGCTATGGGGTTTGGAGAGAATCTGCTCCAGCAATTCAGAGCGCTCCTTCTCTATCTCTAAATACAGGGAGAGGAGTCAAAGTTTCATTTAACCAGCACCTACAACTTGATTAGCTGGGCAGGTTTTTGTCTGTGTTTTTATCCTTTTGCTGCTGCTGCAGGAGCAAGGCAAAGCAGGAGATACTAATATTTAATGAAATATTCTGGATCTCAATTGCAGTCGTGTTGCTTTTTAGCTGGAGGTGTTGCCCCTTGAAGTTCCTGCTGGATTTCTTTGTCTGAGAAGCTCAGCCCAGATTTCTGAAGCTGATAGACTTAATCCCTGAGTTAGTTATATTACCAGTTGTTTGGGTGTATTTGTAGGGGATCAGACTCTTTGCTTAAAAATACTTACAAATTAATATCCAGAGTAGAAAACTATTGTAGTGGTTAGGTTTCCTAGATGGTCACTGAACTGCTTCTTAACATACACCTTGAAGGTGAAGGACCCTTAAGAAATGGACCCATCAATATTTATGAATTTTGGGACTTTGTCTTCCAGTATCAGGAAAGGTAAGTCATTAAAAATGTCTAACACTTGAAAATGAGGTGAAAATAATGATTTAAAGCTGAAATGTGGAGTTTTATCTGAGAGGGTTAAAAATTAAGGAAATGCCATAGTATTTTTCTACACACTGGATCAACATATGGGTAAACAAGCAAAATTACATAAAGGAGAGAAGGTGGTTTCTATTGTGAAGTTAAAGGAGAATGAAGGAACAGAAAGGTTTACATCACAATAGTAGATCTGTCAATATTTGAATCCTGAACTCATTTCCGTTGTTTCAGTAAACAAATATGCAGGCAAGCCTGTGATGTCCTGTACTAAGTTTAAAGCCAAAACGGATATTTTAATTAAATTAAAATCCTTTTTGTTGCTTTGTTATGGGGGAAGTTGTTCTCTGGTAGAGATGCGTTTCTTTACTTGCAGGCACCTTTCTAATAAACCTTATGCTGTTTGTCCTGTAGCAAAGGAGCTGGAGAGCCAAGTTCCATGTGGCAATTCTGAACTTGTAATGCAAGGTTCTGTCTTTGTTTGGGCTCCACAGTCCACACACAGAACTTCATACAAGGGCAGGAAAGTGGTTGATGTAATTTGAATTATTTATTTAATAATTTGTCAAGTTCGATGGCCAAATGCCCTTGGTTGCAAAGAAAACTGATGCAGCAGCTCTGTATTGGATTGGTTATGGCATTGTGTTTAATGCTTGGAATCAGCATTATGGGTGCTGACTGGGTAATGAATTCCTAGAAGTCCTTGTTGACTGGGTTCTGACATCTGTTGACTTCCCAGTGCCAGGATTTCCAGTCTCCTGGAGGAGTTTGGTTTGCCTAAATAATTGAGTGTGTCTGTCCAAGAGGAAATGTGCTCTGGTGATTGGTATCCAAGAGTTTGAGGGATGGCTTGCTTTAAAAATGAATGTCTTTGGAATTGGAAACCTGCATGTGGTTGAGAATATAATCTATGTGTTGTCACAGTCAAGATCAGCTTTATGTATTTTTTACTCTAGGTATAAATGCAAATTTGCCCTCAGTAGTATCTATTTACACAGTAGCAGCAGTTGTGCTGCTTCAGATGTCTTTTCATGTGTGTTTGCTGATGAAAATTCCACCAGAATAAGCAACCACTCATTTCTCCAAACACAGGAGAAGAATTCAGCATGATGTAAGAAATGGAACTGACTTTGCACTTGTCTTAGTGCTGTGCTGAGTGAAATGGCAATTATTCCTGCTTATTTCGATTACAAAGAATGAAATGATCTTTCTGTGCCTTTGGAAATACTTCCAGTGATTCCTCCTTTTACTGGTACCCAGTCTGAGAGCCTGGAATGTGACTCCCAGAGGTGATATGCTCTTGAGCTCCTTCCTGATCTCAGTTACATCTGTTTGGTGGTAAAATCTGTCATATCATCATAAATACTCGTAAAACTTGGTCCTTATCTCGGAGTGCGAATTCCTGGAGGCTTTTAGTGCCTTTATCTGGAGGTAGATCTATGGTCTAGCCACTCTCTTCATCCCACACATGCTCTGTCCTGAATTTCAATGCAGCTGCTGTAAAGTTCATATTTAACTGATATGATTTATATACTGTTTGGACTGTTTTTTCTGGACAGCCAGGCAGCTTGTTTTTATAAAAAGTATGATGGCATGAACTGTTCTGACATGAATTTTGTGAAATTATTATTTCGCAGCAGCTCCTCCAGTCATCCACTGCTAATGTTTGGAAGTTTGCATTATTCCTCCTATAAATTATTACTTTTGTTGTTTTGCTTCAAAGGTCTTGGTGTTGCCAAAAACTGAAAACATGTTTTATTCTCTGTGGACTTAGAAATGCTCAAATAAACCATGAGCAAAATCAAAGAGCCTGAGCTTGCCTTTTGAGAGGTTTTATTCTAGGAATGCCTCTGTGTCTTCAGTGCGAGTGTTTCAGCTCCTTGCTTTTGGAAATCTTTGTCACTGGAAGCACCAAGGAACTCCAAGTTGGCTGTGAAATGAGTTGAGGGCTTTTCTGAAGTACTTGTACATAAATTTCAGTAAAATGAGCCACTAGTTAGGTTTGTGGCTTTCAGGGATTTTTTTGTAGTTCTCAATTCACATCCCAACCCATGTAGCTCCTGCAGCAGCCAGGCTCCATGGGAAAGCCATCAGGAACAGGTCTGTCCAGGCAGAAGGAAACTTCAAAAAGGGGAAGGGAAAAAAAGAAAATGGCATAAATTACAGAAAACAAATGGGATGTTTGATACATCTTGACAGTCCCTGAAGCTTGAAGGAAAAATGGAAGAAACCCAGGAAGATGGAGTTTAGGAACATATTTATGCTTTGCCAGTAATTCTTTTCTTACCAAGCATCTCACAAAATATCAAAACCTGCTGTGTACTAAGGAATTCTGAGGCATAAACAAGAAAATAAAAAATTTCTGCAGGACAAGGTACTTATAAATAGTTATTAACAAGACCTATTTGGGAATACTTAAACTGTATGAAATATTCTTGCAAAGATGGTTTCTTTTGATTTTGATATTTCTTCTGTGGTTGTAGTTCTTTGTTTAAATTTTGTAAAAGCAGGCATCAGGTCTGTCTCCCTGTCCCTAGTAAGTGTTGACTTTAGTAGGTACAATGTGCTGTTGACTTCAGTAGAAATAAGATACTGCCTTTAGTAGAATTCTTCTTTTATTCTGATTTTTTGGAGTCTGAACCTCTCACTGCCAAAATCATATACTGTTAACGGGCAGATTTGGAATGAGCAGGAAAATGTCCAAACCCATGGAAGGTTTAGGTGGAAAGATGAAGCCAGTTACCCTCAATTATAATAAAATCAATCTGGTTTGTTTTCGGTAAGTGGTAACTTCAAGTAGGAAGTTCCAGAGCTGCCTTTAGAAGGTGAGATTTTGGGATTTCCAGTATGGGTTCATTTTGTATGAAAAATTACTCAAAGAAATCTGTTCTTGATTCATTCATTTTATCACTGTGGCAGATAAACAGGAGAACATTTTTGGTAAATACTCTGAAAATGATGTTTAATAAAAATATGTAGTACAACACTGAGCAGCAAGAATATCTATCAGATCTCATTTCAGTACGTATTAAAAGCCTTGTTTAACATTTTTTTACACAAAGAAACATTGAACTGGGATACTTCTTCATGCTCTGATGGCTTCCTTAAATAGCTGGGAGCTTTGTGTGTTTATTTTTCCTCAGTGAATATATCCATGGTGACAGTCCATGGACCCCAGGGTGGGCTTTGCCCACGGCATGCTGTGGTAGAAAAGTCTCTTCTATCTATTTTTTAATATTAATAGGAAGTATAAAGCCCAACAATTGGAGATGTTGCAATGTAGACTTTGAGGAAATCAAGTAGCCTTGTCTGAGTTATATTTGGTTTTTATTTGATATCTCAGCTGATCTATCCAGCATCCCTCCTGTTGGAGTGGTTTGGGATCAGGGCTTGAATGGCTTTATTAGAAAAATGTGTTTAATACCTGCTTTAATACCTGCAGAGAGTGAAAGGATAACTTAATGGGACTTGGAAAGCCAGGGAAAAATGAGATTAGATCTGCCAGAAATGGTATTTTGAATACAGGTGAAGTCATAAGAAAAACATGATAAAGAAGCCATGTGTTGAAGAATGAAAATTATTTTCTTACTCGAAGTGGAATACAATTCCTTGGGATGTGACAGTGTGGAAAGGGATGTTTGCTTCCATAAGGTCCCTGAGGGACAGCCTGGCACATCCCATCCTGGAGCCCCTCCTGCCTCAGGCTGTTGTGTCTGGAGCTTTACCTCAAGGCAGAACAGACAGAGGGGCTTGGTGGGGTATGTGATGGAAACTAAATAATACATATCCTAGTCCTTGCTCTGCTTTCAGGGAATAGTGCATGTGCTTCCTGTGGATGACAGGTGCAGTGTTCCCTGCCTTGTAAACACACCCTGCTGGATGCACCTCCGTGCTCTGGTGTGCTGGAAACCACACGGAGTGCTTGTCAAATCAAGAACAGAATCCCTGCAACATCCTTTGTTAATTTTTTGCTTTCTGCTTGTTGGAGCTATATCTGTAATACCAAAAAACTAGAGCATTATGAAAATAAGTCTTGATAAAGCCTACGTTTTCTCAGCTTATAAAATTTAAGTGGACTATTAGCTAGTAGAATCCACTTGGTGTTCTCCTGAACACTTGTGCTCTCCAATCTTATTTAAAACATTTTCTTGTTGCTCTTATATTCTGAAATGTCTACTATGTTACATCACAGTTGCTTTAAAAAAAGCAGTTGGAGATGGGAGGTTAAAAGGGGGGGTGTAACTGCTTCCTTGGAAAGTGTGCAATTTAGATTAACAAATTAGATCACATATTGTAAATTTGGGGAGAAAATAGAGCTGAGCTAGCTGAATGCTTGACAAAAAAAATTTCAAAACTCTTCTGCAAACTAAGGATAAAAAGAAACCTGAAGTTCTTAGTTGTAAGCCAACCTTGTTAGCTTGTGAAATATTCCAACAGAGGCATTCTAGGAAAAGATAAATTTATGTGCAGTCACTGCAGCACTGGAAATGTTAAATATTGGCCCTCAGATTTGCTCAGCTCTACAAGAGGATGCTTTAAAAGTGTTGATGCTTTCCTTTAAGACTTTTATAATTGGAAATGGCTACTTCTCAGCGAGCCTTCTAACTTTTTTTTTCCCTCAGTCCTTTAACTATGCAAAGAGCTTTCTAAAGTAAGGGAGACTTTTGAGGAAAATAGAATCCCAGTGGTGCTTGAAGGAATTCACTCCAGTTTAGCCTGGCATTATTTTTAGTTCTTGCATAATCATAAATTATTCTTCAGTGTAAGTGTCTCCTCTGAGGAGATGCAGCAAGTGTGGAACTGTGGGTGTTGTTCCTCGTGGCTTTTGTGTCCGGCTGAGCCTTGGGACTGCACAACAGGGAAGTGTTGTCTTTCAGATTCCTGGCTGAGTTGGTCAGCGGGACTCGTGGCTCTTGTATTTCTGCCAGGCTGTGTAAGGACAGGGGTTTGAAGTAAAGCTGAGCTGGTCAAGTGTGATGATTCATTATGGCTCTGAAATGGCCAGTGTAAAGGTTTAATTAACATTTTGATAGGTAAAGTTGGTCAGAGGCTGAAGTCCTTTAGTCCTTGTTCAGTCTTTTGTTGGGTGATGGGTGCTGAGCCATAGAAAGAGCTTTTCTTTTGTTGGTGCCCCAACAGCAACAGTTCCTCCTCATTTAACCTTCCTGTTGCCTTGGGTTTAATAGATGTGGAATGGCAGAGAACCTTGAGTGGCATTCTGTGGAGTGGGTGGGGTTAGCCAAAATTCCCAGTCAGCCTGGGGAGCCAAGCGTCCCTATAGGGGCAGACAGATTCCAGGGAGAAAACACAACGGGCCTTTTGGCTGCTGCTGGCTTCCTGGGATGTTTACTGCTCTGGGAGACAGGACACAAGCTTAACTGGAAATTCCCTTTGTCTCCTACTTTTCTGTTGGTCAATGTAGGACATAAAAGCTTTGTTTGAGTTACTGGAATGGCTGAATTTGGGTTTACTTTTCACTCACTTCTTTACTTTGGAACAAACTATTGCAGTGTTGCTGAGATTTTTCTGATAAGATCTCTGAAAGAAGCCAAAAGTGACTTGCTTAACATGGCCTAAACAAAGAGGTATGCAGATAAGTTTTAATAAAAATATACTTATGATCTCATGTTGAAATGATTAAATCCTCCTTGAAGGTTACCAAGATGATTAACAGGAAAATGCACAACAGATCTTGGCATTATAGATGACAAAACCAAAACAAATCCAGGCTTGGTTTCTATCATTGTGGGATAATTCCTCCTCTTTAAAGTAATAGGTGAAAATGTTTAACATAGGTCAGATACCAGTGTCAGAGCGGATTTGAGGTACATAGAGCCAAATTCTCTCCTGATGCAAACTGGCCATGATCACTTCTACATTAAAAAAGCCTTGCCAATACCATACAGCATGTGATGATTAACACATAAGTCACTTTTCTCAAGTTTATAAATAGAAATTCACCACCAAAATGTGTATTTGAGGCTTACTCAGGGCTGTGTCCCTGAATATCTGTAAAATCTCAGATCCTGCTAATCTGCCCTTGCTGTTGACATCCTTTCCAATAGACCTCAAGGAAAAGCTCATTGTGGATTCCCAAGGGAAATGCTGCCCCTGAGCGCAGCAAGGAAGGAAGAAATATAAACAAATTAACAACATTCATCTGACAGCTGTGTTTAAAAACAGAGTCAAACTCCAGTTTTGATTAACTACCTTTCTCTCCTTCCTAAAACACTTCCAGACCTTGTGTTAAATACTCGATGGGCCGAGGCATTCCTGCTGTTGGGATGCATGGAGCAGCCAGGCTCCCACACACCTCCAGGCTGCAGCTCTATTCTGGGCTACCATGCCCACGCCTCAGCAGATCCCTTCATTTCCAGCCACCCACTAGTTGGTCTGTATCCTTCAATCCTGCTGCTTTTGCTTCCTTGCTTTAATCCTCTGGAGTAACCCCTCACTTGGCTTGGATGTGGTGGGCTCTGGTGGGGCAATCCTAATAATGGGGCTAAATTTCCCCTCCCTTGCACTTTGCCTTGTTCTCAAACCCCAGTATTCCCAACACACTTTATTGCCAGGGTTTTTATTCCTCCTGCTACTTTTTTACAACAAGAAACACTATAAATTTTCTTTAGTTACCTATTTTCCTGGCAGGAGGAGCAGAGGTGTAGGGACAATAGGAATGGCTCTGCAGTAAACTGAGGAGGGAAGGGTGGGAGGTGTCTTTATGCAGAGGAATTTTGGGTTTATAAAAACAAAGCTTTTTGAGTAAATGTTCCTGGCCCTAAAGATTACAGAGCAAAGCTTGAAAATCATGGCTAAAGCTCTTCCCAAAAGCTCAGAAGCCAGACAGCCATGAGAGAGGATTCCACATCTCTTCTGCAAACGTGGGAATATCAGGATTTATGAAAATTGGACAGTGCTGTTGCAGAAGGCAAGAATATTTTTGGAGATATTTTATAAATATTTGCAAGCTTGGTCTATATGCTGTCACAGATGTAAATACAAGCTTCAAAAAGTAACATTCTCTGCAGTATTTTATCTTAAACAAAGGGAAATAAAGTGTAAACAAGCCAGTGCCATTATTTTCTCTTCCTCTAAATAAAAGCACAGGTTTCTCCTGTTCCACTTAAGTGACACTATGCTTGAGGTGAAGAGAGAGGAACATATTCCCAACCTGTGCCTAGTTCCTCATGTATTAATGCTGGAGGGCATATCCAGGTCCTTTCCTAGCACCACAGACTGTAAATTTCTCCAATATCAAGATAAGTTTGTCTTTTTGCATATAAAAAATGAACTATTGCTGGAGTAGTTTTCATACTGTAAAGAAATACTTCAGAGAATAATGCCAAGCAAGCTGTTTATTTTAGAGAGATCTGTTTTGTAGCAGAGGTTGGAGTTAAAAAATAAATATTATTCAGGAAATCAGAAAGTTACTCTGTTATTGTAGTATTTCAAGTACAGTGGGTTTTAGGGCTGTGCTGGTGTTATTAATTATTATTAATAGTGATGGCACTTAGTGCTGTGGTTTAGTTGACAAGAGGGTGTTTGGTCAAAGGTTAGAATCTCTCTGGGAGGTCTTTTCCAACCTTGGATTCTGTGATTATCCTGTGTTACAGAGATGTAACTCCTTAAATAACTTTTCTAGGCAGCTCTCCAGATACCTGGCCACGCTCCATTCTGCCAAGTTAATAGGTAGGGGTATTCTCCTGCTTGGAATACTGTGCACAGCTAGGCTGTTTCCACAAGGATATAAACTGGGATGGTGCAAATCCAGCTCTTTTGGATGTTGTTTTCTAAGAACGTGTGGAGTGGGAAGGGCTCTGTTGCCTGGGTGTCCAGGCAGTGTCTCTTAGCCAGGTTTGTTTTAGTTGATGAAAGGAGAGAAGGGAAGGAGTGACAGATCCAATTGTTTTAAGCTCCTAGGAGTATCCCCCATGAACATGGGTTTAGGGAAGCTGTGTGGTTTGGTTGGGAAGCTATTTCAGAAGCACTGGCTTCTCCCCTGGACAGGGAGGTTGTGTCACTCAGAAATCCATGGTTATCCACAACTCAGTGGGGTCAGAGCGTGGCCAAGAGTGACTTCATGGACATGCAGTGCTTGGGTTGGGGAGGAACTGTTTACAGGGGAATGGAGTGACAGGACAAGGTGGAATGGCTTCAAACTGACAGAGGGCAGGGTTGGATGGGATATTGGGGTGGAATTTTTCCTTGTGAGGGTGGGGAGGCCCACATCCGTGGAAGTGTCCATTGCCAGGTTGGATGGGGCTTGGAGCAACCTGGGATAGTGGAAGGTGTCCCTGCCCATGGCAGGGGGTGGCACTGGATGGATTTTAAGGTCCCTTCCAACCCAAACCATTCCATGAAGTTAAACATGGTCAGAAATGGCTATTTAGAGGTTAGCTCTTGTTCTGGATTCATTGGAGCAGTCACTTTGGGAATAAATCCTTTAAAACAAGAGTAAGCTGTGTTGTGTCCGCTCAGCAATGTCCTCTTTTGCTTCAGATGAGCGAGGGGGAGGGAGTCTTTGCACTCCTGAGAAGTGGGAAGGAGCAGTGAATTTTAACATGGGTGCTATAAATGACAAGCTAAGACTCCAAAATGCAAGTAATTGTAGCTCATCTCTGCACACATGAAGAGATCTGAGGTGAATGGGAATTGAGAAGGCTTGAGTGAAGCAAGAGGAGGGTATAGAACCTTTTCTTCACTGTTGAAGAAAATGAGTACCCCTGGTAATGATGAGATTGGAGATGACATTTAACTTCTAGGAAATACTAATATTCTGCTTTCTTAGCTTGTAAAAAAAGTGCTTCTTCATAGTGCTGGTGCCTGGGCTGTCACTTGAGCAGAGAGAAGGGAGATGGCTGAGGAAAGTCTCCATGATGCAGAGCTGAGCCCCAAAGTTGTGTGATTCCCAGGTATTGCCTCCTCCCCTCCCTGCTGCACTAAATAAGGAATAGCACACACATCCTGTAAAGAGTTTCCATGGAGCTGGGTTGCTCTAATTGGATTTTTATAATTTGTGCTTCATCTTTATTCATATGGAGCTGAGAATGGATTGTTTGTTCTGGTCAGAGTTTGTAGTTCCTTCACCCAGCAGAACTTAGGAGTTGGAAGCACCCAGGGATGAATTTTTGTTGTAAAGGCTGGACAAGGAATATGTTCCTTTTGGTTTTGTCCAGGATAAGCTCACCTTCAAAATGGGAAGACAAAAGGAAATAGTGAACAAACAATCACATTACTTAAAAAGCAATTTCTCTAATTTTTGGAGATTAATTCAGTATTTCAAATACGTGTTCTTTCTTCTCACTCAAGTACGTCCAACTATTAGAGACTTTCCTGGTAAATAAACAAGAACCATTTTCAGGTTTTTTCTGAATATGAAACGAAAGGGACAGATCTGTCCTTAGGCTCTGTTGAAATATCCCTTCTGCCTTGAGGGTTCCAGCAGAACTGGGAAGTTGTGTTGTCCTGTTTTACTCCTGGACTCTTATTCCCATGTTATATTCCTTACTGGAAAGGCTTCATCTAAGACAGGAAGGGAGGTTGTTCACAACATGCAGCAGAGAACAAGAGGTGTAAAGAAGTGAAAACATCTGACAGATATTTTAATTTCTCTGTGCTAAAATAAAGCAAGTCACACTTAGAACATGAGACAACTGGGTCTGGTTGCTGTTTTGTAGGAAGTTTTTCCATACAGAGGCTCTCTTTTATTGTTCAAGTCCCATTGAATGCAAGTTTAGAACTGTCTGCGCCTGTGATGAGACCAATCTGTGAGAGACTAACATGATTCATAGGGAAATTATTTGTCTCTGGTAACCAGTGAAGCCCCTTGAGATGTTTTGCAGTGTTTTCTGGTGTCAAGAACTACTTTTTTTAAAAAAAATCTTGCATGTAGGGTCTCTAGCAAGGTATGTTTCTGTATCTCAGATGTGATATACTGATTTACTGGCTCAAGGTAAGTAATTTCTGTGCATGATTCTCATTATAAAGACATTAAAATTACATCTCACTGCTAGAATATTGCAGTTTACAATGCTCAGTGTGATTCTGCAAAGAATTAATTAACATAACTCTTAATAAGACAGCTCCTATTGTTTTCAAATCAGAATTTAGGTGAATATTTCTTTTTGATACTAATCAGTTAAGTATCTATACTGACGTCTAAAAATTATGTGTGTGGAAATATATTTCTCCTTCAATATGGTATTTCTCCTTCAATAAAATACTTTCTCTTTTCTACTTCTGGGAGTTTAGTACAACCAAAAATACTGACCAAGTATTTTTTGTAAATAAACCTCTGTCTAAGCACTCACCTGCTGCATTTCCAGTGTTTGGTTATCCAGTTATCCAGTATAACATTCAGTATTTATTACAAATCAATATTACTCTGACATAATTGATGTCTTTTTGCTGGTTTTGAACTCATGCCTTTCCAGTTCCCATTCTTTTAGTTGCCAGCAAGGAGCAAACTGGCTGTTGGGCTTCTGTTCTTCTGTCACTTTTCAGTTATCAGTGGTTTTTAGGTCCTTGCTAAAAGCATGGTATTGAATCTGCAAAGGTAATTATACCTATTGGAATGCTATTAGTAGTGTGTAGAAGGGATCATTGCAGTAAATCTGCTTTAGCCTTTTTGTCAGCTGTGTTTTTATGTAATATTGTGTAAATCCCCTTGAAACACTGATACCTTTAAAGAGTTTGATTTGCCTTTAAAGAGGAAAGGGAGGGAAAACAGACAATAACAGATTTGGGGTAATTTCCTTATAGAAAGATGCTTTTTATGACTCTTAAAAAAATAAAAGTGAGTGAAGGCATGACACAGAATAACCCCCATGTGTGCAGTTCCTTATCTGTCAACTCTCTCTTATTTTTCCTGCAGGAAATCCTGGCTGAGCAAAGTTGGAAGCCCAAGTTCTCGCATCGATAAAACAAGTTTCTCCAACGAAAAGGAGATTTCCAAGCTTGACTTCTCGGATTTCAACACTAGATACTAACAGGAGGGCACCTCACCAAGCACAAAACTCTGTCATTTCTGCTGCATGATATTTTCTGTGCCTCCATCAAACGTCACAAGAGCATTGGGATGCTTTTCTGTGTTAGGGATAAACATAAATGCTTCCTGTTCCCACCAAGTAAGAATTCCTGGTTGCCATGTTAGACATCTTACACCATGAATGTCAACATTTGGTGTCTAAAATGCCAACCTCTAATTTATTGCAGCTTTGAAAGACAGATAAAAGCTTAGAAATGCTGGTGGTTATTTGTGCACAATGAGACTTGTTACATACAACCAGATGGTACCTAATCTTTACACTGTGAGTCATATTTTAGATGAAAAATAATAATAAATTTATGTTCTACTGTTTGTAATCTCACTAAAAATACATAACCACAGAACTGGAACACTTGAGCGTTCTCTGTAACAAGTCTGTTGTAGGCCAGGCTCTTTGTTATAACTAATAAGGTTATAGTGGTAATTTAAAATAAATATATTGTTTCAAACTAGGATTATCTAACCAGCTCTGGTTTAAAATTCTCCATAATAATTCAGATAAATCCTGTTCCAAGGTGATAAAATGTGTGGCTTCTCACCCTGTTTTTCCTTGTCTACCTGTAGCTTACATCCATGCTGAATATAAAGGATATTTTAATCTCTTTGCTTTTTTAATGTTCTTGCTAAAATTGAAGACTTAAGTGATTTTCCTTATGGATGTATATTTGCTCCTGAGTTAAGACTGTGTGGTGGAACCTGCACCCACATCCATCATCTGAAGTTCATGTTAGTCCTGAGCCATGGGCTTGCAGCAAATCCTGAATAAGTCTGATCCATTGTGGATCCAGTTCCCATATCCAGCGCTGTCTCCACTGGCGCCCTGGAGTCAGTCAGGACTGGGTCAGACCTAGATCCTCACTCCTGCAGTGCTTGTGGGTCAGGATTAGAACATTCTAGGAGACTTCATGAGGATACTAAAGCTGGTGTTCCCACTGGCTGTCCTGTCCCCCTTCCTGGGGTAGGTGGTGTCCGTTTGGGCAGCTGCACCACATCTGCAGCTCATGGTTTGAATTTCAGGAAGAGCCTTTCCTAACTTAAGCACTGGACTTCTCCATCAGTGCAAGGTGTGCCTAGAAAGGTATTTCTGCTCATGACTAGATTGATTTTGTTTGGACCTTTGCATTAAACAGTAAAATCTCCTTTCTAGAATTTGCAGGAGCTGCTGCTGATGTTCTGTGATTATACACAAGCCCCATTGTTCAAGTCGTGGTCAATGGCTCTTGTTCAGCTGATGGTAAATGGCAAAGTTCAAGTATAGCAGGAACTCAATAACTGTTCCATTCTCGTGGAAAACTGTATCCTGCCTAACAAAGTAGTTTACATTTTCCTTGGAGCTACCTGGCAGAAAATAGCCCCTTAGTCAAAGATTTTCCAGCCAAGTGATTTGCTCATATTTTGAGGAGCAAGGAGAGAGGAAGGCAGAAAAACAAAGGGGTCATTGGATACAGAGGAAGAGCAGCCAAAAATTGTTTTAATGTGTTCCAGGGGTGGAGCTGGGTGCTCACAAGGACCTGGGGATTTTACCCCAACTCCATTAGAAAGGTAAGGCTTAAGGAGAGGGGAAGCAGCTGTTTAAAGTGCTCACTTTTTTGGGGAGGAAATGTGAAGAGAGCATTTTTCTGTGCTGCAAGTCGTGTTGCTGTGTTCCTGAAACTAATGGAGCCTTAGCTGTCACTGTGGGCATTAATCTTCTCATTTTATTTAATCCTCAGATTCTGGTAAAGTGTCCAAAGCCATCCCATTTGTGGAAGTACAGTGTGTGCAGAGCAGCAGAGCAGTGTCTCTAGATTTAATGAGAACATCATTGGTTTTGAGGAGCCAAAGAATCCCAATGGTAAGATAGAAAAAAAAGCAAGAGCTGTTGGATAACTAGACATCAAAACTTAGTTGAGACATATTTCCTGTTCTACTCCATACTAATATCACTCAGTTATGACTGTAGATACCCCTGAATTTTATTTTTTCAAAATGCAGTGCAGCAAGAATGTACGATGTGTAGGCCAGCTTCATTCTTGCTGTAAGTGGAAACACTTTCCACTAAATATTTTCTATTTAAATAGAAGTTGTTTCTATCTATAGTTTCTATTCTGTTCTCCTAATAGCTTCTATCTAAAAAGGATTGAGACTTGGAAATAAATAGTGGGAACACACTTCTACAAGTTATTTGTGAATTTTGGACAATGCTGACTTTCTTGAGGGAAAAATGTTGTGCCTGATTTGTGTTCTACTAGAATTTAGAAAAAATCACCCCATTAAGCATAAAGGCTAGACATGTTAATGAAAATCAGAGTTTAACTCCTAAATGACAGGCATTTCAGAAATGTATGTGTTCGTTTGTATTTGATTAAAGAATAAAAAAATAAAACCTTGCCAAGGCCATGAGCAGAAGGAGAGCTTTGTGCCTCATCAGGAATGATGTAACCTTGCAGAACAGGAATGTTCTGCTGCACCTGCTCGTTCTTGGTTTCTGTGTGGAGAAAAGCGTGGTGGCATCTCCTGCCATACTTTCTCTTAGGTGACACCAATCTGTCACTTCTTATTTTCTTGATGTCCTCTGGAGCTGCCTTGCTTGGCTTGCTTTCTTCTTAGAAAACTGGGCATGTTTGCTGCTGGAATCCTCTTACTAGACTGAGTGAACTGGATTAGTCACTCGAGCTTCCTGATTAATGCATGGCTCTGTGCTGCTGCAAGCACTCTGATGTGAAGGGAATGCTGCAGTGAGGGATGAGGGCAAACACTGCTCTGTGCTATCATTTATTTTTTAGAGTCTGTTTACACAAAAGCAATCCCATAAATTGGGATTTCTGTAGTATTGTTCTTTCTTCAAGGCTCCTCCCAGTCTGTTGTGTAGTGGGTAGAAGTATTAGGGTTAAAGAGAGGTTATTTTTGCCTCAGAAAACACTGCAGGGACTTAAAATAACTAAACTTGCTCCAACTAATTTGATATTAATACTGGCATAATTGAATAAAAAAGTCTGACATGGAAGATCAAAGGAGGAACAACCTCGCTTTTGGTTAAAAGGGCTGCAGGAATGGGTTGGAGGGTTTTACCAATCAAAATTCCAGAATGGTTTGAGTAGTTAGGAGGAGACCAGTTGTCTTCCACAATTAGATGATGTTACTGTAAAACTTAATATACGTAAGTGCAAATATAAATATTTAAAAATAGTTTCTGATGAATAACACTGTAAATCAGTTGTGAGATCAAGTTGTCTTTACCCCAGAAGTGAATAATTACACTCTGAACAGCATTAATGGGGAAGGAGGAGAAGTTTTTGGCTCAAAATCCAACAAGCATCTCTTCCTCTGATGAAAGGCACTGTGGGCTCCCCCATAGCTGTAATAACTCCTTGGTGTTAGGAATTAACACCTGTGATTCCTGCAGTTTGGAAATGGGAAAGTCTTGTAACATTTCTTCCTACATTTGTGTTGTTCTAAAAGTGGGCAATAAGCTCTAAGCCATGTCTTTGTTTCTTAGACAATTGATCAGCACCAAGAAACAAATTTTGTCCATCATAACCATGGTGCGTGTTCCAGAAAAAATGGGGCAATGCCCTTGTGGATTTTTGGGAGCAATTCTTTTCTGACTCTGGCAGGCTGAATTAGAGGAATAGCCAGCATCCCAGGGTTTCTCCACTAGCTGGAAGGTGACCTGGCATTCCCTTGGATTTGGCAGGGAGGTAACAAAACAAACAATGGAGAGACACAAGTTCTGTGCTGCAGGCACCGACTTATGTTCTGCTGGAATGCTGCCACGGACCTTAGTGGGAACAGTAATTGGTCATGCAACCAAGGAAATGCATTATTAATAGGACAGGGGGGAGCAGGGGATGATAAGATAAAGACTAAGCCACTTTCTTGGTGCTGGTTTTATTTTTTTCCTAATTACAGAGGCATCACTGTGGCTTCAGGAACATTAGAAAAGCCAGAACTTTCTTGCATGGAGTTCAGCACTTGAAAGCATGCCAGATACTCACTATCCCAAGTAAGCCAGTAATTCCCAATTTGTAGTTACAGAGTTGTTCTGCAAAGGGTGGGAGCAGGGAGTGCAACTCTTGCAACTCTTCAAAGCCTTAAATAACAATAAAATTAAAAATAAAATTCTAGTGCAGGCATAGAGATGGTAACTAGAAGAGGAAGGGAGCAGGGACAGGAGTTTTAACAAGAGCAATGTGGAGAAATTTACCTGCGGTTCTTTATTGGGAACTGCAGTTGGTGGCACCACTGGAAATGAGTTCTATGTGAGCAGCATAGAGAAAAGGGGTGGCTGGGGAAGAGGGGCTTGGCAGAAGAGGGTCTGAAAAAGTGTTTAGAAGCAAAAGCTCAGGAGATGTTTGAGAAGCAAGGCCAATGTTTCATCAACATTCATAAGGGAATGTTCAGTTTAGATGGCAGCACCTGGGTGCTCTGGGCGGGTCACAGCAGGGATTTGAGACTCACTGAGAGTCTTGTTCAGCTGTTGGTGATGTTTTGTATTTTCCCCCTGTTTAAAACCAACCAGCCTCAAACTTTTCTTAAACATCCAGTCCTGATCTCTACAGCTGTTGTAGTGCTCTGAGTAGTTCAGCTCACTTGGGAGAGAAATCTCAGTACCAGGTAGGAAAACAACCCTGAATTGTGTGAGGGGCTCTAACAGTAACATCTCTTCCCAGAAATAACTGCCTGCTGTCAGGAAACAGGCAGACAAAAAATTTGCAGACCAAGTTAAAACTCATTAATGACCCACAATATAACTCAGAAAGAAAAAAAAACCTGTGCAGTTATCTAAGTTTGCTGACACTTTGGGAACAAAATGATGACTAAATAGTAATGTGTGCTCCAAAGAATGAGTGATATACCAAGATGAATAGGATTTAGGCACTATTTATCACAGTTAAGCCATAGCCTGAATACCATAATGCTGATTCCTTAAATTCATTATGTAGCTAGTATAATCTAGCAGGCAGCAATGTGCCTGTGAGAAGGAAGAAACTATTTCCATTGTTTTAAACTGAACTGTAGGCACAGAGTGATTGACAAGATTATGCTTTGTCTTATTTCTAAGATACCACACCAATGTTTGTAACAACACTTGTGTGAAGCAAAGTATTAAACCCACTGAATTCTTACATTTTGCTGTTTAAAGTAGTAATCATGGTGTATTTATCTGATGGATAATGTCATTCCATACATGTAAGAAGTGTTGGTGATGCTTCCATCATCCCTGTTTAAAGCTGGCAGTGTGTGAGTGCTTCCAGCTTCTATTTATGTGACTGGGATTTGTCCTGTGGAATAAACAATAATTAATTTTTCTGGTGTTAATACCCCTGAGGTTCCCAAGAGCAGCCTCGCAGCTCTGCACACATTTATTTGTAGAAATTACCATGTGTGAAATAACAGCTTTGTTCTCACCCAGCCATAAAATTTACTCTTTTGGTTGGATGGTGGGAAATGTGGCACTCCTGAGCTGCCCTTCAGTGGGAATTCTGTAATATTTTGGGAAGAAAGGAAGAGGAAGGGACAGAAATAGCCACAACTTGGAAAATTTTTGGCTTAGTCAAGGTATGTTTAAAACTCCCCCAACATTCTGAATGAAATAAGTGAATTGTTCTGGAGGTACTGAGATAACAGTTGCTGGTTGCTTTTTTAAAATTTTCAGATAGCATTCAGGAAGTGTAAGGAATGAAAGCACTCAGGAAAGCTGAGAGATTTATTTTGTTTAATGTCTTTTTTTTTTTTTTTTAAAGCCACAGCCAGGACTTATTTGCATTTTTTAAAACCTGTCTGTGGGGGAATGGAGCCACTAAAAGCTGGAGTGGCTGTGTTGAGGCTGTGATAATTAACATGGTTTGATGTGCTTGATGCCTTGAAGCAAATCACTACAGAATTCCTGGTGCTGGGTCCTGGGGGAAAGGCTGGGGTACATTAAATTGCTTTATAGGAAAGCCCCTTGGGTTTTTCAAGTGGTGTAAAGAAGACAGTTTGCAGCTATCCAGCTAAAAATGCCACAGAATTACCAATTCTGAAGAACCTTAGCAACAACGTGGTAGCTTTGCTGCCCTCACTACAAAGCAAAAGAGAAAAAATTGATTCTCCTCTGTGCTGCTGCAAGCCAGGAGGAATTAACTTCTGGAGAGGAGGAGGAGGAGGCAGGTTTCACCTTAGATGCTTGTATTCCCTGAAATAAAAGATGAGATGGCAGCTCTGCATTATTTAGTATCAAACAACTGATGCATCTAATAAGAGAAGCAAGGGAAAATACCCTCTGAATTTTAAATACGTAATTGAGGCAGCAAACCAAATAACCACAAATCAAAGGCTTGCAGCCATGAGAAAAATAGTTGAGAGGACAACCTATTCAGAGTGACCCAAAGCAACCACTAAACTAATGCACTTGAAACAAGGATTCAGGAAAGAAAATAAATCTGCTACCTAGAAAATTAGGGGGAAATGGGGATCTTTACCTCTTTGGTCCTGTGGTTTTTTTGCTGGGTTAGTACCTGTAATACCTGCTGCTCAGTAGGTGAGGACTGTTTGGTTCTGCTTCTGTATATCACAATTGTTACAGAAATTATTCTTTTTGGTGAGATAAATCCTACCAATTCCCTGCTTTACACTTCCCCACTAATTTATTTTTCCTCAAACATCTTTTCTCATGTTTTGCACAGCTGAGCTGCGATCCATCTGTCTGTGACAGAGATGTTTATTCTTAGTCCAAGATGGAATCTCAGACTCCTGTTTCCTGGTTACCATTTTCCTTTACCCAAGAGCTGCAGATTTGGATGTAGGATATTGACAACCTAAAATTTCAAGTGGAGCAGCCTAAAAAGTTGAAGCACTTTAAAGAGCTCTCAATGTCCTCTGAAAGCTGCAGTGAGGAGTGTAAGGACCATCCACAGGCTTTTCCACACGGAGCTGCTTCCATTATATTTTCTAGTCCTCTGCTTCAGATTAGAGTTGTCATATCCCACTGGCCAATTCCAAGGTACTCCCTTCTCTCCAGTCTTTTTTAGTCCCCTTGGGTCTGAGGTCAGCTGGAGTTTTATAGCCTATGAACTCCCAGAAACCTCTGTCGCTCTGCTTTTGCCTTTCAGTTTTATTTCAGGCTTTTGCCACTGATCCATCTCCCTGCATAAAGCTAAGCTGGGAACAACCTTATATTCCCCCTGCTCATTGCTCTCCTCCACCTATTCCATTTCAGCTGATAGTGATCACTAATGGCTCCTCTTTGTGCTGGACTGGGTCTCCCTCGGAAGTCCGGCCTCACCAGCCACACTCCGTTGGATCTTTGGGGGTGATCCTTCCTGACAGCGTAACCCCACTGGGGATTGCATTAGCCAGGCATGCAGAAAAGAGAAAGTGCCTGTCTAGTGTAATAAAATAAACACACAAGGGGGAAAATTGCCAGCCAGGGGTAGAGCTGGGGCTTCCAGTGTTCTTCAGAAACCCTCCCCTGCATAGGTATAGTCCCTCAAATCTTTAAGCTTTTCCATAAATTTGTGGGGTTTTTTTTACAATAGGTATCCGGTGAGTTTTCTTTCATCTGTTCAAATTTAATCTGCTCTTCCTTCATTATGAAGAAAATGTTAATATTAAAAAAGTGAAGTCATGCATGTGCAGGCTTAGGGAAGTTCAATCACTGAGCCATCAGTTTAGCCCTGAGTCAAGTAAGTTTAATCCAAGAAAACGAAATTACGTGAACCAATCTTATTTCTTGTTCATCCTGCTTTACAGTAAACAGTGTTATTAGGATCCTGAAACTTAGTTTATCCCTCCCTCACCACCTCCAGCTCCTTCCCTGGAGCCCCCACTAAATCCCTCTGTGACTGCATCCCACAATCCTTTCAGAGGCAATTGGCTTATGGCAAATAAGTGGAAGCCCAGTTTGACACCTCGTCGCTCTCCTCAGGAACCCAGGGTGCCTAAATCCTTCTGCAAGGTACCAAACTTAGCAAGTTCCTTTATTTTTAACTCTTGTTATAGGTACAGCAGACAGTTTTCTCTCTGCGTTTCTCAATCTCTGCAGTGCACCCACTTACATTTACAGACATATTTCACTTGGGATTCTGCATGGGGGGAACAAATCTGTCATTCAGAGAACTTAAATCCACTTGTGATCAGGTTAAGTGGCTCCAGTGACACATTAAGGGTCATTTCCTTCAGGTGCTGGCTGTAAATGTAAACCCCAAACCCTCCTCCTTTTCAGGTAAGTTATTTCTTAGGACTAAATGAGGTTTCTGAAAGAAGTAGGGACTGAAGAGTCCAGTCCCAAGAGAAGGAGGCTCTAGAAGGGTGATTTAAACTGGGTGTGGTGGGTGTCATGGTTCCTGCCACAGTGAAATGTCTCCCCAGGCTCTGGAAGCTGGCTCTGGCTGCAGAAACATCACCCTGGAGGTTGTGTTCTTCCTTTGCAGCTCATTTCTGCTTGGAGCTGAAACAGTAGCAATGAGTTTTTTGGTGTAAACTGGAACTATAGAAAAAATACTCTGGATATGTTGTTTTTCCAAGGCTGTGAGCACCCACAGGCTGCTTGAGGTATGTCTGGTGATGGAGACACTGAGCAGGGTACAGGAAGGTAAAACTTCCCTGACTTCCTTATGGAGTAATATTGCAGCTGACCAGCTGGAAACTGGGACTGGGGAGCTCAGACAGCCTGAGGTGGATTATCCTAGGCTCCATCCCAAACTGCTGAAGGGGGAGAAACAGCCTCTATCCAGGCCATTTATCTCCATCAATCCCTGTTCCTCCTCTCTGCCTGCAGGAACAGCCCCTTTCAGGAGCTGTTTCCTCAGAGCCAAGGAGGAAGGCTCTGCCCAGGGCTCCATGTGGAGCCGAGCTCCAGCTCTGTGCAATTCCAGGTGTTTCAGGCCTGGGAATGAGCAGGGATGTCTCTAACCTATGTACAGATACCTTTCTTGAAGGGCCTTCCTCTATCAAACTGCCTCTTTGGTACTTCTTTTTCTCTGTTTTCTCCCTTATTTTTTTTCAGCTTAGCCACTCACATGCTGGATAAACAGAGTTTCAAAGAGCTTTCCAAATCCAAAAGATGGGGATGGTATACAAATTAATCTTATGAAGTGAGGTATTTCCTGGGAAAGTCTTCTAAAGGAATTTTTTTCATTAGTGAGTCCCTCATTACAGGATTAAAAGCTAAGCTTGTTCCTCCCTCATTTCTTCCACAAATTAGGTTTTCATAAGACCTTTTATGTGTTTTTCTAAGTACCCCAGGTCTTGCCTCTTCTGGCAGAAGTATAAATGTTAATAACATTAATTACTTCACGCTAATAAACTACTTTTGGGAACCTTTGCTAGGAAAAATACAGGAACCCCTCTTTTTGCAGTTTTTTGCTGTGGTATTTTAAGTGTACTTGGAAATATCCAGGGCCACATAATAGATGCATGTCATTGACTTTAATGCAGTTTAGATTTTGCAGAATAACCCTGTTTTGGCTTTCTGAAGTCATGCCTACTTCTAATACTGGTATTTTGGAGGGGATTTAGCTTTGTAGGGGAAACTCAGGCCTTTTCAATCCCCAAATCTGGCACGTGGTGTCCACAGGTGAACCCAGGATCCTCTGAAGATGCTCTTATGGGCTTTCTGTGTGGGGCCAAGGAAGGATCCTGGAAAGCATCAAGCATCCAGTAACTCCATACAGGGAAAAGCTTCCCTTTCCTGAGCTCTTGAAGTTGTGGCCACCATTATGGAAGTGTTTGTTCTTTTGTGCACATCCAGAATTTTAGGGGAAGTACAGAACAATGGACAACAATTAACTGCCAGCCAAAAGAAAGATGTATAAAGGATGGGAATACATAAGGTTTCTCAGGTTTAGCAGCCTGAGAAATGTGTGGAAATTAGCATTTGGGATCCAAGGGCTCACCCTCAGCAGTGAAAAAACATGCACAGGAAAAGAAAAAAGGGTTGTGCCTCAACTGGAAGTGTAAAATTTCTGATATACAAATGTCTGAATTCCAGTGGAAAAAGGTCATTTGTCTTGCAGTCCCCATCTTAAAAAATGCTGGGCAGTGTCTAATGTTCTTAAAAGTGTCTCATTTAATGAGATTTGACCCAGTGACAAGATTTCATTACGATTTCCTTTAGAACCCTTGAAGAAATGGAGAGTAACAGTTAACCTGAACTCTAAAGATTTTGTTAATGTACCTGTTTTCCTAGACAGGAAAAACATCTTTGCTGAGTCTAAGAAAATCTCTTAATAAAAGGCATTTATTTGTAAGTGGAATTGGAATGTAGAATAAAACCAGACTGGAAATTTTCAGAGATGTAATTCCTCCTCTTCTCGGAGGCAATGGGAGCAGTCTCCACTGCAAGAAAATTATCAGAAAACAGCCTTTGGCCCTGATGGAGAGCATTTCTTTTTTAAACATTAACTGTAGATCACAGTATCAGTTCTGGTTTATCACTGTGACAAAAGTTCAGTTCACCGGTGTCTTGAAATGACTGAACTGGCTGGTGGATGTTTTGTAACTGAGAACCATTTCCTTTTGTAACTTAAGCACTTAATTGCTTCTAATTGGTTTCTGTTGCAAAGGAGACTGGGATCCAAATGACAGAGCAGAGAGGAGAGGATGGGGGAGCCCGTGGTAACTGCACATTATTAAGGTGTCAGTGGTGTGATCAGAGGTGTCATTGTGGGGCAGGACAAAAGAACAGGAGGAGGAGGATAAGGAGCATCTGGGAATGCACAGAGAGGCGACTGGGGATTCTGGGAAAGATCACTAAAGATTAGTCCTGGCAAGCAAATCAGGAAAACAGTATTTGATGAGGCATAGAGTCCTCAGCTAATCAGTGTCCAAAGCAGCTGATAAGAGCCGTCAAAACCATTGAAATCAGCAAGGCAGTAGCACTTGGCAGAGCTGGCACCATGGTCTGATCAGGGAAAGAAATCACAGAACTAAATCGGGAATTAAACACATAACAAACTCTCAAAATAGGCAGCCTGGTCCAGGAATCAGTTTTGTGCCTTCAGGATCCAGTGGTAGATGTGAGTGAGTCATAATCTTAGTTTAGGAGAAGCAAGGAGTCATTGTCACTGCAGCTTTCTGTACAACCTGACCTTCATTGACCTCATATGAATCAGGAGTAAGTAGAAGAAAATTAATGTGAATGAGAACAAAATTTAATTTTTGGCATTTGCAGAAACTTAAAGCCAGATTATACCTGGTTCTGGTTTTAGAGCAATCAGTAATATTATCTGGGGCATGCTGGCTTCTGAACCAGTACACAGCAGTATAAACATATTTAAGTATTATCAGTGAGTAGAGTTCTTGTATTGGTGTAAAAATTCCTTCCTTGTCTTCTTTTGTCTTTTTGCCTGAGTAGTGATTGAATGTTTTAATATTGGCACAAGAATTGCCAACAGAGACTATATCTCTCCCAAATAAATGCTGCTTATGTTCACCAGTGGCATGATAATCCCAATTACATTGTGCAGGATTAATTAGCTCCAGTGTAAGGCTGCTAAATGAGCAGTTATACTATTGGGGAGCAAGAGACACCAAAACAAACTAGGTATGAACAATTTACACTTCCTCTTTCAGTAATCCAAGGAATGGCTTCAACTGACAGAAGAAAAACAAAACAGAACAAAATTTTTCCTGTGAGGATGGTGAGGCCCTGGCACAGATTGCCCAGAGAAGCTGTGGCTGCCCCATCCCATCCAAGGCCAGGTTGGATGGGGCTTGGAGCAACCTGGGATAGGGGCAGGTGTCCCTGCCCATGGCAAGGGGTGGGACTGGATGGTTTTTAAGGTCCCATGTGTGTCATTAAACTCCACTGAATTGTAGAGCCCCAAAGAACTGATCCAGGCACCAGCCTGAGGTGGCTTTGCCAGCCGAGTTCAGTCAGCAGCTGGTGAAAACCCTCAAACTTTTCTCCAGTACTGGATGTCACCTGACTTGGTTGCAGTGTGGACACTGTCAAGCAGTTGCTCTCTGCCAACAGGTTTAGCAGTTGTGCTGTTACTTTTGCCTATATTCAGAAATGGAAAAACAAGAGTACATTTTTCAAACTATACTTTATGGGGAGCATCTGTGAGCAGAGATGATTTTTGTCTCCATGTAGCAGTACATGTTAAAAATTACCCTGCTGATGTCACTTGAGGTGTTTCCTCCTGGCTCTCTCCCCCATCCTGAGTAAACAGCTATAAAAACTGAGAGTTCACCTTCTGTATAACCCTGTATCAGTAACAACCTTTCCTCTGGCATGGAAAAAGCAAACCTTTGGGAGTTACCACATGAGGAAATACTTCTATTTAAAAGCTCTACATCTCCAGCTCCACTGGAGGCTGTGAGGTTGGAAGTGTCTCCCTTCAGCTATTTGAAGGTAGAGTTACTGGTTTTGAGAGAGTTTGACTGAGTTGGGCCATGGGAGGCCAAGTGTTTTCAGTGTCCCCTGGCTGAGCAGCATAGATAGCACAGAGCCACAAGGGTTGTCTCAGGGCAGGTAAATTCAGTCTCCTGTCCTTTTTCCCAGCCGTCTCTGAAGCAAATTAATGAGAGGAAGTCTAGACCAATTTTTAACCAACTGCTCAGACAGGCTCTCTCCCTCTTGCTGGTATTTTGTCAGCATAATGGCTGACAGGCCTTTTATTCCCTGCAAGTAGGGCATTTGGGGAACTAAGTGCTCCGTAAAATCAGACTTAGGTGAGCAGGAAAGCCTCATCTAAAAGCATGTCAGCATCAGGTGAGCTGCCTGGCTGGCAGAGCAGGTGTCCCTTGGGGGGCCTGGGAGCACTGTCTGATCAGCCACTTACCCTCAACTGCTGCTGCTGTGGCTTTCATCACAGCTTGTTTCTGCAAGAAGTTATTGCTGGAGAGCAGCTGTAATCCTGCATTTCTTCACTCAGTGAGTATTTATTCTGAGGCAACTGATTTGGGAGCCAACACCCTTGCTGACTATGCCAAGAGGATCAGCTGAGCCTGCTGCTGTCACCCAAGGGTGTTCCAGCAGAGCAGCGTGGCAGCAGCAGCCTTGGAGAACAGAGTGTTATGGCTGAACTGCATTGTCTTCAACTAAAAAACCCCTGTCCTATGGATCACTTGTTTAATGTCAAAAGACACTTGGAAACACAGCAGCTTATACTCTAACAATGTGTTTTCCCAACCCCCAGAGCCTGATACATTTGAAATAGGCATAGTTCTCTAATGCTCTGAGCTGCTCTGTTTCTGTGGGCTAATAGGAAAAGGTTTTCAAGTTGGGAGAGAGGGGCTCCCTACGTGGCAACTTCCGAGCAATCTGAGCTGTGGAGGGAAAAGCCTTTGACAATTACGGTAATGAAGAGGGAGAGGAGGAAGAAGGGGAGATGTCTCCTTGATCAGAGGGACAGTTTCTTGTCTGCCCTGGTTTAAGGAGGGGAAGGGCTGCTTGCTCAGGGCTCTTTCTCTTGAGTAATTGATGAAGCAGATTCTTTCTGCAAGACACAGAAGCCAAGGTGATGCTGACTGGGCAGATCTTGGAGCTCTCCAGGTCTCTGGCAGCAAAGGGAGGAATCAGCATCAGAAAAAAATAATTTATGTTGCAGCAAGAACTATCATGTGCTGGCTTTCCTCCAGGGTGGGAAGGGAAAGAGAATAGCAGTTGTTGGCTCTTTTTCCCTGCTAGTGAAGGAGAGGAGCATGGACAGGAACATCATGATACAGACAGGCACAAATCTCTGTAAATCAGTGCTCTTGGCTCATCAGGGGATCCCTGCCAAGTGTTAGCAGAAAGGAGTGATAATCTTAACTCATAGGTGTATGTTCTATGCAGTGTCACCTGGTACTCAGGGGTCACGTGGCTGCTGTTACAGCCCAACTGCTGCAAGGTTTTTAATTGTGCACACCCTCTTGGCAGCAAATTCACAGCCAAATGGGAGTTATGAAACCACGTTTTAAGATAGTCTGTATAGTCAAGCTTGTGTAGTAGAAAATAAAAGGCCACATTTAGAACCATGACAGATTTTGCCAAATGCTGAGAAGGGTGAGAGAAATAATCAGGGAATTATTTTTATTTTTCCCATTCTTTCTGCAGCAAAAGTCATTACAAAGGTAATTATGAAATTTGGAGTGTGGCGATTGTATTTACCTTTACCTGGAGGATCCTGAAGCCTGTGACTCTTCCATAGGTGCTATTGCCTGACTTGGTGACCTAAACATGTGCTGAGCACAAAATCTATGTTCCCTTGTGACAAATCTCTTGTTTCCTTGCAGGAAGTCTTTTGGGCTCTTCTAGGAAAGAGCTTGGCTCTGCTTTCCTGGCTGTTTGGTGTTGGCCTACTGTCAAGGCAGATGGAAGTGGCCTGTAACAGAATGCTAGATCATCTGTCCATGTCCAAGGAAGGAGAATGCTCTGAAGGGCCAACCCTTCCCCTTGGCAATACCAACTTACTGCTCCTAATATGGCTGTGGTTATTGCCCTGTGCTTTGATCAGTGACTTTTGGCCTTGTGGAACTTCGTATCCCTGGAGACTGCAGCACTGCCAGTTTAGTCCAGTCTGGAGCCCCAAATGGGAGACTTGGGGAAAGCTTCTATGCAGGTACACATGGGGAGTACTGGGGGAACCTGTTCCAGTGATGTCAGCCAAGCTGTGGAACAAGGATCTGTCTAATGAGGGGCTTATCCAAGGCTGATTTCCTGTTTAGAAAGTTAAGATAAGCATCTTTTATTATTGAAAAATCAGAATGACCAGCTGAAAGCACCAGCATTTTGGGAGTTAATGGCTGGCTCCTGGTCTGTGCTCCTGTGAAGCATTTGGAGCAGTCCCATCCCTACTCAGGTTCAGTAGGAGCTCCCTTGTGACTCCATCCCCCAGCAGTCACTCTAGGGGACAGGGGCTATGATTGATCCTGGTGATTCGCAACTGCTGTGACAGCAAAAGACTGGTCCAGTGTTCCCTAAATTGCTGCTGGAGTGCCAGGACTGGGAGCAAGCACAGGGCACCCCTGTGCCCTTTACCCCTGAGCTCCAGTTGAGCAATGCCCCCCTGAGCTGAGCGTCTGGTCCTCCCAGACAGACACAGTAACTCCTCTATGGGAACGTTCATACCAATTAAATCTTATCATCAAATCATTCTGTTCCATCACTCCACTTAATTAGCCATGGTCTTTGGTATTTCAGCAATGCTGCACCATGCCAAAAAATGAAAGTATTCTTTGTGTGGTACACACCCAACAACTGCCTGTCTGCCAGCCAGGGGCAGACCAACAAATACTTCTCCTGCACCAGAGCAGTATCTGCTGGGAAATGTAATTGCCCACTTCTGTTTTTTCAAACTGAAATGAGTTAGAGGCTGTGGTCTTTTCATCTGGGCACTCTGCTTTCCTTGCAGCAAAACCAAGCTGGTTTCTCCTCAGCTGTTTAGTGAACATAAACTGGGATGAGTCACACAAAACCCACAACTGAAGGGGTTCCTCGAGTGTTAGTTGTTAATATGGTCTTTCTGTTTACAAATGATAAATACAAGAAAGGAACACAAATTAACTGCTCGTTAGCATCACATCACAGCTATTACCTAAATCCTTGTCTGCAGCAGGGCCCTTGACTTTAGGAATGTGTATCAGGTCTGACCTAATTTTATTTTATGTTTGGAAACATCCAAACCCAGGCAGATCATCACATCCCACTTTCAGCAAGAAAGCGCCTGATTTGGCAGCCTCTGTTGTAAATGGCTGCAATTTTTTTTCCCTAAAATTTGAGCAGCTCCTGTGAGTAAGTGAGGATAAAAAGCTCTGTGATCTGCAGAATCCAGCCTGGAACTGCTCATCAACAAATGACAGTGAGGGAAACATTCGGAATGAGGAAATAATAATGGTTAGTTCTCTGCTGCCCACTGATGCTGAGACCCATTTACATGGCCATTGAGAAGGAGGCCACCAACTTACCTGTGACAAGGAGTCAGTTGATCCATGGAAACAGGAACTCTTTTAATAGCCCCCCAAAGCTGTTCCCTGCCATCTGAGGCATTTGTCAGATGTGACAAGGCACTTGGCCTATTTTTGTCACACAGCAAATCCTTTTTCCTACTCTACTTGGGGCTCAGTCCCACCCTTGGATATGAGCTCACTGCTCTTTCACTTGCATGGAAATGTTCTGTGCCTGAAGGCAGAATTTGGCTGGATCTGAATAATGACATCTGTAATGTTCCCTCAGACAGGACCCAAAGGACACCAACAGGTGCTGATGAGCATCCAGCCTGCAGAAAGGTGTTTGTAAATCCTCCACAGTGCTCGTCTGCATCTTCACGTGCTTTTGGAAAATCTGCCTTGGGGAGGCTCGGAGAAAACCTGGAGTTGCTGCAGGAACAGAGTTGGGGGTTCAGTCTGTTTGTCTTGGTGACCAGACAGGACCTTAGCCATCACAACAGCCCCACTCCTGCCAAAAAGCCCAGGTGATGGTTTATCTCCTGTAGAGTACAGTCAGGTATGCTTCTGCCTCTTGTCCTCCACGTGAAAGCCTGGCTTTTCCTATAATCCACAGAAGAACTAATTCCTGAGGTTCCATTAGCATGACATAATCAGTTGCATCACCCATAGAATTCTAACATTGCTGTGACCCCCTGGCTCTGGTGAAAGCAACAGAAAAATATATGTTCACCTCTACTGAGCCACAGTTTCAGTTTCCTGGGATACCTAAGGAGTGGCTCCCAAAGTGCCACCATCACTGGTGTTTACTGATTTAAAACACAGAGCCCTCCTGGCTTTTCACTTGTCCCAGCAGTTCTTTAGGAAGTTGCCTGTTTCCCTTCACCATCCTTTGCTGTATGAGCACAGAAAACTCCTTGAACGAAGGCTTTCCTTGCATTCTCAACAGGAATTTGCCTTCCTGATCTCCAGATCATTCAACTAAAATCCTCTTGATTTTTCCTTTGTGTTGCAGGCCCATGGCAACTTCATTGAGACAGAGAGGTTGCCACTGGTGTCAAAGCATGTAACCTATGGACAGATATTCACCTTTAAACCTCTCCCCTCACTTCTCCTGCTGAGGCTGTCAAGGTGTGGGGGTTTTCTGGGGTCCTGGGGGTGGCTTTTGGCTTCTGTAGGATGTTCTTATTTAGAGTAGCTGAGATTTTGTTCCAAAGATTTTTTTTTATTCATGAACTTTTTGTGTCACAGGTACCTTTAAATGGCAAGTGTGGCTCTATTCTAAGGGAAAAGGGAAAACAAAAGGCAAGAAGAGGTCTAGCTTCAAGATTTAGCTGCTTTTATATGAAGCTGGAGCAAGATCTGTGCTGGTGTGTGAAACCCAGCCTTGTCCAGAGAGGCTCAGACCGGGGCAGCAGCTCTTTTGCTTTCTGCTCTGTGTAAATACCTTTGCTGCCCTTCCCAGCAGGCTCTGGGGATCTCCACTGGATAATAAGTTAAAGTCCAAATACTGAACCATTTGGGGTGATTGATGGGGGGTGTTGTGCACACACCCAGGGTCTGTCATTTCCAATCTGAAGGGAAGCAATTGTTTCCATATGTTGGCACGTTGGGGCTCTTGGTGCCGAGCCAGTTGTCTGGCTGCGATCAGGCAGCAGCATCTCTCACTGATGGAAGATTATACCTTGGAAGAGGGGTGCTAACTTTAGGCTGTATTCCTTAAAAGGATACAAACTCTGAACACTTCTCCAGGATGTAATTTATGGTTCCAGTATGTTTTGACTTTACATAGATGAAAAAACAGGCTTTTTCTGTATGCATGTATGCATAAAAATTCCTTCCTGCTCTGCGGCCCCCTCTCCCCCCCAAAGGAATCCAATAAAACAATAGCTGGGGCTGGGTTATGTTGCTAACTTGTCTGCATGGGCTGCTGCCTGCTGAGGCTCAGAAGGATTCCCCCTCTTATTAATCCAATTCCTTACAGGTACTTTAACAGCTACATCTAGTTTTGTTAACTAAATCTAGGTTTTGTTGCTCAGCTAGAATTCAGGCTCTTGAAACAGATTTTAGAGATGCCCTGCACCTACCAAACCCATCATGTTGGGATTTTGGGGTGGTTTGTTTGTTGGTTTTTTTTTTTTTTTTGTAAAGTGTCAAACTGGTTGCATGTTGCTGCACAAATAAGTTAATACAATTTTCAAACTTCATCAGTAAGATTCCTCCATGCCAAGACCCTGCATCAAGCAGGGGGAGGGGGCAAGTTAAAGACTGCTGGAAGAGGGTATTTTTAACATAGTGAAAAGCCACCAATTTAAAATATTCTGCGAGTTCCTGAGCTATCCACAATTCCCTGAATCACTACCACTGGAGCAAAGCTGCCTGATGGTGATGCAGCTAGTGAGGGCTCACCACATCCTTCCTGAAGTGTCTGCACTGCCAACAAAACCTGCAGTAGATGATGTGTGTGTGTGACCCCATTTGAAAAACACAGGCAGGTCATCAGAGACTTCTTTCTGTGTCATATCCAGGCCAGTTCTTTTGGATAAAGTCAGTCTGAAATTCTAAAAAATGCATTTTTTTTCCCTCCCTAAATGGTGAGCAATCATCAGGCTTTTAATTCTGCAGCCAAAAGCCTTTGCAACTGTGAGACACAGTGGGCAGAACCACTCAAATCACTGCAGCAATGCTCCTTCCTCCAGCTGGGAATGAAGAACACATCAAATCACTCTGCCACACACACATTTCATTTAGGGAAATAGGCTAGATTGGCATTTTAACTCTGGAAATGTTTGCAGTGATATTGTTTGGGCATCTTGGGGTTGTGTATTGACCACAGGATGGTCTTCTCTGTGCAAGACTTGGACAGATACAGAGAGAGATGTTGGAATGCTAAAAGCCAAGGATGCAAGTTTCTTCCCAGGAAGACTTGCAATGTTGTGAGAGGAAAGCAGAGGCACAAATTTGTTTTTCTTTTCAGTGATGTGCATGGTGTTTTTTTATTTATTGGAAATACTAACTTACTAAGATCCTCTTCTGGAATATTTACATAATATATGTTACATGATCTGAAGAGGTTTTTGATGTCTAAAATTCCACTCAGAGGAATGCACTAATGTCTTTTAATAGAAGATTTATTTGCAAAACTGAAATGTATTAGAACACATAACATATTCAATTTTTAAAGTAATTTGTTAAGAAAAGAGTTTTGATCTTCCAAGCAGGTGTTTTGGATGTTGAGGAAAAAATGCTCAGTGCTTTTATGGGAGCTACGTGCACACTCAAAATGTCAACAATGGCATTATTCACATGTGGTTTTGAACAATGTGGATTCTACCTTCTCTCTAAATAATGCTCTCGGTGCCCGAAAAATGTCAGAGTCTGGTATTGATAACAATATTGTTCATGCAGCTACTGCCATGGTTGGTGTGAATATATATAAATGTATACCCCTGGATTCCAGCCTGAAAATTGGGAGCTAGGATTTCCATCTAAATTTGTTTTTTGCTTTTAAGGTCTTCTGCAAGTGCATGTGTGTATTTGGTTATTAAACATCAGGAATCGGGCAATTTATAGTTCTACCAAACCAAACAATTCTCTATATAAAAGAAAAGTGCTCATTGTAAATATGCCTCATTCCTGCTCGGAAAGTTGTAGCTTCAGGGATGCCTCAAGCTTGTAGGGCTTCCTGATCAGCTACAAATCCATGTGTGTGCACTTTTGCAGGAACTCCAGAGCTGTGCTTACATTCCTGAGCTGCAGGGAATGCCGTTCCCCTCCTGCAACTGGTGAAAGCCAGGGATAAGCCCAGGATTTCTCTGCAATGGTTGACCTAACACTGCTGCGTTCTCCTACAAAACTGCTCCGTCCCACCCTGCTGGAATGTAAGTCTGCCCTACTACTTCAGAGTAGTTAATTAGTTAGCACTAATTAACTACTTCCAGCATATTAACAGCCTTGGCTATATGTGTCAATACTAGATGGACGCTAATCTAACGAACTGCTCCGTGTTAATTACGACCTCATTGAGCTAACCAGTTTGGGAAGAGTGGGAGATCCATTTCCCTTTGTGGTCTGAGGGCTCCTTCCCTCCTGGCCTCTCTGCCTGGCAGCCACGGTGACCTTGAGGAGCTGCTGACCTCGGATTCCTGATCCTTTCCACAGCGTAGCCCATTTCCCTGGCTATTGCTCTAACAAAGGACTCCAGGTTATCACACTCAGACTCCTGCACCTCATCTGGCCTTTGCTGCTGTTTGGGGCCCATGGACCACTATTTCTGTGTGATGGTGCATGTTCCCAAAATAAATGTTCTTAAATTAGCAGGTTCAGTTACAGGGAGCGGTCTGGCTGTAGCGGCAGAGAGCTTGATTTAGGCCAATTTGGAATTTTTTTTTTTTGAGAAAATGTGCTCTTTTGAGGTTACTAATTATCTAATTAGTTAGTTAATAATAGATGCCTCTCAACATATTAATGGGATATCATATATTTTTCAAAAGGACTGGATCCTTTAGTAGATGCAGGCCTTGGTCCAGCAACGTTGTAGCAATAAATCAGCATCTGTTCAAGGGCTGCTGGTTGTATCACAGGGATGCCAACTACAGACTTACTCTATTTCAGCTCTGCTTCCTCATTCAGGGTTTATTTGAGGGGTTTGTGTTCCAGTGACTCTGACAACTCTGCTGAGTTGCTGCTGTGCAAATGGAAGTGCAGTGGCCTACATTTCCCTGGTGATCAGTGAGACAGCCTGACCCACTTGAAACACGTTAACCAGCCCTGCTTCCAGACAGCTGGGAGCACTTGTCCACCACTGGACCTGGGCTGATGCCATGCCTCAAGCTGAAAATTCAGAATTTCTGGCTGTTTTGGAGGATTTGATACAGATAATTTAAGTTGTGCTTG
The DNA here is from genome assembly GCA_013398275.1 of Promerops cafer. NCBI lineage: Eukaryota > Metazoa > Chordata > Aves > Passeriformes > Nectariniidae > Promerops > Promerops cafer. Next base: position 1,120,207 of record VZSE01002037.1, on the reverse strand, counting down.
GTGCTTGTTTTCTTCCCCTTGTGCCTGGATGTGTCATGGTTCAGTGTAATGGGTCAGTCTGTGTTTCATTAAATATTAACAGGGAAAATGATTTGTGCTCGTTTAGAAGGTAATACTGCTGTGCTAATGGATGGAAAATTGCCTGGAAGGCTCCTGGTAAAGGTGTAGTGGCAACTGGTGCTGAACCCTTGTTCTGAACTGCCCTGCCAGGGGGATGGGAAACGTGAAAAAGTAAAAAATCTACAAAAAACCAAGAAGAAGGATACTATAAGGAATATTCAGGCGCGTGCTGAGTGATCTGACTGGTCTTTTCTGCCATGCACTGTAAAAATGATCCCTCTGACATGGTTTTCATCCAGTGCCCAGCCAAAGTGCTGCCCTGAAGCCACCTCAGAGCACCATCCCTCAGCAAACCCTTGTGCTGCTGTGACACGTGTGAGCCCAGCCCAGTATGCCACTCCTGGCACCCCCTTTCCCTTGTGGGAAGCGTTGTGGTCTCCCTGTCTGGCAAAGGAACTCAAGCAGCTCAAGAGAAGCAGCTGCCACTTGTGTTTGTGCCCCGTGGGCTTCCTTGGCCATGTCCCACGAGTGCTCCCTGACAATATTATAACAATATATTTTTCAGTTCCACTTGAGGCTCCCAGAGTACCCGAAGGTCTGGAGCTGTTCCAGGAACAGACCTCCTTCAGCCATTGGTGCAACGCCAGGGAGCCTGGTAATGAACCCATCCGAGGGAAGGTGGGACAATGTGCATCCGGTGTGATTAATGGCATCCAGGAAGGTGGAGGAGAACGTTTATCCCAGAGCTTCCGACTGTTTGGGCAGTAGGAAGATTTGTTGTCAGATGCTTTAGATTAGCTAACAATTAATATTAACGACACGCTCTTTTGTGCTGCTGGGACATGCTCCCCTTTGTATTTGTGTGTGCTGTAGCACCCAGCCTTCCTGTGGGCTTGATAAACAATAACCTAATCATAAATCACATGATTTGGATTTCTAAAGAGGGTGTTTATGCTGTGACTTCACTGAATCCCACTGTCTCTGCCTGCGAAAAAGCTGGAGTGAGTAAGATAAGAATAAGGCTAATGCAGAAGGGGCTGTTTTGATACAGGCACTTAACTCTTGCCAGGCCTTGGCTCTCAGGAGCTTGTACATGTGATTATACACCTTATAAATCAGTAACTTAGCATAAATAGGCTGAAATATATATAAAAATACTCTGATGGGCGTCAAGAAATCCAAAGTACAGGGTTTGACTGTGAAAAATATTTTGAGAAATGCAGGGCCTGCTTCTTTCGCCTTGTGTTTATGTAAAAAACATAGTACTGAAGAGAATCCTGTGTGGCTCTGATGAGCAGGCTGGTCGGGGATGCAGTCATAAATCTCCTGGCCTACAAAAGCAGCGGTTCAGCATCGTCTCCATGGCAACCCATGGAGCAAGAAATGAAATCTGATATGAAGAGTCTCACTGAGGAGAGCCGTATGCGAGTCACACACTCGCTGAGGCAGAGTGCTGGTGAAGCAGAGAAAATAAGATGTATTTTCTTTTACTTGTTGCTTCGTTCTGAGTATTCCTGCCACGAATAAAAGGGGCTGACAAACCAGCCATTATTCCATGGCCTTCAACTACTCAGAGCCAGGCCAGGGGCCAGCGGAGCGGCCGAGAAACAAGCACGGGCTCTGCCAGCACTTGAGCTCATAAATGAACTCAGCTCACAGCTGCATCTCTGAGCTGCTTATGTTCCCCTGCTTAATGTCAACCTTGTTTCCCCTTCCAGCGACATGGAACTTTTGTGTGTGCACAGATAAAACCAACTAGTGGTCCATAGCTCCTAAGGGGACAGAAATATTCCCCAGCGCTGGAGGGTCATGTTCACCAGAACAGCCAAAACCAGAGAAAGGAAACTCAGTGAAAAGCTGAATGACCTCACCCACTTTCTTCCTGCAGAATTCCTAGGAGACACTAGGCTCTGAAATCACTTATCAAAACCAGACGTCAGAGAAATAGCCAAGGCATACCCCAGAATTCCTGCGGGAGGACACAAAAGTTCAGGCATTTCTCAGCTGAGGTGGATGTTGGCTGCCCTGCTGGGGAGGAGCCCTTCGTGTCCTGCAGTGAAACACCTTCCATCAGTACAGGAGGGGGATTACCTCCCACACAGGAAAACATGGAGACACTGACCCCGCCAGCAGCAAGTGACCAAAAAAAAAGAGCCTGGAGTCGCTCTCTTTGCTTATTCCAGTGTGTCAGTGACGCCAACCACAAGCTGACACCAGGGAGTTGTTGGAGGCAGCACAATCCTCCTTTGACGTACCAGCAGCTGCACCATGCTTTGATGTCTCCACAAAACTCTGTTTATCAGAACCTTCTCTAATGGTGAAATTTCATTGCCTCCCTGTTGCCATCAGCCCCTTGATTCCTTCCCTGCACCCCGTGAGACGATTTTTTAAGTTCGTCAACGTTTTCAGAGCTACTGCTTAGAAGTGGAAGCCACTGTGATTCATGAAAAGGTGCTTCATTTTCCAAACCAGTTGTACTTTTCCTTTCATGTTTTTGCTGGTTGCTAGGTGTTCTGGGGGTTTTGTTTACCGCATCCTTTTGGGTGCTGCAGTGTGAACGGTAATTCCGTATGCCGGGTGGTGTCAGCTTGTGATAAATGGGAGCCATTGTTGCTTCCGTAGGAAACAATGACAGCCAAGAGGGACAATTTGCTGCAGTCCACAGGAATGCAAAAATAATATGTCACTGCTCTCCACAGCTAATGAAGACAAACCCTTGTAGCAAGCCCTTTTGGGGGAGAAGTGAATGCTTTTGCCTAAGATTTAAGTCTACTTTTTTTTTTCCTCATATTGGGCTACATTAAGCAAGAAAACAGTAAATTTACTCAGGGTTTTCCCCCCAGACTAAGAGAAAACAATTGTTCAAGAGGCTGAAGGACAAGTTTTATTAATGATCTCCAAGTATATTTCCCTGTACTGTTACTGGTCTTCCCAATAGATTTTCTCCTGTATTCTTGTTTTTTAACTCAAAAACAACCCCCTGTACAACATGCTGTGATAATTTTTAATTTCTTCTTGCACGCTTTCACTGGGTAGGATTTTTTAACATGAAGTGGCAGCAGCTCAGTGTTATATTTAATCAGATATTTATGTAACACACACAGATCCCCAAACCGTGTTTATTTACTGTGAAGTTTTGCAAAGTCCAGTTTTAGACAAGATGCCTCAAAAGAACAAAGTGCCTAAATTAAAATCTATGAGAGACCAAGTTCACATGATGGAGAGGGTGTTGCCATCACATCTGGTGCCTTTTCAGTCTCATGAGTGCCTGGAACATCTTCACCAACCAGCCCTGAGGCACCACACCAGGGTTCCCTGTACTTGGAGCTGTTTGAGCACTTCTGTCTGTCAGATCTTTTTATTTTCATTGAGCATCAGTAAAATAAATTCATTAGTTACTGTACATAGTGAGACATCAATGCCATTTATTATGAACTTGTTAGAAAATACATTTCTGTATCCTGAAGAGTTTTAGGAAATAAGTGCAATATAGAAGAGATGGGTCTTGTTTTACATCTCTCTTTTTTAATCAGAGATTTTGTGAGGCCAAGACTAAAAATCATGTGGTAAAATCTTTGAAATGTGCCAACATTTTAGGACTTTTGATAGTGGATACTAAACTCAGAAGTTCACAGTATGTGCAGTTGAGTTTTCAGAGTGTTCACTGACTTTTTGTGACATTTGGATGCATTGTTAGGTGCTTGGGCATGAGGAATTTCCTCGGGAACTGCGCTACCCAGCGTGTCTGTCTCATTCATCTGCCAGCTAAAAAATCCTGTGAGGCAGCAACAGGAGGATGAAAGCACTGGTTCCGTTGTCACAGGTCACCAGCCCAGCCTACAGCCACCCCAACAGGCTCAGTGAGGAGGTGCCAACCACACAGACCCTGCTGCCCTTGGCTGCTGATGTAGATAGAGCAGAGCGACTGCCCAGAGCAGGCTGTGCCTCAGGTTTCAGCCCTGAGAGGGTGTTTCACTGGAGCAGACTCCACAGTCCTGCCCTGGAAGCATCCTTGCACCAGCTAGGAAGCCCTGTCCTGATTTAGGTGATGGGAAACAGCAGAATCACAGAATGGTTTGGGTTGGAAGGGACCAACCAACCCCTTGCCATGGACACCTTCCCCTATCCCAGGTTGCTCCAAACCCTGTCCAACCTGGCCTTGCACACTTCCAGGGGCAGCCACAGATGCTCTGGGCAACCTCACCACCTTCACAGGGAAGGATCTGGTACTGAACTCAATTTATTGCTGCTCAGCTGATCATAAAATGGCAAAACTTGTGGCTGAAGCTTCTGGCAGCTCTTGGCTGCGTTGTTTGCTCTGTAACACACTCATCCTTCCCAGGCAGCTCTTGTCAATAGGGTGTCCATGTTTTTTGAATATAAATATGAGGGGAGCTTCAGGGAATATAGATTTATTTCTTTTTCTCTCCTTGGAGAGGTGATTCAGGGTGATGGGTAGGGATCGGTTGGACAGACACGCGTGTGTTGTCCAGAGCTCAGTCACCAGGAATTCCTTTGGGTCTGGGCAACCTCAGTGTGTCTGGGTCGTGTGTCTGTCACTCTGTGATGTGAGTTGCCAATCTGTTTGCACAGCCCGGGCAGGCAGAATTGTATGAAAAGAAACCTGGGAGAAGATTACACCGTGTGCAGGAACCCCCAGTCTAGACAAGCTGAAGGTGGTTCATTATTCAAGGCTGCTGCATTTCTGCTGTGGAATGAAGACAGCAAGTGATCAGCCTTGTTATTGTCTCCAAAGCACTGATTCAACAGAGCTTGTGAGATTTAATCTATCTGCGTGAGCAGGTGAATTTTTTGAACCCCTCACAATTAATCAGCAGCTGTAATTGCAATGCACAGCCTAAAATGCTGTGTTGCTTTCAGCTGACTGAGACAGGAGGATGTGTCTGCTCCCAGTCCAGCGGCAAGTTCATAAATTCCATCATTCCATAATGCAGGAATTCAGCCAAAATAGCTGCAATAGGGGACATTATGACTTATCACCAGCTTCCAGAGTCATTCTCAGGCTGGGAATGGTGTCCCCCCCAGGCTTTGAGTCACCAAAGTGTGACAAAGTGTAGTGCTGAGGCTACAGTTGCAAGGTGTGGGGGCTGCTCCTTGTATCCCAGGGAGGAATTTTATCTCTCCTCTCTCAGGGCTTCTTGTGAAGGGCAGTGAAGCAGCCTGAGATGGCCTCACTGGAGCATCACACCGTGCTGTCATTTTCCATGGCAACTGCAGCAGGGATAGCCTCACATGCCCATGGCATGTGCCAGTATCCGTGTGCATCCTGGCGGCTGATGCTCGGCACCTTCACTGAAGCGGCAGCCACTGTGGGGAGCAGAACACGCTTGAAGATCAAAATAACTTGTAAGGTACTACGAAGTCTTTTCCTGTCAATCTTTAATTCTAGGGTGGGGCTGGAGAGAATGGAAATGCTGCCAGCAGCAGTTGGATCAGGCCGGGTGGCAGCACTTTGTGTTCCAATTGTCTCCGAGGACCGTGGCTTTCAGCGAGCCCCAAGTTAATGAAACTGCAGCGTCAGTGGCTCCAGCCTAACAAAAGGAGTGGAGCCCCAGCTGGACACACATTTCCCCTCTGTGGTAAGTAATAGGGGCAGGACAAAAGTGCAGTCTTTGGAAAAGGCCCCAGCTCTGCCATTGCGTTTCTTTGGCACAGATCAGCTGGGATTAAGCTGTGACCCATGGAAGTTCCTACTAGAACTTCTCTGTGAATACAACTGCTGTCACTGCACATGGCAGGGGAAGTGGTTTGTGCAACCACAGAGTGTGAAACGCTGTGGTCAGACCAGGGCTGAAAGTGAGGAATATCTGATATGAAGTGAGTAAACCCCAAACACAATGACCCAAAGGTTTGAAAGTTGCTCTAGGAAATAATCCTGTATAGTAAATGTGCGTGTTCTGATCGCTGTCCTGACCAAGATTTTATTAAATTTAACAGTAGCTGAGCAGATTTACTGGGAGCTGTACAGGTGGTTTAGAACCCCTTCATAGCACAGGTCAATGCAATTGTGCTTATAGTCTTCTCTCTGCCTCCAGTCTCCCTCCAGCTCTCCTCAAAAAGAACATTTTTCAGTGTGAAACCTGTTTGCCAGTACTTGAGAGGAGATGTGAGAGCAATGGGATCGTTAAAAAGTCCTAATTTGAAATTGTAGATGCCAAGAAGCAGCTAAGGAGGTGTGTGGGGAAGGTGAGCATTGCACACAGGTTTAGCACTGATCTCCCCATCTCTTTCCCTGCTCCTTCCTCCCTGGACCAGACTGCCTGGAAACAGCTCTGGACAGTGGAATGTCTCTGAAGGTGGGATGTGCATCAGACACTGGGCTCAACTGCTCCAGAATTATTCTTGTGAGAGAACAATACAGAGAAAACACTAAATCATTTATTCACTGCAAATGTCAATTAAACATTAATCAAATGCCAAGGTAGAACATGGGCAATCCGAGCAGTGTTTATTCTGCTGCTGGGTATCCAAATCAATTTAAAAAGGGAACCTTCTCCTACACTGTTTTATTGAAACTTATGGACTTGTTAATTTTTAAACCTAAGAATTAGAGTAATCCCAGCCATGTAAAATCACAGAAAAATACCTGTGTTTAAATAATTAATAGTGAATGATTTTCTAATGCTTTTTGCATACTTGGGGTTCTTTGCTGAGCTATGAACCATTTTCATGCAGCAATTGCTACTCCTGTCACTGAAATGGGTCAATACACTGTGGGTTTACATGATTTTATATAAGTATTTCATATAAGTATTGCAAGGGCAACACATCCTGGCAGTGTCACCATGACTTGTGTCTCTAGGCAGAAGGATTTCAAGCTTTGGTTCTCCTTAACAGAAACAGAGGAAGGAATTTGCTAGAACAGAATGATGAGCTTTAGGCATTCAGGTGGGACCGGGGAGATCTCTGATCCTTGGCTCTCAGCTCCCAGCCACAGGGTGACAGTGAGCCGGGCCATTTGTAGGAGCATCAGCACTTCCTCTGTAAGGATGCTGCTTCCCTCCTTTGTAGGAATCCTTAAAGCTTGCCATGCATTTAAGGCACCGTGATAGCTGTGGCAATATTATGGCCAGCCATAATATTTAGTTAGCTGTCCTGGGAGTCTGCCGATGTGGTAAAATTCATGCAGAGCCCAAATCCAATCTCAGGGAGAGTGTCTGAAGATGGCAACGCTAAGACACTGCCTCCCGATCTCCTAGGTGACAGGAGCTTGTGTCACTAATTGGTCCCCGAGCCTGCGGCACCGGGAGTGACGCGATGGGGCTAAAAGGCAGCAATTACAGCTGAAGGGATTTGGTAAAGAATTCGGTGAGAACGAATGTTGGGCGTGTACACAGCGGATTTAATCTGTGTTTGTTCACACAGACCTGTTGTCCAGCGAGTTACTCCGAAGAGGAGCCTCAGGCTGCAGGATTAATGTAAGAACTATACTGGGTAAATGATGTCTTTTCTGTGACCCAGTCACAGGTACAAAACAAAACTTTTGGTGAAGCCAAAACCATTTGGTTTGAGTACAGCTTGCTCACACATGCCTGCAACTTTACATGGTGTAGAATTCATCCTTTTGAGGAGGTATTTGCCATCTATCCCATGAATTGCTTTGCTGCTGTCTTGGTACCAGTTAAAATTGTGAGTCAGCTAATTGAGCTTGAAAAACAGTTTAATCCTATTGCAGCACAAAAGACACTGTCTTTTTTGTTTTTCTTTTAGTAATGCTGGTTCATGCACTACTCCCATATATTAAGAAACACATTGTAAGAAGCCTGTCTCCTCGAAATAAGGCGTGGACCCACAACAGGTAAATGAGCATTACATTCTGCAGTCCTTGTCACTGGTACTCCTAGTTCAGTCACCTGTGTCTTGGTTCATCACCATTCTCACAGACCATCATGCAGATAGTTTACTAAAATAGTTGGGTATGTATTTTCCCTCATACACTTAACCTTTAGCAAACACCTGGATTAGAAGCAGCAGGTACCAATAAACCAGTGCATTGTCTTCTCCATGTGAGACAGTGTGTTCAGAAGGAGAGTAGCAGCCCTCATTTGGTTAATGAGGCAGAACTGTTATTAAAGTAATAGTAGTAGTAGTAGTAATAGTAGTATTACTGTATTAACATAAGAATAGTAGTAGTAATAATAATGAAGCAGCTGGCCTTTCAAGAAATGTCTGGGCATGGAGAGTTTTTGGAGTGAGAAGCCCTCTGCCTTTAGGGTTGTGGCACAGGGCTCTGCTGTGACTGACCTCACAGCCCTGCTTGTTGGCTCTGGAGGAACAAGTTTGTGAGCTCATTATTCCATAGCAAAACTTTCCTTAGTACCTGTGACTGTTTTCTGCTTGAAGAGGTTGGCTGCTCTCCAGTGCTGCTGCTCTCCTGTTCTGGGTGACCTTCAAAGGAGCAGCAGTCCAAGTTGGATTGTTCTGGGACAAAGGCTTGTTCCCATGGCCTGGGACTCGGTGTCCACAGGACACTCAGCCACTCACTGACCTCACTTCCTCCACCTTCCCAAGGGCTTTATAAGCATAACCCAGCAGCAGGGACAATCTGTGGCAGGACAGCCAAATCTGCTGTTGTAACCACCACCACATTCCGTAGTCCTGTGCTGAAACAGGGACGTGCAGGTAATGGATATTTTATTCCAGTACTTCGTGTGTATGGAGCAATATATTTCCCTACGTATGTGTCAGAGCTTGAAAGGAGGATCCATTTTTAATGAGCTATAGCATGCATAGCTAATGCAGAAGCTTAATTTTAGACAGAGATTTTGGTTTTATCCATTAGGGAACACTGTAAACCCCCGTGGTGAGTTAGGATGGCACAAGGAGGGTGCTGTTCAATGGTGGCTTGGAACACCAGGTAGGAGGCACAGGTGAAGGTGGTCCTGCAGGTGCCTCAGTCCCAGCCCCGAACATTGCCAAGCACAGCTGCTACATACATAATGTAACAGCCTGTTCCAGCTGACCCATTCCAGAGCCTCCTAAAGGCTCAGCTCCCTGCAGGCAAGGACTAAAAATAAGTCATCTGAGAGGGGTACTAGCTCAGCTAATTAGCTGAGGAGCAGAGTACTGACTGCTGCACTGCTAACAGTGTCTGGCTGCCTTGTTCCACTGCCTTGCACTGCCCACAGGGATCAGGAAGATCCTGCCCAAAGGTGAACTTCACAGTGCAGCTGCTGTGCTGAAATGAGAAGCTCTCCAGCTCAGGATCCAACCTCTTTGGCCAAATCCTCAGTCCTTTATGCTCTGGTGGTACAAATCTTGCATGAAGCTGGCCTGGGGTCCTGAGGAGTGTTTCCATTTCACTGAAGATCCATAATCCAAGTCCTGGCCTTCCTGTGTGATAATTTAAGTCTGTCATGATCACATTGCTGTCAGTGCACCCCACAGTGTTCTGGGCTACAAATAGAAGAGGTCAAACTCTCAGTCAGACCAGACAGAGAGGCACAAATGCAAGAAGAGGAATTTTTCCCAGCTTAATTTCTGTTGCATCCCACTTCTTTACCTGTTCTGCTCACCTCAAAGTGACAGTTCTCCTTCCATGCTCTGGACTGCAAATTTGGGGTGTAACGTAAACTTCTCTTTCTCCTAGTTCTGTTTTGGTTTTAATCTTTTTATTATTATTTTTCAGCAGTCAAGGAGAATTGTCAAGTACTTCATTTATGCTGATTGGAAGTGGCAGAGCAGTACCACCAAGGCCTTTGTGCCCCAGGAAATCACTGAGGTCCTTTATGGCTGCTGAGCATATCCATCTAGAAGCACCTTTTTGCAATGTTCTCCCTCCCCTGCCAGTTGTTTATTCATGCATCGACAATGAGGAGCAGTTGAAGGTGAGCTTACTCTTGCACTTGTAGTATATTAAATTTAAAGAGCTGTGCTTCCAAGAATTGCACTCTCTTTCCCCAAACACAAAAAGAAAAGCCAGATCTGAGCAAAGTGCACCAGGAGATAGGATATGAACCTCGTTCAGCTCCCATAATTAAATACAGAGATCCACAAGATCAAAGGGCACCTGGGTAAATTAAAAGAAAAGCCTGTATGGAATGGATCCATCTCTGGAGCAGCTTCTTATGGATTAGAATGATGTGAAGCCTTATCAGTCAAGGCAAAGGTGAATATGGCCGGGATTTAACTGGGTAGAGTGCACTTCTGGTTTGAATGCAACATAAAAGCTGCACCAGACTGACACCAGTGAAATGGGGAGGTGGCTGTCCTGGACCTGAAAGGAAGTAACTGTCAGAGTCAGTGAGAGTCTTTTTGTTCCCAGCAAGTGACACTGGGGCAGAATCGTGTCCCCAGGGTGTGTGTCTGAGCCAGGCAGGAGAACCTCTGGATGCTCCTGGCACAGTGCAGCAGGGGGGGCAGGCTGGGGAGGTGAACGCTGGGCAGGCAGGGGCAGGCACAGCCAGTGGTGAATTGGGAGTTCTGGGCAGCAGTGGAGCCAATCCAAGGGGGAGTGACACGTGCAGGGGAGGACAGCACATTCCTGGGAGCGCTGGGGCAGAGACACCGAGAAAACCCAAACCTGGAACAGCTGGGAGTGACTCACGTGGAATTCAGTGGGAGTGAAGCTGCTTGGACTCAAGCAGAGTTGGTCCAATTTAGCATGAGCATTTTCCAGGACACCAGTGAGAGCATCCCTCCTTGCCCAAGGAGTGCTTTTCATTGCAGGAAGGCTCTTGTTTCCACAATTGAGATTCCCACAATGCCACCCGAGTTCAAGGCACTCCAGCATCCGGGAGGGTAAGGCAGGGCTCTTGAGCATGGAGGACAGCAGGATCTGAGGCCAATGAGCAGAGATTAGAGGAACAACACACACTTGACTTCTTTATCGTAAATTATCCCACATCCTTCCTTCCACACCAGCTGGAGCCACCCCGATACATCTGCAGGGTAAACACATGTCCATAAGAATCAAGTGCTTCTACCCTGCTCTGTTGAGGCCTCCACTGGTTCAGAAGTTACTGGGGGTAAATAATAGCTCCTGGAGCCAGGCGAGATGATTGTATTCTCATTTCCATTTCAATGTGTGCATTGCTCTTCCAGTTCACAGCTCTTTCATGGCAGTGTTGATGATATCTGGGGATGGGGAACAAAGCAGGGATCTGAAGGCATATGTCTGTATGCTGAGCTCTTTCTGCAGCAATTAAAAGATCACATCACTTTGAATTATGTGGGACCCTTGAAAACCTTCCCTTCAGAGCTGTGAAACTTCAGAGGAGCTCAGTGCTGCCAGCCTTGCTGCCTTGTGCTGCTCTCCAGTTTCAGTGTACACTTTATTCCTCAGAGTAAAATGCGTGTGTGCAGTGTCTCGGTGGTCCAGCCTCTGGTGCCACCCCAAAGGAGCATCTGACTTGACCAGAGTGTGAGTAGCTTGGTAGATTTGTGCTGAATCTCAGTCTTAATAATATCAGGATATATATAATATCAGTTAGTAATGGGCAGAGATTCCCATGCAAGGAGTGGGAATGCTAAAACTGGCAAAACTTTATGGAATTGAGATGATGGATTGATCACTAGGGCTTGCTGCTAGCTTAAAGCAAATTATTTTCAACACTTGGCTAGGCCTTTGCTAGGCTTAAAGGAGCTGTCTGTCCATCCCAACATACATAACCCTCAAAGCCTATGGACCAGTGGTGCTCTCTGATGCATGAGGGCTCACTTCGTCCCTGGAGGTGCTGCAGAGCCTGTGCGCCGTGGGACTCCCGCTGGAACGCGGAGCAGAAATCCTGCAGATGCTTAACGCGCAGATTTCTCTGTGATGACAGGACATCTTACTGCAACTAGATTGAGAGACTAAGAGGGACTTGGAAGGCTCCAAACAGCCAGGAAAAAGACAGAGAAAATAGGGTGTGGAGACCTCTTAACCATTTCCTCAGTGTTTTGTACATGACTGTGACTGATTTATTGTGCCTGAAGTGGAAGATGGAGGATCTCAGAGCATTGCATGCCAGGTCAGTGTCACAGATACATCCAGATCCACAGAGGACATCCACACTGTGTGAGCCCACACATTGTTCCAACCTTAATTTGGGATCACGAGGGCTGTTTTCAATGGCTAGGCCATTCTTCCCCCAACTTTGCTGTTCCCTAGCATAGCCAGAGTTGTTTATTTCTCAGTGGGCTGCATGGGGGTTAAATATCATTTACACTTCTATCTTTCTCTTTTGACTGTAAGGATAACTCAGTCTGCTCCCTTAGACAATTCCTGGGTATTAATTGCAGGTTTATTAGCTCGCTCAGAAGTGTTCCTTGTTTCCAGGTGAGCAGTGATCTCAGGAGAAGATAAATAAATATTCCCATCCTAGGCAGCATTGGTGATAGACTTTTAGGCTTAGCAATCCATTTATATTTGTTCTCTCCAGAAGAGGAAAGGCTGGAGATTTGGTTTTGGTTAAGGAAAATCCTTTCTTGCGTCACTGGAGGTGGGCAGAAGAGCAGGTTGGTGTGAGAGCCACAGGGCCTGGCTCTGAGCACTGAAAATATACTCAAAAGAGCTTGACATGGCTGAGTGTTTCCTAAACAGAGCTGCAGGAGAGGGGAGCATCTGGTGCAATTAATTTCCTGTAATTTTCTGGAGGTGATAGCTGAATGGGACTGGCTGCAGCAGAGCAGAGATCAGAAGGGTTGGGGACAGGTTTTGTTTTTTCAACAAAAACTATATCTGATAGAGCATCTCAAAAGGAAAAGCTGCATACAGAGACTGTCTTAAGACATTGACGTGTCCCAAAAGCTTCAGCTGCTGAAAAAGCATATGGAAAATTCAGGTGCCTGTGGCAATAAATGGCACAGACACATTGGCTGAGAGTTCCAAGTCCCCTTTTCCAGTAGCTTGTGAATGTCAGATTTGAACTTTTCAGACCAAAGTATCCCGCCCACAGTGTCAGGCTCAGTTTGAACTTGCTTTTGTTGTGGATTTTTAACTTTCAACAAAAGCACTTCAGGTCTTCTTCATAACCAAGTCTGTCCCTCATACATGATTTGGTTTTTTTATAGATTGATCAAACTTCATTGACTTGCTCCTTTGGAAGGTGGTTACCACAGGTGTGTGATTTGCCTCATCTGTGAAAGTAACCCAAATTTAGACCTTATAAAACCTCAGTAACAGCACCTTCTACCAGGAAGAGCCTTGCTGGAGTTTGTCAGGGAAGAGTCTGTGTGGTGAGACAGGTCTTGGGTGAGTCTCTGAGTAAAACTGGGCTGAACACTGAGCAAGGAGTGGCCTGGTCCAGGGGTGACAGATGGCTGGGAAGCCAAACTGAGGCCACAGGAGAATTTCCAAGGGGCTGCTGCTCCACAGGCTGCTGAAAGATGTTCCTGAAGGGCAGCCAGCAAGGCAAGGCAGCCTGACTCTGACAGATGAGGGAGGAGACAGCACTTTCAGGAATGTATCGGTGCAAGGGTGAGGTCTGATGGAGTGGAATTCAGTAGATCAGCATGAATGAAACAGGTTTCATGGAGCCTGAGTCTGACTAGATAAACAGAGGTAATGATTGGGAGCCAAATAATGAGGATTGACAGGGAGGGCTACGAAGCAGCAGGGTGTTAGTCGTGAGCACCAGGAAAAACAAAACCAACCCAAAAACCAGCACAGAGATGAGAAATCAGAGTTAAGAGCAGAAAGCCAGGCATCAAGTAACATGTAGAAAAATGAGGAGAAAACAGAGCTCTACTCGTTGCTATTAGGGATCATTTTTCCTGGAGACAGAAAGAAGGCTGGGGCCCAGTGGGAAAAATAGTGTGTAATAGTTCATAACACAGGGAGGGCTGAATTAAAATTGCACAAGCAACTCTTCATCTGCGGAGGTGGGAGAGCACTGGAAAGTTGTATTAGTCAGAGGAGTGGTTTGGTATTTTTTATTTGTTCTGAGGGGTTTTTTGTTTTCAACAAGGAGGGTAAGTAATCACTGCAAAAATGTAATAGGCTGCATAATGAATGAGTAATGATTTCTCTTCCCCTTGGAACCTCCAAATCCCTAAGGAGCACAAACCTAACCAAGATGTAATCCAGTTTGCCCAGGATTTATAACTGGGCAAGGAAATGATGATGGGGGACGTTGTAGCCTATGGAAGAGGGACATTCAGGCAATTATTCCTAATTGTGAAGTCCCTGTTCCTTCAGTCCTGGCATTTCTACATTTGCTTTGCTTGACCACCACTTGAATGCTGTTCCTTGGACAGTCAGCTTTCCATGAGCATGGGAAACTGCAGGAAGGAGCAGAAAGGCTTTCCCTGACTTGGTGGCAGCTGAATCAGTTCCATTGGCTCCTCTCTGCTGCACAAGCCTGGCCTGGCAGCGTGAGCATCCTTGGAAAAGCCGGAGGAGGGATCATCTTTGGAGGCCCCAAATCTCTCCTGGAGTTCTGAGGGACCGGATGATTCTAGAAGGTGCTTTTGACTCTCTGCCTGCTTGCTCCCATTTCCAGCCTTCCCTGTGGGAATTGGCTGCTGAGAGGAAGCTGATCCTGATCTTCAGGCCTCTGCTTGTCCCTGAGGACAAGGGATTTGTCCTGCAGCCTGGACATAGGCAGCAATGATATAACACAGGAAGGGAGGCAGGGGGAAGGGAAGGAAATCTCATTTTTCCTCCAAACATGAGAATTATGTCGATGCCTTGAAATATGCCAGAATCAATGAAATAATTTGGGAAACCACTGGAAAATCTGCTCTGGAGGCAGTGCTGTCCTGCGGGCTCTGAGTAGTGGTCGAGATGAAACAAGGATCTTTTCTGGGGCTTCACTAGAAACCCCAGAGCCTGCTGGCCTTTTGGAAAAGGGTGGGAAGTCCCAGGCTGTGTCCTGGGTGGAGACCTGTTGGCTCTGAGGAGTGGGAAGGAGGCCAGTGGGCCAGGGCCAGCCCCGTGGCCTCTGCTATCTCCTGGCACGGAGGGCTCTGCTCCTCCCAGCCCTGCAGCTGATGTGCTGCTCCCTCACTGCTCCCAGAGTGTTTGCCTGCAAAATCCATTCAAACCCCACCTGGATTTTGAGAGAACCCTACTGAACTTGTAGGAAAAGATGTCCTGATTTCTGCCAAGGCTGGGGTGATATTCTGCAGGGCCCTGCTTGCCCATGGCTGAGCCCCTCAGCTGGTGCAAAACCACTCCGAAGTAACACCAGTAAAAATCTGGGGGATGCCAATCCAGTATGAAAATCCCACTGTCCTGCTTTAGGATGTGCCACCATTTGGGCTGGATTTTAGGGCAAACTTTTAAAACTGGAAAAGCTGAAGAGGTGCATAGAGAAGGGAGGGAGCACTGTGGAGACTGTGACTGAAGGCCTGTCAAAAGAAGGATCTCAAACACAGGTGTGAGTGTGCCCTAGGAATAGCAGTCCTCTGGGATCCCTTCCACTCCCATTTTCCTCTAGTTCAAGGCACTGGAAAGGTTTTTGTCAGTGACAGTTTTCTGAAGAGACACTCAGTGAAATGCAGCTGAGATAAGGCAGGCTGTCACCTGGGAGCATCTCTCTCCCTTTCAGCACTCCTGGCTTCCAGATAATTCCATTATGTGCACACGTGAAAAGGGTCGTGTCCTGAGATGAGGTTACCAAGCCCAGCCAGGGCTCTGAATGAATATTTGCTGCTCTTGGAGTGTTCTTCCCATGACAGTGCATTCAAAGCCAGCCCAGCACACAAATCTTTTGCAGAACACATAAAAACTGTCTTTAAATCACTTCTTCACGTGCACCACAACAATCTTATTCCTTTTAAGTTTGGGCAAGGTGTTAATATTCTTGGCTGGCTGGAAACCTAACAAATACCTTTGACTTCTCCCTTGGCTGTGCTTCTTGCTGGATCTGCCAAGCATTCTTTAGATGTCAAGGTCTGGGATTTATATGCTGGAAAGCACATGATATTTTTGAGGGCACGGAGTAACCAATTTTGCACAGAATGTACTGGTTATGTAAAAGTCATATTTTAGAATGAAGTCGATGCCTTATGGAAAGTCCTAAGTATGGAAGCAAAGTGAAGCTCTGTGTTTATGCGCAGTGCAGATACAACCCCAGGCCTGGCTTTGCAGGATTCTCCACCCTCCTGTGTTGCTGTGCTTCAGCCAGGAACCTGAAGGGTTCATCCCAGAGGTGAAGAGCTCCATTTCCATGTCCCCTCTCCTAACAAGAGTTTCCTCTTTGGCACATTGTTTTGTTTTCCACTTTGTGTGAAGATCTGAATTCCAAAAGCCTAAACAGCCAGATAACACCCGGCATTTTGCAACATAGACTAGTGGATTTCTCCATGGCTTCCTGAAGTGCTGTTGATTTGTGGAATTAGGGGAGAAGGTGAACATCCTCCTCTTGTCTTGCACCACCGCCTCATTGCACTTCCACCCCATCCCAAACCAGATCCTCCTGTAGAGGAGGTAGATTAAAATCTCTCAAGACTGAAGAAAAAAGGAAAGTGGGTGAATTTTTATATTTGCCTTTCAGAGGTCTCAGATGCTTTTTAAAGCATTTCTGAATAGCTAAAAAGGAAAATAAACTTATTTTTTCCTTTTTGTCATTATGTGAACTACTAAAGTATATTAGTCATACTTTTATTTTAGTTTAATTAATGGAGAGATAATAAGATATTTCCAAACAACAGTCCTGGAAGGGAAACTGAGATTATCCTTTGCTTTTCTGGGCTGTAGTAAAGATCTGATTGGGAGCTTTGATGAACTTTAGTGCAAAAATACATCGAGTGAATATGGCTTTACTGTGAAAAGCAGATATGGATTATTGCTAGGTACATTCCATAATGGAAAGTCTCCCTTTTGAGGTGGATGTGGATCCACCCTGAACATGTCTTTGTTTATTTGTGAGATTGTTTCCTGCTTTTCCTTATCACAAACTTCCAGCTGTGAGTTACAGATGCAGTGCTGACATTTTGGTCTCTGGACTAAGGGATGCAAAGAGGCTTTTCTGTCCAGGGAAGGACTTGGACAACTGCAGGGGTAGGTCCAGGGGTAGATGGAGGTAGAGAAGGCTTCTCCAGCTTCCTCCCTTCAGCTCTCAGTTTGACTCCACTGAGAGGGAATAAGAGCAATAACAAACCTGGACTATTTTGCAGTGATTTTTAGCCTGGTTTCACATAGGATTACACATCTGTGTCTTTTTCTTTCCCAATATCTTTTGGAGCTGCTGGCTGAACTCAACACTTGAATTTTTAGCAACAATTAACTTTTTACATGTTTCCTAAAAGGAAACTTGCTTTATACTTCCATCTGATCTTTTCCCTGTACTAAACTTCTTTTTTTTCAAGAGTAGCCCTCAATAGCAAGTGCAGCATTCCAGCAGCATTCCCAGTAACAACAGAAGTAATGCCATTCTTTTCTCCTGGAAAACAATGCGGAGTGGGATCTGGAGCTGACCCAGATTGTCCCCTTGTCATAATGTCAGTCAGTTATGAAGATATCTGAACGTGTAAAATTTTAAATTACTCTTCTAAAATCTATAAGGAAAACCCTGATAAAACACTTTTCAGTGATCTTTATGCTGGTAGTGGGTTGGGCCTCCTGCAATAAAATATTTTCATCTATCCTAGGACAGAAATGATTTGTAGAAAAGCCTTCTGAGTAAAAACGCAAAGCAAATCCCAGACTTTTCAGTGTGCTGCTTCTTGGAATATGAGAAAACCTCAGGCATCGTTCTGTGCTCCCCTGACCTGACACCCATCAGTCACAATAAATAGCAGAAATGTTGTGAAATAAATAAATAATGACAAATCCCAGTCCCAGGTGTTCTCCCTGCTGCAGGCGATGCAGGATGTCCTCGGCACGTTCCTGCCGTGCGCGCGCAGCTTTCCCCTCAGCCAGCACAGAAGATGCCAGCCTGGTTTTGAGTGGGCCCCTTGAAATCACATTGAGACCCTTCTCCCAAAGACCTGGCAATGTCTGGAGTGTGGATTTGGACAGGCAGCGCCAGCAGTGCCTCGTGGTGACCTGTGGAGCAACGTGGGGACGGCAGCTCTGGGAGCTCGGGCTCGTGGAATGACCCTTCCCATGCACAGCTGCAGCCTTGGCACCCGCCAGGCCGCCCTCCCTAGGCACTCCCTGCTCCATGGGAACACTCTGCAGAGAGCAGTTTGCCCATATGTGTTCATCTGGACAAAGGAATTTAGGAAAAATTGCCATTCTTTTAAGCATGGATCTGAATCTGGATCTCATTTGCATCTTGGCCTCTTTGGGAACAACTGTTCCCAGAAGGGAAAGCTCCAGGCTGGTTCCCTGTGTCCAGCAGCTCAGGGTTCTAAGGCAGTGAATATCAGCCACTGTGGAAGTGGCAAAACAGGAGAAAATGGGTGAGATGAGACCAGAACTCCAAGGGCGAACAGGGATATCCAAAGTTACCCCTAGCACTGTTGGGTGTTTTTTAATTATTATTTTTTCCTGTAGCTCCCTGTGAATCTCATTCTGAAATGAAACAAAAACACCTGAAGGTCACAAAAAAATCTGCATTTTCATGTTGTATTGCTTTTGCTTATTTTGGTTACATTTAACCCTTACTTCCCTTCCCTGTTTTGAACAGAACTTTTATTTCTAGTGATAAGTGCACGCTGAATTCTTCCACCTTAATTGGAAAGATGTCGATGACTTTCCCTGTTTTCAGCATGGACCTGATCCAAAGCTCAGGGAAGGAAACTTCCAGCAGGCGTTGGCCTCTGTGTCACAGATGCTTGAATGACTTTCTGTGCATGGTGGGAAAATAGAATTTTCCATTCTATTATTTTCCTTTTTAAAAGGACATGCAGTATGTACTCGGTTATTTTTTAAATTATTTATACAACTGTATCCTGACAAGCTACAACTTCCTCTTGGGTAAACACAGCTCCAGTTTGTTTCTGTAGTGTGGAGCTGTGTTTATAAGGTTGGGGAAGGACCACAACTAGTGTGGGGTGTGCTGTCCCAGAAATCCCCCCCTTTATTTTCTTTATAAACTTTGGGGACATTCTTCTTGTGTGGGTTTCACAAGTTCTGGTTCCTTGTACCACAAAACTTGTTTTATATAACCCCCATTTGTTTTTATTCAACATTGTACGTATGGATTTTGAATAACTATATGCATAAAACAGTGAGTTCCCGGCTCACTGAGGGAAAACTTGAGGGGAAAGTTGCATCACAAATCTTTACCATTCCACGTGTATTTCATCTTGAAATTCCGGCATCAGACTCTCTTGTCATATATTAAAACCCATTTTTCCATTCTAGGCTTCCATTGGCTAGACAAGATCAAAGCATTGAGTTGGAAAGTGCTTTGTGGTACCTTGAACTGGGATGCAGAAAAAGAAATCAAATTCTGGTCTGTCAGGTGCTTTAAAAAGTTCATCTCTTGGCTGAGAGAATCACCGTGCTGTCGCCTGGGTTTGTGCCATTTTCCATGGGCTACACAGAGGGTCTAAAAGGGTTGGGAAAAGCAGCAAAGGCAGTCTGATTTTACATGGCCTCTCCTCCCATCAGCTTCCCACTTGTCAGACCTTCCTAACAGCCATCTTAGTTTTGGGTTTTTTTTCCCCCAAATAACAGTCCTTTATACAAAGCTGGATTGCCTGCAAATGCAGAAGCCTCTGGATATTTTTTTCATGAAATCCAGTTTTGGTGCCAAAGGATCCCGTGAGGGTTTGGAACTGCTGCTTCCCCAGGACCAGAGCACGATATTTACCTGGTGTTTTTCAGGTAGGAATAAGTGTGCTGGCTTCATCCCTCTGGCTCACAGGGAAAGATCAGTTTGTTTGACTCTTTACAACTTATATTTTTCCTTATGAAAATACCCTGGATAAAAAGTCATAACCCCTGAAGATGAGGTGACCACTCGGTTAACTGGAAACAAAGCTGCCTTCCAGGAGACAGGGATCCTGGAGAGGAAGGATACAAGAAGCATCACCTGCTGTGTGAGTTTTGCTCTGTTTTTTCTCACTTTGTTTTTGTTCCTAGAGGGAGAGTGTGTTAAACAATAGTCTTCTAACTTGTTCTATGCTTTGACTGTTTTGGGAATAACATACATGCTGAAATACAGGAATTTAGACATTGTGACCTCTGGCTAACTATAATAAAGATAAAAGTTGAGAGTTTTCCAAGGAAACTAGCCCACAATTAAGATTTAATTCTGCAATTCACCATTCCCCCCTCAGCCATCCAGCTTTGTGATGAAATTTCCAACAGATGGCTGGGATCCTCCAGGCGTGGAGAAACTGTTATTATCCGAATATTAGCAAGCTTTTAAACCTTCCTCCTACCTTAGCTGCTGTGCTAATGAGGCTCCCATCTCCCCTCCAGGATTTGCCTCAGGGTTTTCTCCTGCAAGAGGGACTTTTCAAGGAAGTAGTGAAAATGTTGAAGGAAATGTTGTAGGTACGTCCTTGGAAGCAGATTTCCCTTCATATCCTTTCTGCAAAGGGCTAAATAATGCTCTTGATTTTTTTTCCCCTTGTGGAATAAAGATGTTTGGACCTGAATTGAAGTGTGTAGGAGTGAACTTCGCAAAGCTTTAAAATAGAACCACAGCAAGAGGGGGAAACCAGCCTTCTGCAGAAACCTGCTGCTCTAGAACCAGGAGCAGGAGTGTATGAAATACCAGATCCTCTGCCTTGGATTTCAGGCGAGCCACTATTTATAGGGTGATCACTGAAGCTGACTCCAGACTTCACTTGTAAATAGCTGAGCCTACATTTCCCTTCTCTGCCAGAATTTTCCCAACTGCTGTTTCATGCTTCCTTTGTTATGCTGAACATTGCTGGTGGTTTGTGGACAACGTGGCTGGGCAGTAGTGGGAGCTGATAAAATTGGATTCACCAATTGATTCCCCTTCCTTTGTAGCAAATCCTGCATGGATCCAATCCCACTTTGGGAGTGATATGGGAAAGTGGGTGCTATTGCCTGGACACAGACAAGACTCTGATGACACTTGAAGATGGAACTTGGGCCTTCAAAGTCACTGCAGAACTTCTGACTGCAGATTGAAAGTCAGATTTTGTGAAAAGGTGTCTTACTGTGCGGGATTCTGAGGAAATCCTGCAGGCCATGCCTTAAGCCCTTAAAATTTGCTGTGCTTGGCTGCTTTTGACTTTTTAAAATTTGGCCAGATCCTTTGTAAGTCAGAATCATGACACTGGGGGCTCTTTGCCCACCAGAACATGGCAGAGTCACATTCAAATTCCTCATTCCTGGGGTTCATGTGGAGAGTTCCTCACTAAGGCAGTGACTGTTACAGGCCAGGACATTTTTAGAATAAGCAGTCCTGCATGGAGGTGAGAGATCTCAGCTAAATGAGGAAAGGGGAATCTTCTTAAAGCTTCCCACAGAATTGAAAGTTACCAGCTTTTGCTTCCAGACCTGCACCTGAGCAACAGCCCTGGTGTGGAGCGTGTCCAGGATCTGACACAGAAGTTGTGAGCATGGGAGGGAGCAGCTCCAACCTGGAGCTTTGAATGATAGAGCAGCCTCCTGGTAAATAATTCCTGTTAATGTGCTTCTTTGAGCATCATTTCATCCATCTGTGTGGCAGCATTAAGGCAGAGAGAGCAGATGACTGCACCTGGATGAGGCTCCACTGATGTCAGACACATCCCTGCACATGGTCCAGCTGCATGGAACTGAACAAGGAATCACAGCCTCAGCAGTTAAAGCCCAACATTACCAGAGCAAGGTAATCACCACAGAAAGCATTAAATATTTGTTTATGCTGGTGGGTTCTTGGAGTATGTGCTGACCTGAAAGCTTCAGTTTCTGTAGGAAAAGTAAGCAGGTTGTCAGGGAAATTAATAAAATCTGGGAGAGGGCTAAGAATTTAACTTTTTTTTCTGTAGTAGTTAATGGACCACCTGCACCTGACAACTTTGTTTTGTCAAATTACACGGGCTGATGTGTATTTTTCATAGAATCACGGAATGATTTGGGTTGGAAAGGACCTTAAAACCCATCCAGTTCCATCCCCTGGCATGGCAAGGACACCTTCCACTATCCCAGATTGCTCCAAGCCCCGTCCAACCTGGCCTTGGACATTTCCAGGGTTGAGGCAGCCACAGCTTCTCTGGGCAGCCTCTGCCAGGGCCTCACCACCATCACAGAATTTCTCACTAATATCTAATCTAAAATTACTCTCTTTCATATTAAAGCCATTAAATTTCTAAGTAGGTGCATTTCTGATGCATCTGGAGGAAATGGAGGAGTAAAACTGTGGTGAAACACACGGAAAGAGAATAATGTTTGGCAACAAGGGGCAAAGCTTTTTGCAGAGATTTGTGCAGGTTTTTGTGGGACAGGTAAATACTGAGGCTTTTGGTCAGCTTTCCTCCCCATTTCTCTTTGGGAGAGGAAACCTTGCTGCATCAACACCTTTGAGGCACTGAGCCTCAAACTGCTGCACCACGAAAGGGGCTTTGAAGGGCCAAGAAACTTCCTTTGCAGTAGACATACTCTGTGGTTGAATTTCTTCCATGTGGAGCCCGCAGGACACAAGAACAGGTCCCAGGACATTTATTTCATTTTTTAATGTACTGCCTTGAACACAATAGGAATGTCTGCAGGGGATGTTGTGGTACACTGGTCCCAAGCCCCTGCCAGCTCTCACTAATGCTTCCTGTCCTTCCACAGGGATTCCTGCCAGGACTCCTCCTGGCCACTGGAGATTGCCGTGGTGTTGGCAGGGAGAGCAGGAAAGCCATCTTGTCTTCACACTGTCAGCATTTCCACTGCTGACTCCAGTGGCGTGGGAAGGAGACAGCAGCTGGCTGAGGCCAAGGCCAGACTTTTGTAAGTGCCCTGTGCTCGAGTCATTTTCCAGGGGGATTTTGGGCACATAGAGAAATAGGCCTGGAGCTCACGGGAGCTGATAGTGGAGAGAAAACAGCTGAGAATGGATGCTCTGGGGACAGGGTAGGCACAGAGAGTTGGGGAGCACTTAGAAAAATAAGACTTACTCAACAAAAGAGTATTGCCAGACCTCTGATGTGCAACCTGAGAGTAGAGTTACAAATGGTCTGCATGTCCCTGCTCTTTGTTTCTCCCAGTAGAGCCCCTTCCTGTGTCACACACACCTTTCCCTGTGGCTACTGCATGGGGATACCTGGATGAGTGTTTACTCCCTGGTGCAGAATTTTGGGCAGGTCAGCCTCCTGAGCTGGTCGTAGAGAAAAGGCAAACTACGGATCAGACACATTTATGTTCTCAGTGATATTCCTGTTGGGAAACAGGAATATCCCAGTAAATCCGTTCTGGGAAATGCATTGCTACAACGTGTTCCTGAAGGTAAGGGTGTAACCCCAAGCTGGGTGTAACGAGGGTGCTGAAGAGAAAGAGGGCTCTGGGAGGAAATGTTTGTGAAGAGGAGCCATCCTGCTTCCAGACACGCTACCCACAGTGAGGGAGCTGAGTTCTTCCTCTGGGCAGATTCTTGCCCATCTTTGATTTTCCTCTCAAGAGCTTGGCCAAGTCTGCCACGAGACAAAGCTCCAGTCTGGATTTGTGCCTTGGAGCCCCGCTGTGTGTCTGCAACCAGGAGTTACAGGTGGAGGAAAGGTGTGTCTGGTGGGGAGAATGGATCTCAGTCATGCTGGGAACCTGTGGAACTGGAACTGTCTGATAACAGGAGGCTTTTCCAGTCTAATGGAACAGCGAGGGAGTTTTTTATTACAGTGTGAATTTCTTGGTGTGCATTTTTATTGTGTTCTTGGAAATTGACACCATCCTTCAGTAGATTTTTTTGAGTTTTAGTATTGCCTTAACAATTGTGGCTCTTAATATCTCATCTAGATGTGCTGCTTTTGTATCTGCTTGGAAGTACCCTTTTACAAATTCAAATGTGGGCCTTGGGGACATGGTTTAGTGGTGGCCTTGGCAGCGCTGGGTTAATGGTTGGACTCAAGGATCTTAGAGGATTTTTCCAGCCTAAACCATTCTATGATTCCAGTTTTGATTCATTTTATTTTGAACGATGCATTAGGTTATTTAAACTAGGATTTATTTTAAAATTATTTTTCAGAGAGGTTGCAATATGATTACCTGTATACACCTGTGCAGTTTTCCCCTTGGTGAAGGTGTCAATATGGACATGGATCTATTTCTGTGGGATGAGCATCAAACAATAATATTGAGTGTGGTGCCTTGGTAGATTTTCAAAAGGAAAAAACCCAAGATTAAATATTGCTTCAACTGTGAAAAAAATCTATGTTTGCCTGGGCAAAATGTGTGAGGGAAAAAGCCTTGAGCTTCAGAGCCAAACTAACTACAAAGTAACAGGGCTGAAGGGGAGTGCCTTTGCCCAACATTGTTGCTGCCCTTTTCCACTTTGTTTAACAACAACTTCTGTCATGGCCATTCATTCCAGTCCTTTCAGTTTCTTTAAAGGAGCAGGAACGTGGACGTCAGTGGGAACAACCTGTTTGTCTGACTGGGTGTACTCTCTGACATTAGGAAGTGCTGCTAGTTTGCCTTGTGAGTATTCCCTGTTGAATTGTCACCAGGCTGTTGCTTTGGCTTTCTAACTCTGCAAGTGGAAGGTTCATGCTGCAAATACAAACAAATTGGTGCAGTAGTTTTTTGACAGAGAGCATCCTCTCTGTCAAATCTGGAAATGCTGCTGTGAACTATCAGCAGCAAAACACTTGTACCTGCCCTGTTCTTTACCAAATGCCAGCTCTTTAAAAAGGAGAAAATGTCTGTCAGTAACTGGGATAACTGGTTGGAGCCCACAGTGCCCCCTGCTATTCTGGTTCTTGCTTCTCCAGGCATTCATTCCTACCCAGTTATTTCCATGGGAATCCATGGCCCACCCATCTTTGAGCTATGGGGGCTAATGAATCCTAAAATACACTGCTCACTCCTAGACATTGCAGACTTTTGTTCCTTCCAACTTGCTTGATGGATATTAATAATTGAGTGCAGTGGGATTTTTTTAGGATATTTCTTAACATCCTAGCATTTGAATATATTTTTTAAAATTTGTATCTATATACACACATTTTTACTGCATCCCAAGGTCTGAATATGAACCAGCAAAAGTGACAAACATGAAAGTATGTTCTTAGATCTTATCAAGAATCTTGTAGGCTTCATGGTGACAGAACATTTTAAAGACACTTTCATGAATGCCAGATGGCCAAGTTTAAGGGACTTAGTCCCTTTGGGGTCTCACTGGAAATTGGGAGGAGGATACTCTCCAGGAGCTGTAAGGAGGTGGCTCTGGCAGGGCCGTCTTGGAAACCAAAGGAGAACAAAATATCCAAAACAGCCAGGCTGATAATTTTGACAGGCTGGAAATGAAGCAATATTCCAGAGATTATGCCAGGAAGTGGATACTGGAAATTTTGGCAAAGCAGCTGAGTGTGAAGGGGCAGGAGCCAGATAAGAGGGAGTTTAAGATATGCAGAGGAGAGAACTCCAGACAGCAGTTAAATAGCAATGAGTGTGGGGATGAAGAGCAGAAAAGGGAGTGGTAACCAAGGAGCCAAATGAATCCAAGAGTGGTTTGTTGATTTTTTGATAAAAGACATGGATAGCACTGGTTCATAGCTGTATTGCAAGCGAGAGGTGAGGGAGAGTGGACAGGAGGAAAGGAGCATGGGCATGAGGAGGGGGAGGACAGGGAGGCAAGCAGGGAGGCCAGGATTAGCAAAGGAAACCTGAAGCAGCAGTGTCTGCCTCTGACATTGGCTGTGGAAGAAGGGAAAGGAGGAAAAGCGCACTGGCTGTGGGACAGCAGTTTTCTCTGGAAATACAGGCAAAATCCTTCCCAGGAAAGGAGGAAAAGGGAAAGTGTGGCACAAAGGCAGATGGACCTGGGTTCCAGGGGTTGGGTTGCACTGGCAAAGGGAGGCTGTTTACATGGGAAGGTGGCAGGACTGGAGCAGCAGGAGAGGATGACTGCAGTAGAGGAACTCAAACCCGGGATGGGCTTTCCACTAGGAATGACAGAGCAGCGGGAGAGAGAGCGGCACTAGAGGAAATGGATGCTGGGGGCGAGCCAATATTGTCTTTGCGATAGGAGAGTGTCAGAGGAGGAGGAGCAAGGAGGCTGGAGAGACCCAATAACCAAATAAATGTAAGAGAAGGGAAGGGTAGCCGGGAGTGGCTGGATAACACCCACGGAGGGCTGCGAGCGAGGGCCGGCGGAGGGGGAAGACCCGGCGTGAGCACAGGGCAGGCCCGAGCAGCAGCAGCAGGAGCAGGAGCAGGTGAGGATGCGCCCCGGGCGGTGCGGGCTGCGGGCCGTGCGGAGCCCCCCGCGCCACAGGGCCGCCGCAGGGCA
>VZSE01002037.1:842492-1093544 GCA_013398275.1 Promerops cafer | reverse complement strand
GGGCCCGCTGCGGGGCTTTGTGTGCGGGAGCGCCGCGCTGACCCCGCCGCGCTCCGGGTGCGGGGCTGCGGTCCGGGCGCGGCCATCGCCCGCCGCCGCGAGTGCCGCGGTGCCCGCAGTGAGCGGCACAATGCGTGGGCTTGGTTCGGTTGTCTCGGGGCTGGCTCTGGCTGTTAGGTGGGTACAGGCCTGATTTACCAACAAAAAAAAATATGGCAGACTTGTGCTAGAGCTGCTTGTGAGACTGCAGCAGCTCTGAAAAACCCTTGTTCATGGCAACAGGGGCTGACGTTTCATTCAGTAGCTGATGTTTTTCCTTTTGGAGTGATGATACAGAACTAGAGTGAGCATTGAATTTGTTATGTTGATGTCTTAATCGTGAATGAAATTGCATTCTTGTTTAAAGGTGAGTAGTGATCTGTGTTTGTACGTTGTGCTCTGCATTGTCCATAGGTATAAATGCTAAATGTTCAAGATCAGGATTGCAGGGAGAGGGAATAAACACAAACTGTCAAGATCTGGAGCGTTCGGCTCATCCTTCGACCTTTATTGACAGGATACCAGCATTATGAAACCTGCTTATTGAACAGTTCGGGAAAAGGGCTGGAATTCCCGCAGCCCGGCATCGTGCTGACAGGCATCTTGGGGAACAATGCTCCCCGGAGCCGGGGTTAGAGAGGCAGG
This sequence comes from Promerops cafer, assembly GCA_013398275.1. Taxonomy (NCBI): domain Eukaryota; kingdom Metazoa; phylum Chordata; class Aves; order Passeriformes; family Nectariniidae; genus Promerops; species Promerops cafer. The sequence goes on along the minus strand of VZSE01002037.1, from coordinate 1,092,860 downwards.
GCAGGGAGAGGAATTTATTCCGAGAGATAGCAGCCGTGTGGAAATGTCAGGAGAGGCTGTGACTCCTGAGGCCATTGCAGGAAAACTCTGCTGGAGGAAGCACTTGCATATGCTCAGAAGACTCTGGAGAGAGAGACAGGAGTGAAAATTGAATAGAATAAATGGCTGGAAAGGTGGGTGATGGCAGTGGGATGTAATTTTTAAAGTATTGTTCTTATCCTTTAGCGTTTCTTTTTTTTTTTTTTTCCCTCCGTGTTTCTGGGGAGAACAGAAATGGCTGTAGTGATGCCTCCATGACTTAGCAGTGGTTGTAGGGCTGTGAGGAGGGACGAGGGGCTGGCTCATGTGTCACAACTAGTGCTGAAGAGGCAAGAAAATAGGGAATATTTTGTTACTTCATGCAGGAGCATAAGCGTGGAATTACGAATGTGGAATCAGGAGGTCAGGTTCTGGAACAGAACCCACTTAGGGTTTTTCTGTAATGCAGGTTAAGTGCAGCAAATGACACTCACTAAAGCAGGATGCAGCATTTTGGGATAAAATAGGAGCTTGCAGCAGCCATGTGGCAAAAAGCGTTAGAGATGCTGTTTCATCTCTGTGGTGGCACGGATCCTGCAGCTTTTGGAATTGCCGTGTGTCACTGAGCCCTGCCTGCACACAGGAGTGGGGCAGAGAGGGGCAAAACCCTCTCGCTGCATATATGGAGAGCAGGATACTGCTGTGCACTGCTCCAAGAGCCCCTGGGGTGCAGGAGTACAAACCATTTTATGAAAGGTGTTTTCTTTTTTCTTCGTCATCTATAAAATGGAATCAGCTAAACCCCCTTTATTGGATGGGCCTGGATTGCTCGTTTGCATTACGTCACCTAACTCAGGATTTATTTTTCATGTGGGTCAGTTACGGGATGTAATATTTGTAGTTGGATTGCCTGAAAAAGAATTGTTTCATTAGCAAGGAGTGCATGGGCATCTTTCACGGAACACAGAGGAGAGACTGGCCCTTTTAAACACACAATCTGTTTATGCAGATGTTTAAGGGTCAGGCTGCAAAAGTTATTTAGACTGTTAATCTCTATAGGCACCTAAATTCCTTAGTCATCTGATCTGGGCACAAGTGAACAACCAGTACAATAGTTTATCATTGCCCATTAGCCATGAGTCAGCTACTAAATCCTGCCCAGGCTGGTGTCTGTGGCCACAGGCTTCCTGATTGCCCTTTCCCTAGGGTCTAGGAATACTTCTGGAAGTGCTGGCTCCTCAGGGGCCAGACAGGTGAGCTGACCTCAGGGCAAGGAGCCACCAGCTCCCCTCAGATCTCTCTGGCTCAGCTGAGGTTGTGCAGGAGAGCAGTGCAGGCTCTTTCCTGTGGTGCCTGGAAACTCCTGATGAGAGCAGGCCTGTGCTCCATGGTAGGAGCCGTGTGGAGCCATAAGGGCTTTCCTGGCATCTCAGCTCCTGCTGTGGGCTGCTCCCGTTCCCAGCTGATGGAGCTGGGGAGTTTGCCAGCACATTGGACCCTTACTTCTGCCGAGGCTCATGGCAGTTTTCCCAAGTGAAACCAGCAGGAATCTGGCCTAGAGGTGTGAAATGTGAAAATCCAGTTGCCTTCTCTTGCTTTCAACTTGAGAAACCATCTCGTGTTGGATTGTTCTGACCAGATACCGCTGTGTGGAGAAGCAAGTGTTGGAGCTGCAGCTCCACACTGAGGGGAGTGTGATCCATTGAGATCCGTGTGCTGCAGAGCTTGGTTTGGAGCCTGCTTCCCCCACTACTTGGTTCTTTTCCCCCCACCCACATATGGTTTTCGTTTGTCAGCCTTTTATTATTACTCTTAAAATGATCTGTTGTGAATTTGTTTTTCTAATGAACATGAATACAACATTGCAGCAGTTACAGCTGGACCTTTGGAGGCTTTTCCTGTAATGAAAAAAGGGTTTCAGAGAGATTACATCTTTTTTTAAAAAAAGAAAGACATAAGAAGAATTCTTCTTATGCCCAGTAGACCCCAACTTATTCAACAACTTGATCAGAGTGACATAGATCAATTCTACATATATTTAGGCAGGCAGCTTTTTTTCTCTTTTGTCCAACTTTATTTCTTTTTCATGTATTGTTAATCCCAGATGCATTTTTTACCATCCGTTCCTCATTTAAAAAGGCCAGTTTTGCATGGAAAAAGCTTTGATGTGTATTGTTAGGTGAGGGTTGAGTTCATAACAGATTTTATGGCTGGGGGGGCTGTGTCTGGAAGTGTTATTTCTGCTTGCAGAAATGTATGTGATTATCAAAAGGTATGCACCAATGTATAAAGGTTGTGCTCAGGGATTGTGTACATCTCCCTATGCCCAAGGACAGATTAAGGTTGAGGATTATATTGAGCTATTGTTTTTCATCACTGTTAACATTTTTGTCATCATCTTCTCTGTGAGGTTTTTCTCATTGAGCGGTGATAATTTCAGGATGTTCTTACTTTGTCTTTTCACTTCTGTGCTATTCTCTTAATATGTTATTTGATTGTTTAATATATTTACTCTCCTATTACATTGCACAAACTTATATCTGTTTTTAAGATGCATGTGTTTTAGCCTACCAGAAACCCCTTTGGTGTGTCACCACTGCCACCAGAGAAACACATTTACACTGCTGTGCAGACACTTTAATTGCACAATGTGCTGAGTGTTAGAACTTTAAAAAGAAATGGTGAGTTGGTTTGATTTGTTCATCAGCCCCTCATGTCAAGAGGGCAGTGGGGACTGAATATAAGAGGCACTGCAAGTGAAGCCCTTGTGGCAGCAGATGCTGACCCACACCTGTTGGATACTGCGAATAGCCTCGCTGGTCATACCCGTGCCCTTGGAACAGGAGAGGTGTGCCATTAACACTCTGTCCTGAGAGCTAAAAATACTCTGCCACCAAACTGTTCACAGGTAAATGTTCCAAATTTAGCAGTTTTTCTGTTTACTGGTTTTCCAAACATAGGGTCTTCCCTTTTTGGGACAAGTAGCCAGAGCTGCTGAGCAATTTGCCTGTGATCTGTGAAACATGTTCAGGAATGATGTTCCTGGATTTCATCTCGGGTTTTGTTCATGTATCCAGAGCTGTGCACCAGAGGAAACAATTTCTCCTTCTCTGTGAGAATAGGATACACAGATGCAAATCATCAGAGAAGCTGTGGGCTTGCCTTGAAAAACTAAGTGTTTGTATTTTATTTTTAAGACAGGAATGGGGATTGACTGACAGCTCAGTTTGATTGCTGTGACCACTGGGTTTGGTTTTGTTAATCATATCTCAGTTCAATGTGGAATGATTCCTGGAATGGGCAGCTGCTACTCTGCATGAGATGTGGGGTCTGGGAAGAGACGTAGTTGCAGACCCAGATTTAGGATGTGACCAGAGAGGAAGAGATGCAGACCTGGAGCCACCCAGCTGTGCCTCACTGCCCACGTGAGTGACTGGCATGGGGTTAATGGGGTTTGAAGTAGCCAACTTAATGAATAAAGCATTTATGCTTCGTGTGTTCAGTCTCCCTGTAGGAAGTGCTGGAGTGGCTGTTGTGATCCTTCCTGCCCTCAGTCTATGGGGACTCAGACACCTTTAGTTCTGGCTTTTGTTTTTTCAGCTTGCCTCGAGGTTTTGTAAAGCAGCATCACACTGAGGTCATGCCTGTGCTAAAATCTCCTGGCCAGGGCTGCAGGGGTGCCTGCAGAGATCAGGGAGGATCATGCCCCACCCCAAAAATTGTGGAGTTGGATTTTCCATTTTCCCCCTTCCTTGGAGGCATCAGTGGCTGGGCCTGGGTGGGAGGTGCTCCGAGGTGACGCAGAGGTTCCTCTCCAAGCCTGGCCCTGACATTTTAAGGTTATACTGATTACCCACTTTATCCCAGGCAGACATTTTTCCCAAGCCAGACCTACAGGCATTGTTAAAAAGTCTTTAGTTTTTGCTGTGGGATTCAGCCCCAGTAGTGTCCCAAGAACGTGGTCAAGGACTTCTACAAGGAGTTGTGGGGATTTCCTGCCATCCAGCAGTAATCCAGATCTGCAGCTTTTGGTTTTGTAAGTTCCTGCCTTTTGTTCTGAATTAATCCTATTGCTCTATGGTTTGATTTATTATAGAATGACATGGGGTATCTGCTTTTGGTTCTTACATGATAAAAGGGAGCCTTGTGTTTGGAAGGGCAAGGAAACTGTGCATGGTTAGCTGTGGCAGAGCCCGGGGTACAGTGGAGCTCATCACTCTGGGTTTGTGCACCAGGACCAAAAGCTGATTTTTCCCACTCATGAAATCAATTTTGCTTAGTGCCTAGACACCACAAATGTTCCAGTTAATTATAGCAAGTAGCTCCTCTGGTTTTTTGGCTCAGAAGGGAAAAGGTGCTGCCTGCTGTATGTAAACTAATTTAATGTAGATACATTTATTTGAACACCCACAGGTTTTGGGTATGGGCATTCCAGGTGTTGGCTTTTGTCAGTAGCTAAACCAGTGGTGAGATTTTTCTTGCCAAGGGCTTTCACTGACATTTCTCTTAGTAAACAAATATTTAATGAAAATGTTTCAGGGTGATCTGCAGCAGTCTCTGCAGATGGGGTGGATGGCTCGTGGCTCCAGGGTGTCAATGGTGCCAATGGCACACACATTTATAGCAACACTGGAATGCAGCTTGGAGTTAATTTTTGGAAAGGGACTTTGGGTTTAGATCTGCCTTATAGAAGTCTGGGTGTTTGATACAGGAGGATCATCCAGTAGGTCACCCTTTGCTAGAGCCTGGATCATGCAGTGAAGAAGTCAGGAGAGTTCTCTGTAAGTTAACAGGAGTTCTTTGTCATGTAGTATCCATATGGGATAAAGATAATCTGCTTAGTTTAACAGTTGCTTCTTTTTTGTAATGTAAAATATTGTGACTTTTTTGGAGCATAATGCCATGAATAACTCTCTCCAATTTCATCATAGTAAAAGATGAATGGATTAATTGCTACCTTTTTATTTTTAACCTTTTTTTAGAGTTATGTATTCTTGTAGCAATTTTAGATGTTTTTAGGAGGCTAGGTTCTGAGCCTGAAAGAAACCTGGTTGACTTTGGTGGGGCTACACTGATTATCACAAGTTGACAAATCTGCCTTGCAGTTTTCAAGTTTTCATAAAATAAACACTGGAGCCTGTTGTGTTTTATTCTGTTGGTGTTTTTGGCATCAGAGAAGCTTTTCCTGATTGTTTTCCTCATTTGAAGGCTGATTGTACTGAGTGACCTCTTGCTACTAAAGGGTGGGTCAGTTTATGTGGGAAAGTCTTAGTCAACGTGTCTGGGAGATAAGTGGGACTGCATCCCAACGAGCCTTGTGCGTTAAATACTGGAATGTGCTGGGGACCTGCCAGGAGATTGGAAGCAGGACTCTGCGACAAGCCCAATGCAGTCACACTCTCCCTAAAATAGCACTGTGGATAACAGGAGATCTGCAAAGTTATCACTTACCTCATTTTCGCACAAATTCTTTCCTAAAAATGGATTATTGACTGAGGGTTCAGGCGGGTTTTTCTGGTAATATATTCCATTTACATTTTGAGAGCAGTCATGTCCCTCTTAAGTCTTTGGCTGCAGGTAAGAGGGAAAAAGCTGTGGTGAAACCACACAAGTCCCAGCACAGGAAAAGCCATTTGTATCATCCTCTTCATCACCTGAATGAGAAATGAGATGGGTTTTACCTCAGTAGGAGCCTCTTCAAATTCGTCTTGAACAGTCTGGAAGTATCAAGGCAGAGATGAATCAGTTCAGCGGCCTCAGACATGCCTGGGCTGGCTGTGGGTGACAGGCTTTTGGCACCAGCCCCTGGATGCAAACAGCCAGTGTTTGGATATTCAAATGAGCAGTGGTTTACCACTGCAGACCGTAGATGGTTTTGTTTAAGGGGAAAAAGAAGCAAGTTTGATTTTCGTCCCCGTGTCAAATTTGTCGAGGGAAGAATCTGATTGTGCAGCTTTAGTGGTTAGCATAAGCCAGTTAAATTTTAAACCTGGGGTGCCTGAATTAGTTTCTTACGGAAAGAGGATGAGTTGGCTGCTAAATGGGATAGTGTGAGGAAAGTGTGGGGGCGGCCGGGCTGGGAGCAAGGTTGGGAGATCCTGAGTCAGCAGGTGGTTGTTTAGCCCCGGTGAGAGGCTGCCCAGGGAAAGTAGGGATCCAAATAACCATTCCCTGGAAGTGTGTTTGCACTGCTGCAGGGACCTGCACAGGGAGCTCTGTGAAAGGGAAAATGAAAGTGGGATTGTCAGGGAATCATAAGATTGAGAGCAAAAAGTCTGGAGTGCTGCAAGTCATGACCTTTTGGTGCCTGCAGATTTGAGGACGAGCTGCGCTCTTGGAAAGGCAAATGGATTAGAGGTCACTTGTAAAAAATATCCCCCAGCTTCTGGTGTGCACTGCCAGCCTGGTGTCAGTTCAGCTCCCGAGCCCCACGAGATGTGACTCCCAACAAGCCTGGACCAGGACTGACATCCCTGGCCCCGGGAATTAGATCCACAGGGATTGTGCTTGGATCAGAGTGGGGTCATATCCCCTGTGCTGCTGAGGTTCTCCATGGAGAGGACACTCACTCAGCCGCAGCTGCCAGGCTCTCTGTTGCCCTGCTCCACAGTCCCTCAGGAAGGGAAAGCTCTGGCACTCAGGATGAAGTGGGGTGCCGTGGTTGTGCTCCAAGGTTGGCTGGGGAAGAGGATGTGGCACAGCAGCCCCACCCCTGTGCCCCCCAGGGGGATTCCCTGACCCCAGGTGCCCCACTGATCCAGCTTTGCAGCTTCCCTGCGCCTGGGTGTGTAAAGGAGCTTTATTGCTGCTCCAAGGAGGCACATGATGACATCAAACCCAGGTAAGAGGGAAAGAGAGGTAAAAAGCTGCAATCCAATGGAGTTTCACTGAGCTCTGCCTTCTCCAGTCTTTTTCACTTTCAGGTTTTGTATCAGGAGGCATAAAAATTTCCAGAAATTGCAGTTTATGTAAGAGATGTGAATAATGGCTAATAATAAGTGAAACTGCCATGAGGAGCTGGAAGAGGGGGGAAGCAGGTTATTTTTAGAGATCTATTCTCATTGTATGCTAGACAAACAAGAATAAGGTGACTTTGCATTAAACATATACCACAAAGAAGTAAAGATATTTTCCCCAGACAAGTCCCCATCGTGCAGTAATGGTCTGTACTATCTGCCAGCTTAGGAATGAGACTCCAAACTGCTTCTTCAGTGTTTAGTAAGGAAAAAGGGACCTTCCATGCTCATTTTCATTGCAGTACTGTGATTCTTCTTGCTCTGTGAAGCTTGAGAATGAAGTATCTGAATCCCCACTTGTGCCAAGTTACACAACTACATCCCAGCATGGGATGTTGTGTCCATTTACATCATCACAGTCTGGGACTTGAGGTTTTAAATCCTCTTCATAGAGAAACATGCACAAGAACATCTCAGAATCACAAAATTAACTAGGTTGGAAAAGATCTTTGAGGTCATTGAGCCCAACCTATATCTGAGATAATTTTGTATTGCTGTGTTTCACAACCATTTTAGAAACGTGAAGATTGTAAAAAAAGTGACAAGATCACAAAATGTCAGAGTCAGGGATGGTGATCCCTCTCCATGGGCAGGTGACAAGGAGCACACATCTCTATCTAGCTGTGTTTTTAGTCTGAGTAATCCTAATCAGGTAGTAAATCCTGAGTGAGATTATGCTGCTGCAGCAAGTGCAGCTAAGATCAGCTGCAGGGCTAGAGCAGGATCTGGAGATGCCTGCTTGGATATTCACTGAGGCAAAGCAGAGCTTTGGAGGCTCTGTAGGACCTTCCTCTGCAGGAGTGGGGAAGAAGCCCAGTGAAGACAAATGATGTGTTGGCTGCAGCAGGGCTGACAGGTGAGGAGCACATGGGCATTCCAGGGCGAGGCAGAGCACTGAGGGATGTTTCTACAGCTGCTGCTGACCAGCAGAAAATAACATGAATCACTTGGGGTTGCAGTGGCACAGCAGAGCTGCTGCAGAGTTCAGAGAGTCCCAAAGTTCCTCGGATTCCTGGCACGGGGCGATGAACCCCCGCGTCACCTTTAGGGCAGTTTTCCGAGCAGAGCATCCATGTTATTCCAGGGTGCCTCTAACAGGAGGACAGCTGTTTGCAGTTTTAACTTCTGGTTGTCATAAGCTGTGGCAGGAATGCAGGGAGCCATGGAAGAGCCCTGGGCCTGAAATTAATTTTCAGCCAACTCGATTAGATCGGCGCCCGTAGCAGACTTACCACTACAATTTTATGTGTATTTTGGGATAAATGCAGCCCCTTGCTGGTGTTTAGCTGCTTGGCCATCATATCTAAAGGAGAGCTAGAAGGGCATACAGATACATAAAACAAGGAACAAAAATATCCTTGTATGCATTTTTAATGGCCTGCTTTGTGGATTGATCAAAACAGTGCAATTTGATGGGGATGAGCATTGAGAAATGGTCACTATGCAGCAGCACAGCTGCTCCATCAGAGGGGAATGAATTCCCAAATTGCATCCCAAGCATGTTATTAGAGGATTAAAGAGCTGGGCGACTCACCTTGGCTAACTGTCCTGAAACTGTGCTTACACTCATCATACATATAAATAACTATTATGCAAATATTACCAGAGCAACAAAGCAGGTTTTGAATTTGCTTTGTGCCTTGCAAATGACCAAGTCTCTTGTCTCAGTGTTCCAAATGATAATCTTGTTTCCCCCAAACACAAAGCACTGAAATTACCTGTGTAGTAATTGGAATATACCACTCAATTCCTCTTTCTCTGAATTGGTCTCAGAGTACAGTAGCAGACTGGAATGTTTGGTACATAATTTCCTTCCCTGATTAAGTTAAAATTTAAGAAGATTTCCCATTTGGGCCGTCATCAGGAGCAATAAATCTTTGTGCCCTTTAAAAATCTGCCTGTTCTGGTTTTGACTTACATCACCTGCTGCCTGCATATGTCTCTGCAGAGAGGAAACTGCCTCAGTTTGTATCAGGAGAGGTTCAGGCTGGATATTAGGGAAAACTTCTCCATGGAAAGGGTTGTCCAGCCCTGGCACAGCTGCCCTGGAGAGATTTAAAAGCTATGTGGATGTGGCACTTGGGGACATGGTCAGTGGTGGCCTTGTTGGGTTAATAGTTGGACCTCAGAGTGTGTCAGGAATCAGAGGATGGATGCTGGGTTCTGCCTCTAAGTGCTCGTGGGTTTTGTGCTGATACTTGGTCCTTGATATTGCACCTCAGGGATCTGTTCCCCAAGAATCACTTGGAAAACCCTTTGCTACTCCTTGGAGAAGCCTTGGATGTGACTTGCCATAGAGAGCTTCCTGTTCCCTGGGGTGCTGGTTTGGGAATTAGGGTGTTATGATGGGAGGCTCCAAATTAACTTGTGATGATGATGATGATGATGATGATGATGATAATAATAATAATAATAATAATAATAATAATAATACTGTGAAGTACTGTTAGCAGCTCCTCCGTCAGTGGAATGACCATGTCAGCCTTGCCTGGGGTTTGGGTTTCTCCTGCAGGGACTGGTGACATGTTTGGGGAAATGATGTGCCCCTGTGTTTGGTGACTGGCACTTGGCACATTTTCCTAGATTTATTGCTAGAGAACCCAGGTCTCCTCAGGGACAATGAGGAATTTTCCTGACTCTGTTGGCATGGAGTTATTTTGCTCTACCTGTTCCTGATGTTGGCAGGTGGTAGCCATGTGAGCCAGGGGATCCTCCATGGGGTTGGATGGGATGGATTGGAATGGGATTAGCGTTGTGTTTGGAAGTGTGTTGTTTGAAAGCTGCATTTTGTGGTGGGAGAATCCAAACAACCCAAATTCGTGGGCTTGTTCCCGAGTTGCTGGGTTTAGAAGGAAGGCCAGGGGCTGTCTCGTGGTGTCAACAACAAGGGGGAGGAGGCTTTGTAATTTGAGTGTTGCAGCAAACAGAAACACGGCAAAGGCCAGAAGAAATGCAGCTGAGGGAATTTTTATACAAGCCTATGGTTAATTTTAGCTGGGAGTTTGGGATGTAGGTTTTTTTTTTAATGGCTTTTAATTTCAAGGGCCACTGAGGGATGGGGACAAAATGATGTTGTGTGAGTGTGCCGACCTCCCAGCCCTGGTTTTAGCTGTGACACCTGGCTGGGTTTAGCAGCTGGATGTTGGAAAGCTTTTGTAATTAGTAATTTTGTGCTTTGTGCATGGTGGTTTCTGTTGGAGACTATGGTAAGTCTCCCCAGCTCTGTTTCCATGCAGAATTCAAAATGGCATGGGAAGCACAAGCGTTTGCACAGAGCTGTGTCACAACCTCCTCTTTGGTCGCCTCTGCCTATTACAGTGCTGTGATTGTGAGGCATCCATAAAGCCAGTGCTTTGCTAAAAATAGGCCATTCCTCTTGCAAATGCTATTACAATTCTGATATTCAAATATTAAACCTTCTCTGCAGTGTTAAAAATAGCTGTGAACAGAGAAATCCTTTCCTTATTCTCAGCTGAGGAGTTGAATATTGAACGAGTCAAAGGCTCAGTCCCAGGGCTGGAGCTCTGTGGGAGTTGAGCTGAGGCTTCTTCACCCCTGTTTCTTCACTCCTCATCTGCTGTTGTTGTTGTTGAACACAGAGGACAAGTGGGTGGGAGAGAGAAACGAGCAGGAAGTGGATCAAAAGAAAGCAAGGAGTAGCCAAAATGAAATGGAGAAAATAAGAGTGGAAGCAAAGCGAGAAGAAAAATCAGGATTTAAGTAGAAAACTGCATTGAGAGTGTTTCATCAGAAGGAGGCTCCGATCCCGATGGCTGCCAGACAGGGATTTGGGGAGCAGCTGGCAGAGGGTGTGAGGCAGACCTGCCTCTCTCTCAGGGCTGTGGGTACAGCCTGTGGGCTCCGTGCCTGTGGCAGGAGCACTGCAAATTGCAGCAAGCCACTAATTGCCTTTGGGAGGCCACTTACAAGGGTGGGAGCATCCCGAGGATTGAACTCAGTGGGAAGATCAAGGGCTTGGCAAGCTGGGGTGTGTGCTCCAAGTGCTGATATCCTCAGCCTACACGGTTCAAAAATGCCCAAATTGAAAGGCAGGTGTTTTTTTCCTCCCCCTTCTAATGCTCTCGTGCATTAATTAATGCAAAATTTAATAATCAAATACCATTTCATAAAAATAATTTCCTTCCATTTGCCACCAACAAAAGACATATTGGAAAAGACAATTTCCTCTAGAGTGAAATAAAGGACAAGCAAACAGAAATGACCATTGTAGATTTAATGGGGAAAAAATGGATTTATCATTGAAAGTCATTTTAATGATATTATGGGGCAAGGAGGGAACCAAACAGTGCCCACCTTTTATCACGGAAATGAAGCCCAGGAAGGCTTTCAGCAAACACTGTTTAGCTGAAAATAAGGGTGAAGGAAAATCTAATTTGACCATATAAGCCTGTTGGTCCAGGTGAATGATGGCAGGACTGCTCTCTTTGCCTTAGAAGTTGCAAGGGAAAGGAGATCCCTTTTCCCTTTCTGTAGGGAGGAGACCAGCACTAACATTTATCAGCTTAAGTTGGATCCAACCAGTTGTGTTCAGCTGGCAACCCCTCTGATGAATATCCATCACAGCTGGAGTCTTCCTGGGAGAGAATCCTGGAGCAGGTGGATCCCACAAGGCAAAACCAGAATGCTTTTTGTCTCTGACAGTGTTATCTGTAGCCTAACAGGCTTGTCCTGGATTTCCCCCAGCAGGAATGCCATTTTGGCTGTGGGGACATGTGCTGCCAGAAGGCTGGCAGTGAGGGAAGAGCTTGATAAATCTCTGTGTCGTCGCTGTGTCTGGAATCACTTTGGGATCACAGCACTTCAGCGCCCTAACGCTCCCCCTCCATGCCCCAGCAGCTGTCTTTGGAGCTCTTCCCTCCTTTAGGAGGTGCTCCAAGAAAGGGAAGGTCCCTGTGTGTTCTCCTAGCTCTCCTGGCACCCAGCCACTCCGTTCTGGTCACAAAGCCCAAATCTTGGAAACCCAAAAGGGCACAAATTTCAGTCACAGATGAAACACCCAGGGAAAAACCCACATGCTGTGGAGAGGGCATGGTTACACACCAGGATTCAGTCCTGGTTTGCAGTGGCTGCTGGCTGCTGGTCAGGGTCTCTCAATTAGCTAGTGATTTTTCCTTGTCCAGGTCACCTGTTGATGTAAGTGGAGCCAGGATTCCTGGGCTTAGATTTGTATCAGGTCGCTCAGGTGTGGTACTTGTGCCTGTTGTCACACCAAAGGCAGTTGTCTTAGCTCAGATCTGCACAGAAATGAGTTTTAGTTCCCCTTGCTTTAGCAATCCAGGGAGACCTGAGTGGCTTGTCTTTGGAAGGCAATGCTGACGTGGAGAAACATCCATGGGTGCTGTGCAGGGAGCTGCCCTGCAGGCCACCAGTGTCCCCCTAATGTCTTTACCTGAGTCCTATTAACCACTTTACATACAGAGATGTTGACGCACTTCTCACACCATACTGGTGCTTGGGTGAGCAGTTAAGTGCATTATTTTAATTCAGTTACATCCTGGGGGGATTAAATTCTGCACACTGCCATTGTTTCCTGGGCAGAGCATGCTCACAGGAGACAACAGAGGTTACCAGGCCTCCAAAACAAGTTAATTTTTATTCTTCTCTGTTACATTTGAGTTATGGATGAAGAAGATGGGTGAGCTCTGGATAGTCCAGCTCTGGATAATGCAGGCTGTGCATTTGCGTGGCTGTGATGGCACTGCCTACTGGTGGAAATGATCAGGTATCACCTTCACCTTTCTGTCTGGCATCTTTTGTCTCCTTCAGTTTTATTCAGTTTTCATTTTCAGATCACAGTGTCCTCATGAACCTGCCAGCCTGTGCCCAGATTGCTGCAGCCATTCTTAGGAGTTTTCTCAGATAACTTTTGGAGGATATGAAAGTAAAAGTATCGAGAATATCTTAAGGGATCTTGGCTTCAGTGCTCATTTTTCATTGACAAAATCCAGACCAGCTTTGGAAAGGTGAGCAAAATTGAAAGTTATCTCAAGAAGAATGTTGAGGTCTAGAAGGGAAACAAAACGAAGTTGTTCAGACTTATGGCTGGCTGTTCTCAGGAGGGCTGAATTGCAGATCCCTTGTCCTCAACTTGCTCATAAACTATCCTTGATTAATTTAGTAGCAGGTCCAAGTGGGAGGAAGGAGAGGGAGCTGTGCTAGTCTTGATGAAATAAAATCTGCCCGAGGAGCAGGCGAATCCAAGCTGTAATTCCTGCAGAGCTTCAAACATGGCCCTAATTTTGCTGATTCAGAACCTCTTTTCTCCTAATCTTGGCATGGATACCTGCAGGCAAATTTGTCCATGTCTTCATTTGTTATAGTAAAGCAGTAAGGGCTGAGGTAGGGACCAGAATTCCCAGGACACAGACTGGGAGAGCCGTCCTGGGAGTAGGATGTGGGCTCACATGTAACTCAGGTGCCCTGTGATCTGGGAAAAAAGCCCTAAATGGGGAAAAATAAAGGCCAGACAAAGCCCTATAGCAGCCTTCCCGGGGCTAGAGAATTCCTGCATAGCCCTGTGACCACCTGCTGCTCTTAGGGCTCCTCCCAGGATGTTTTGTGGCGTGTCCACTTTCCTGTTTCACTTGCACTGAATTAAATGTACTGATGGGTGTGGTTTTCTTCTTGGTTGAAATTTTTGTGGGTATTCCCTGGATTTTCAGAGCAGATGATGACTCTGTTTTCCCTGCTCTGTGAGCCTTCCCAAAGCTTGGGCAGGGTGAGGTATCCCGAAATCCCTGTGTTGGAGACACTGCTGCTGTAGGCTGACTGTTTGGGATAATGAAAAGAGGGAGATCAGAGTTTTGCCTCAGGCTTGGAGCATTGGAGACCCAATTAATTTTGACAGGAGTTGTTGGTGTCCAACACCTGTGAAAATGAAGCTTCCAGCATTTTGCTGCAGGTAAGGAAGTGGCTCTGGGTTGGGATCTTGGTGCTGTTTTGTCTCAAATGAGATCTATGGAGTTACAGAAGTAGTTACTTTGGGTGTAAAATGTTGCTTTTGATATTTTCTGCCAGTTTTGTTGCTAAAAGGAGTGATGGTGAGGCTAAATTTGAACCCCTTAGTAGAAGTGGTTAATTAATGTGTTGGTTTTGCTCACTCAGAGTCAGAAATCAGTAGGGAAATGTTTAACATCAGAGGGGTAAAGTGGAAATGTGAGTATCCATTTCCCCAAACCCACAGTCTGTCCCCTTGCTGGTTTATTTATTCCCCTGCACAACTCTCCTGTCAGACAGTTGAGAGTGGCTGTTCTATTTTAGCTGATAATTTGTCTGTGGTTGGGTTACTCCTGACTGACACTTCCACACAGGAGCCCAGACCCTCCCCTTGAGCCGGTGGGAGATGAGGTCATGGATGCCTGCTTTGGCCTGGGAGGAGGCTGTGACTAAGGAGTCATTTTTGTCCTGTGAAATGCCAGCCCTGGTGCCTGCCTGGGTCCGTCTCGGAGGGGAGGCGGGAGCTGGCAGCCCTTGCTCTGCTCAGAATGTCTGAGGCTCTCCGTAATTTCCTGCTCTCCAGATCCCCCTCCTGCCTGGAACCCACACCCTGCTTTGTTCTGGGTTTGGCCAGCTTGGAGAGGTGCCTTGCTGTGCTACAGCTCTCAGGACAACAAACCCACCCTGTCTCAGCGTGCTCCAGACTGTGGAATTCCAGTGCTGGATGGGGCTGGGGTGGTGTCAGTAGGTGCCAGAAATGCTGATCCCAAGGGATAAGAAGCTCTAGGGAAAATGGCCTGGTTAAAATCAGTGTTCAGTGTTCCTGTTCCTGCCATATGTGTGGGCTCCTAGCATTAACTCAGGCTTGAATGGTCCCCAGCTTTGAATTTCAACCCCCGTATTCCCTGCAACAACTTCTTTAAATCTTGTGCTTCACCAGGATCCTGGAAGAATCCAATAGCAGCCACTGGGGAAGGGAGCAGAGGAATACAGAGGAAGGTGCCTTCCTTGTGATGTTTGAGATTTTCAGCAGCCTTCAGGAATTCAGAGGTTTTATTTTAAATCAGGATTTCTATTCATCTTTCAGCTAATTTCCCTAAATTCACAGGTAGCTCAAAGCTTCTGTAATAGCATAGCACTGGTAATTTTGCTGCTTATACCCACTTTATATCAAAATACATCACAATAGGCTCTGAAGAGTGTGCAGCAGAACTGAGCTGCAAAACAACCCCTCTGTTGTTGTACAGAACCTCTGGTAACTTTGAATGGTATGAAGTTTTAATGGGCATTAAATCTTTGTAAAATACCCAGTACAACTCTTGTGTATCTGCAATTATTAAGTAATTCAGCCATGCCAAAGTCAAGCAAGCACAAATCCCCTTTATACCACGCTGTACCATCTGTCTAATCTATCTGTGTCAAATATGGCTTGTTTGGTTCTGTCCTTCCACAGGCTGTTCTGGGTTGATTAAATTAAAATTTCTCATCAGGGGAATACTTTTCTCTTCATGTTTCTAGTTCAGCTAACAAACATGTGTTTGGTGCTAGTTTTTGTCATGCATTTGGTAAACAAGTATATGGTAGTCAGCACAAATATCTTTTGTCATGGTTGACCAGAGGGATTTTACAGCTCCAGCACCTTTCCAGCAATTCCTGTGGAAGAGCTGAGGGAAGGGATCGTCCTTCAGGCACTTGCTGCTGGACAAGCACCGAAGTGGATCCTGTAGGTTCATCTATTGCCCTGAGCTTGTTTCCTGTTTGTTCTCTGCTACTCTGGGAAGGCTCTGTTTGCCTGGAACTTGCATTAGGATGGTGGAATGTCAGAAAGGAATATTGAAAAGGACTTGGTTTCCTTTCTGCTCTGTTGTGCCAGTCTGTGTGAGTTGGAAGTGCTGGGGGAGTGCAAGGAACAACACTACAGTGGGGCAAAAATAAACTCTGGGATTTGCAGGTAACCTTTTCTTTTGATGTTTTTCCAAAGCTGGTGCAATGCCCTGTGTCCTTGTGGATTACAGAGGTTGCTGCACTGGGAGCTGCTGTTGGAGAGAAGGAAGTTCCTTTTGGAGCACAGCTGGGGACTGTGGGCACGGATGTATGGCTTGGGTTGTGGTAACTTGAGTTTTACTCCCTCTTCTGCACAGGGGATGCCTGGTTTTGGAGAACAGGGACATTTGCAGGGTCCAGAGATCCCAGAGGGGCTCCAGGGCAGGTGGGCCTGCAGGAGGGATGCGTGTGGGGAGTGGGACTTGCTCGTCCACATGGTTCCCAGGTTCTGATGGGAAAGGCTCAACTTTGCTGCTCCTGCCCTGCCTCTGAGTGTCTGCACACCAGGCTCCAGTGGGTGCCAGCCCACTCCTATGGCTTGGGAATGGGAGATTTCTCTCTGGGGCTGCTGTTAAAGCAGCACAGACACAGCCTGCATTCACCATTACCCTCTGGAGAGAACCAGAGTGCGGAGCTTTTCCTGAGATGCCTGTTTGAAACAAGAACAATCTAAAAATTCTGCATTTTTACTTATTCAGTCACATTACCTCGCTCTGCTGCTCACCACCTCCCCTCAGCCTCACTCAGGTTTTTTTTGTCTCCATCCTTCACTTGCATGTGCTTTACAGGGAGAGATCCCTGGTCTCCAGACAGCTGAGCCTGCTGTGCTGTGCCGTGTGAAGGGAAAGCAAACTCCATTAGCCATTCAGGAATTAAAATGGCTGAGTTGGAGTGTGGTGAGTGTTAAGATGGAGTCAACCAAGCAGATCGTTGTAGAAACTACAGGGGCTGATTTTGCTGTCCCTGGTGAAGTTATGAGGCTTCCCCTTGTGTGTTGTGTTGGCATTGATGGCATCACTAAAAGAGATGTTTTATTTAAAATCCCACCTTCAGTGCTTCTGTTCAGCTGTGTGTGGTGCAGGAGTAGGAACCAACAGTGGGAACCTCTGGAAGAGAAAGGGCAAAGCCATGCTCCAGGGTCTGCTTTAACCTCTTGCTGCCAGCGCCTGGCTTTTCATAGAGAGTATAATAATTGAAAAGCTGGCATAATGTAATCCTGAGGTTTATATTAAAGCCTCTTATGAGTGCATCATGCATTTCCAAACACTCCCATTAATATATTCTCTTTGAGAAATGCTCTGATCCAGGCGTTCTCTGGGTTTACCATTCCAAATAAGGATGCTTTAATTACTGGTGACCTGATTTGAATATGGGCTGGATTGATTTCATTTAAAATATTAATTGTAGCACATTGGATTGATTATGCTTTTTATGATTTGCTTTATTCCTGGAGGAGCCACGATCCTCACTCAAATCTGTGTTGAGGTCGTGTCTTATCCCAGTTCCCATCATAGAGGGACGCAGCGCTGACCTGATCCTTTCAGTTGAAAGTCCCATTGTGCTTTTACATCTCATTCCTCACTTTCACCAGGGGTTCTGGAGTCTGGCACGTGGGTGGAAGCCATGGAGAGGATGGTGGTCAGGGCTCCAGGAGACATCTGGTCCCATCCCAGGCGTGTGTGAGGTCTGGGAGCTGCAGTGGAGCTGCACTTTCCCCAAGAAACTGTTTTACGCTGCATTTTTGGTAAGGAGGGGAGCTGGGCTTCCTCCAGATCCATGGGAGCTATGAGAGGGAGATCAAAGCACAGCTGGTCGGAGCGGGGAGAGCATCTGACCACAAATAATTGTTCCAGCTTGGAATGCCAAGTGACAGTGAATGGCATTCGAAACAAGTGGTGGGGTGGGTCTGCTCGAATCCGTTCCTGGTCGGGGTCAGAGAATTACAGAACCGGTCCCACTTCATTTAAAAGCAATGTTGGTTTTGAAATCCTTGAAAAAACCCAAGTTTTCTGGTTGGTTTTAATTTTTCTGCTCCATGCTCTCATTTGGTGAGGCTTTGAAAGCTTGGAGATCTCGGTTTTGCCTTGAAAGTGAAACAAGGCTCAGGATTTCCCCGGGGAAGCAGAGCTTTTAGAGGCTGAAAAGGCGGCGCAGAGCTTTCTCCTCCGGAGGTTTGTCCTCGCCCAAGATGGCTGTCAGGAGGGACTGTGGGAGAAAGGAAAAGCAGGAAGATCTGGACAGCTGCCAAGCATTTAAAAGGGCTGTGTAGTAAACAGTCATTAGGTGGAAAATGATCAGGATTAGCGCTTTCTAAATGGCTCCAGGGCTGTTCTGGGTTTTGTTGGGTTGGGTTTTTTTTACTGTAACTCTACAGGTGTAAATCTGAAATTTGTGAGAATCTGAGCTTCTAAAAAGTAAAAGCTAAAGAAGGTTCTACCACTTGTTTGCAAGCATTCCTTCATAACCGTATCACCCTTGTTGTACTTTTTCTCTCTAGGTAATGTTTTAATTCTTATTAAAGAATCATTTAGGTACAATAAATAAGATAACTTTGACATAAGTCCCAATCTGTTCAGGATCCAAGGCAATCATGGCAAGTAAAGGATGTCTCTTTTTTCCTGAATGGGAATTACTTCATCTATTTCCACAACCCAAGATAATTCCAGACCTTAGTCTTCTGTAATTCAGGGAAAGGTGGAGGCTTTCCACCGAAAGCCCTGAATGCAGGGAGTGTGACTCAAGAAACCAGAGAGAATGGGCAGTTGCTTTTTGTGGCAGATGTTGGCTTGGTGGCCGTGACAGAACATGGTGTGAAATGGAGCTTTTCTCTACTTTTCTCTGCTTCTCTACTTGTCCTTTCCTCATGGTGCTTTTTGCCATCTGAATTCCCTTCAGGAAGGAGAGGTGGACACACCCCACCCGTGAGCTCTCTTCAATGTCTCTTTACCCACATTCAGTGTAGAGGCTGTAGTCATCTTGTATGAGCTCACGTAAACAGGAATATTAAAATGTTTTAAAACGTTTTTTGAGCTAAAAGTACAATTGTGACTAATAAGGTCAATTTCAGAGCTGTGGGAAAAACGTAATCTCCACAGATTTGTTTCCAACCCTCCAAATTTATCAGATTAACTGTTTTTCGGATGGGAACTGAGTGTCTAAATCTGTAACGAGGTCCTGACCTTTATAGGATCTGTGCTGTGTAAGTCACATTGTTGGGGAGGATGAAATCATTTTTCAGGAAAAATTTATCAGCAGCTGTGACTTGTGGGAAAGGTGAAGGGCAATGTCAGGTTATCCAGCCAAATTGAGGTGTGCCTTGGGTGATGAGGGAGGGAGCCTGGGTGCTCTTTGATGGGTGTCAGAGCAGAAACTCAGTGGTCCCACATACTGGTTTGCAGAGATACAACCTTTTTTGGGGATTTATCCTCTTTTGTAAATGCTTGGAAAAACAATTTCCGAGTGAAATGCACCTTGTTTTGCCATTTTGTGCTGGTGGAAAGAAATCATTCCTGATGTAATTTGAAATGGCAAAACCATTACAGGTCAGTTATGAAAAATGTCAGTGACTTCCTTGTGTTTTCACTTTCATGGTGTTTGCTGTCAGCTGCAGAGCTTTGCCCATTTCAAATATTTTGCAGAATTAATTTAATGGACCGAGGTTCAGAAATCTGGATGGGAACTGAGATGCTTTCGCAGGCAGCTTAAGCTGAAGTGAGGTTTGGGCTCTGTGCACTGGGCAAGCAGCAGTGCCCAAAAATTCTGAGCAGATGTTCTTTGCCAGAGAATAGGAAAAAAGGTGAAGATTATCAGGTATTTTGAACACTGAGAGACTTAATCATGGATTCTAACTGCTGGGGACTTGGCATGATGTCTGAAGTTTATTTTCTGGGCCATGAAGTAAGAATGAAATTGTCTGATTGCATTCGAAAGTTGCTGGGTAATGGAAACAACAGCCAAGATCGCATTTAAATATGAAATGAATATCAAGTGGCATTTATTGAACTCTGAGGAGAGATTGTTACTGAGAGGAGACAAGTGGAGATCAAAAGTTATTGGTTTTTGAAGGAGGAATTCTGGAATATTCTTCCAGGATAACACACATAGTTATCTTATTAAAAACTCCAAAAGCAAACAGGTGATAGAAACAATCTGTAAGATCCTGTCCAGTGGGGACAGCTCCATAAATCTTCAACATCTGTACCCAATTACTGAGCTTCTCGGGGCTTTTTTTTTCCCTGTAGTGCACATTTCTCACTATGAACTAATAGTACATAATAATAAAGTGCTGGCTGTCTGCCAGCACAAACAGGGCTTTGGCGAACTTTCCGAGTGTTTGTGGAAGTAGAAAAGCAATGCAGCTGTTGGGCTGGGGCTGTGCCAGCTGAGGATCCATTTCCCAGACAAAAGCCTCAGATCAAAATGAAACAAGAATCAGATATTTTACATTTCACTGCCTTATGCAGGTTCTTTCTCGGTGCTGTGACGGTGGGGTCTGTGGGCAGGTTTTGGGCTGTGCACCTATAGTGACCACACAGTTCCAGTGTGATTCCTTGTGGTTCCTCCTGTTCCAGGAGTTGGGTTGGAGCCCTTGGTGTGACGGTGCTTGGTACAATTTCCTTGGGAAGTCAATGCAAAGCACCATAAAGCTTTTGGACCCTCTGGACCCGTTCCCTTTCCCGGGGTGCGCAGGCCGGGTTCCATGCAAGCCAGGCCGTGTTCACGTGTGGCCAGAAGCTGTTTGGATCCAAGTGCCAATAACAATAGTTGGGTGCTTTGAAGGAGCCAGTGTCATTGGTGTGTTTATTTGCCTGTTTTGCTTGGAGAATCCAGAACTGTGAATAACATGTGCTTCGGAGGACAGCATCTCCTGCTCTGGGCTCCTCTTGTGGCCCCAGGGAGTTGAGGAGCCCTTCTCCTGGCCCTGGCTCCTGGTAAAGGCCTTTGGCTGGCTGTGTAGCCAAGGTCCAAGCTGGAGGGATCAGGGCTGGCCAGGGTTTGTGTCCTGGCTGGACTCACTGGAAGTAACATCTTGGGGATGGTGGACAAGACAGCACTCCAAGGATTAGCAAACTGACATGGAAAACCTGGAAAGAGTCCTTACTCTATCATATATAAAGTGATAAATATCTCTTATCTCACATGAATTAGCACACAAGGATGTGCACTAAAATATTTATTTAAAAAAAAAAAAAAAAAGACTAGACCATAGTGGACATAGTGGAAACATCAAAGAACCAAAATACTGACCCGAGTTATTTAAGACGTAGCTTTTTTTGGGCTTTTTCTTCCCATCTATCATCTTATTTCCCAGGGTTTTACATTCTGGCCCATGTGCTTTCTCCTCCCAGGATGCAAATTATTTGCTCACAGATGTTCTGAATAACAAATTGACTTAATTTAGATGGCATTAGGGCTCCTTAACCCATCTCAAAGGGCAGGGATGCACTGAGGACCTACAGGCATGCATTTAAATGAAGGCAATAATGAGATAGATTTCTTTTCCTTGCCTGACTATTTCATCTATGCATCAGATGAAAGTTGGAGGGGGAAGGTTTCTGTTAGTCTTGTCGGGAGTTGGCCAAAAAAAATGTGAAGAATCTAGAAAGGAATTAACAGCTGGTGTCCATTTAAAACTTCCATGTGGGCAAATGCAGGCAGCCTGCTTAGTTTTACCTGTTGTGTTCCTCTGGTCAGTGCCCACTAACCCACTGAACGTTTAGCTTAGAGGAGAGGAGATCAGTTTAAATGTGGTGCTCTTGATTCCCCTGCCAAGAAGTGGATGATGTGTGTTGTGTGTCCCCTGGGGAGGATGAGACACATTTCCTGCTCTTTGGGAAGCAGTGGCTCACGCTGTGCTTGGTTACTTGAACCAGGAATCTTGTTGGCCTGATAGAATCGTGCCTTACGCTGTCTGACTTGGTGATTTACTTGTGTGCCATCAGACATTTCCCTCTTCCAGGGCAGGGATCCTTTTCCAGGCTGCTTTCAGACATGTTTCTGGTTTAGCCTAGCTGAAGATGTACATGTGCATTGCTGCTGCTGCAGGCTGTGCTGATTTGCAGGACAATTCTTAACACCTCTGTTCTCAAGTGGGTGTTGAGGATCAAACTGCTCCATTTCTCAGTTCACTTTCCAACCAGCTCTAACCCAGAGAAATGCTGGCATTCCCTCACCCACAGTCAAGTACTGTCTTCATCTCCCCAAAGCAAAAGTTGTCCCATTCTGTTGGTTATTCTGGGTTTATTTTTATTCAAGGGAGAACAGTTAGAATCCATATAGTACCTATAACATATTCCAGTGCAAGAGGCAAAGCTTTGCATAATCCTGGCTGTGGCTTGGGCTCCAGCATCCGAAGGAGGTGCTTGTTCTGGAGCAGGCTTTGATGTGCCTCCTCTGGGACCACCACACTGTCCAAATCCGAGTTCTTTTTTAAGTTCTTCTTTACTAGGCCAGCTCTTTGTCCAGATCTCAGGAGCTGATTGAACATCTCTGGCTATAATCAGAGCTAGCTCAGCAAGGGAGGTCTCGGAAATCTCTGGTACCTGGAGCCAGTACCTGTGTGGGAGCAGATGGATCATCTCAGCATTGCTGTGGGGTAATTAGTGCTGTCTTGTGTCTCCTCCTAATGAGAGTCTCTGCGTGTCTGGACTCGGGGCTGCTCCTTCCTGGTTTGGTGCTGGAGCTGCTGAAACCAGCTGTTGCTTCAGCTCTGTTGCCTTATGGAGAGTGTCAGCAAATCCTTGCCTATTCCTGCCCCCAGAATATGGTTTTTGTTATTTGTTTGTTTGTTTGCCTATTCCAAACCTGCCGACTGCGTAGCAGGTTATTTACTCCAGGCTGGCCCTTTAAATTGTTTCTGTGCTCTGCCTGCCTGGCCGTGAAGTATCGCTAATAAACAGAGTCCAGAACAAAAGCCTCCACAATAAAACATCCTTTTCTCCCTGGGCGTCTCCCTGGGTGCGGTTTCCCACCGCTGCTCTGCAGCTTTCGGGCAGAGCCAAAGCAGATCAGTCTCTTTCTTCCTCCCTGGAAGTTGTCACCAGGCAGCCTCCCCCGACCAGCAGCTCCGAGCAGGGAGGAGGTGCCTGTGCACAGCCTGTCCTCAATTTCTCCTCCTTGGCTGGGAGCGATGGAGCCTTTCCCTGCCCTTACATAAAACCCTCCGACACGGAGGAGGTTTGCCTAGGTGTAGATCAGGGTAGCTTGACATTACTCCCTGGTTTTGTGCCGTCTCCCTCAGGGACACTCCAGGGTTGCCAAGCCGTGAGCGTGCTCAGCCTCCCACGGCTGCATCTTGTTCTGGCTGTGCCTCGGCTCAGCACTGCGGCATGACCCAGGTGGGCGTCGCAGCCTCCTCCCTGCGGGAAGGAAACGGGAGCGCGCAGGGATGCCGGGAAGGGAGGATGGGCAGAGGCTCTGGCTCACTCCCACTCATCCTCAGGTGGAACGCCCGTTGACTGGGCTGGGACCTTTTGGAAGGGTGGGGTGTGGAAGTGGAGAGGGAAAATAGAAGGGCAGGGGAGACAGCAGTTGGCTTGCTGGTAAGCCAGGCCTGTTTACTTGGCAGCCCTCCTCCTGTAAGGAGGTCAGAGCTATCGCATCTCGGCTCCCGAGACGGACCGCAGGAGCAGGAATGTGCTCCTGACGGAAGTGTGTCAGTGCTTGGAGTCAGCTCTGTAGCAAGGGCAGGCTCAGGAGTGCCCTCCTTCTAAAAGTATTCCAGGGCCATCGTTTCTGTGTGAGACCCCCCTCACTAGAGGTGGGAAGTGGGGTAGAAACTCCAGTCCCAGAACTGTGGCACAGCACCTCCAGTCTCTCTCCCACCCCCAGAAACTTGGCTGTAGCTCTCTTCCTTTGAATTAATAAAACAGATGTAAACTGATATTGATAAATTATGTGGTCACACAGAGGCAATCACAGCATGTCTTGAACGACCCAGTGATGTCTGAGTTGCCCATTTTTTCCTGAGGAAAGTTTCCTTGTAGGTTGCAAACTAAGGTGCTGTATCCATGATGCCCCTCAGCTGGGTGCCACCTGGCACTGCCAGTTTGCTGCCCAAGTAAACAGTGATGTCACCGAGGGCATTCAGGTTGCTTGGGACTTCCTGCCAAGTGAGGGTCATGGCCAGGGTCAAGATGTGAAGCTTTTCCCGCACCGACAGCAGTGCCCTAATCCAAAGGGGAGCCAACTCTGGCAGGCTGGAGGCAGCGGGAGCGTCTCCGCTTTCAGTTCTTCCCTGACACGCAGCAGGCTCCCAAAGCTCAGAGCTCTGTTTCTCATAAGCTGGGTCATGAGAGACTGGAGACCAGAAAATGGGGAACTCCTTTCCGAGGGCACCTGGGTTTTGTTGGAACTCTGCTCTGCGTGAGCGCTTGAAAAATACTAAAAAAGACTTTTTTGTTTTGTTCTGCTGAAGAAAAAGGTAAATACCACTGTAGAAAATTGCCTTGTATTTTCACATTCTTTTGGTGAAGGTCAGCCCACAGATAGCTTCTAGAACAGGGTGATAATAAATACTGTCCTTTAAATGCTCAGTGGCTAGGGAAGGAATTTTTTGGGTAGTTTCTTTGGAAATGTGTTGATAAGTAGTGAAATACATCAGTTTTCCTTCCTGCCAGACAAGTTGTCCCTCGTGTCCTCCACCAGTCCATCCACAAGTACTTCTTAGAGGGGTTTGGAAAGTGGATGTTTGCCTTGCTCCATGATCAGGATGGTGAAGGGTCAAATGCAGAGGCTTCTAACAACTTTACGAGGTGGTTTGGTGAAACAAGGTCCTGGTCTCCTCCGTGGTAGCTGTGAAACAGCTGAGTTGTGCTAAAGCTGAGGGGTGGATCAGAGTAAAGGTTATCTTGAGTGAGAGCCTACATCAGAAAAGTCCTTCCTGTAGTTCCAGAAGGGACTCAGCTGACCTGGAGCCTTTTTGATTCCAGCTTGAGTTCATTTCCTCTTGTGGATTTCATTTGGATTTCATTTCATTAAACCCAGAGCACCCTTTGTGGTGTATACAGACAATATATTGTTAATCCTACTCAGATTTTTAATCATTCTATATTAATTTACCACCATAGAATGTTTGTGCTATTACTTTCTTTTATTTATCAAAAAACTCAGGTAATTCTATAGTCAAAATTTCCTGTCTAAGAATTTATAGTAAAATAAGTGCATGGGCTGTAAGAGCTGAAGGGCTCTTGGCCTGCTGGCAGTCATATTCCCTAGAAAAAGGAGTGGCATGCCAGCTGCTGACCCCACAGATCAGAGCACACAGGTGCACCAGCACATATTGGCTGTCTTGTAAAGCCCTCACAACATTCAGGATGCTATTCCAGTCTCAAGCAGAACATAATCCCTGGTTTGCTGCTCATTCCTTACTTTTCAAAGTGACCAGCTGCATTTGCACCAGAACAAGTCTGCAAAGTCTGAAGAGCAGATTCAATTAAAACTCATGAAATCTTGAATTTTCCTCAGTGGGAATATCCTCCCTTGGCCTAGGCTTTGGAAAAGGCACCTTCTGGATGGGTTACCCTACTCAAAAATGCAGCTCTTTCTGAAAATGGGTGGAAAATCTAATAATTGGAATGTAGAAGTTAAAAATAATGCAAGAATGGAGGCGGAAAGAGAAACTGCTATGCTGAGCTCATCCCCCAGTTTTTTTCCAGCTAAGCCATATGCATGGCAGGACATTCCCAGATATCCTAATAATTTCAGGGTATACCTTTCACTGACACAGGAAAGACTAAGAGGATGATGAAAGTGTTTTTTAAAAGCAAATGACCAAGAGCTGCATAGATTAGCATTCCCATAGATTTAAATCTATGGGAATTTCTTTGCTGACTCAATTAGAAGCAGAAAACAGGATGGCAGGTTTAGAAAATGCCCAGCTGATGGTTCACAAGATTTTTTGAGTCCTGAGTTACATCTCTTTTGGCTGTATTGGATACAAAGGTAGTTGGTGAGCTGGAGTCAAGCTGTATTTAATTCATGGATCTCACTGGAGCAGCCATGGACTATCTCATGATGTATGTATTGGAGCTGAACCAAGCTCTTACTGCTTAAATACTACTAACCTTGCCCAGCAGTGCTTGTTTAGGGAAAACCACAAACACATGACAAAAGAGGTCGAGTACTCTGTGTTTTGCTTAAAAACAAAATAAGGAGTTTAGATCTTTGAGCATTCTTTGAGCTGGGCCCAGTGTGTGGAGTTTTATTCTCACAGCCCTGGTGGGTGTTCATGCTCTGTGTGTAACTCCAGGCCCTGCTGGATCCCTGTAGACTTTCCCTTTCGGTAGGGATGCAGGAATGCTACTCCCTAGGAGCTGCTGATGGCTGAGACAGAGCCCTCCCCTCAGCAGCTTGGCAAAATGTGTTTTACATTCTTCAAGTG
This sequence comes from Promerops cafer, assembly GCA_013398275.1. Taxonomy (NCBI): domain Eukaryota; kingdom Metazoa; phylum Chordata; class Aves; order Passeriformes; family Nectariniidae; genus Promerops; species Promerops cafer. Next base: position 1,066,664 of record VZSE01002037.1, on the reverse strand, counting down.
ATGAGGGGAAAAGGAAGGGCAGTCCCAGAAGGAATTCGGTGCTCGCTCCACCCTGAAGTGTTGTGTGTGGTAAGTTCAGTTCTGTTTCATCTTTGTACTCATCCTTATTAACTTCTTTCCAAAACCAGACACTTTCTACCTAAAATGTCCAGGTTTTTTCTGGTTTAGTCTGTTCATGGTTTGTGTATATTTGGTGGTGGGCCATGGCCTTCTTTAGAGGATGGTTCAGAGGCAGTATCTATTCTAGGATATTCCACAGGGAAACACAGAGGCCTAGAGAATCTCACGCCACAGCTCCTGTTATGTGTCTGACCTTGGATGAAATCCATATGAAGCCTCCTTCTACCTGCTTGGTGTTTTAAGGAGGCCTTTCAAATAATGTTGGCACATCTTGGATTTTATCCTCTGCTGGATGGAGCTACCTCAGATTACAGAGGGCAAATTTGGACCACATATATCAATTAAATTATTCTGGAGTCTCCAGGATAAAATGTTGGAGTCCAGATCTTCTGGGTGATGTATGAAAAACTGGGTGAAACTTCGTTGGTCCAAGTGTAGAGAGAATCAGACCAGAAGGTTTTAATGGTCTGTGCTGAACTGAAAGGTTTGAAATAGAGATTTGTGTTTCTAAACAAGCTATTTTCAGTCCTTTTGAGTTTCTCTGTGCCCTTGGTGCCCTTGGCTGTGCTTGGTTGTTGGAATCCTTGTCCCGTGTGGGGCATGTGGTGCTGGGTGTGCACTGGTCACCCCTGCTGACAGCCCTGGGGGCTCCGGTACAGTGAGGCTGTGTCTGTTTTCAGGGAGCAGCACAAACACTTTCTGAAGCTGTTTCAGTGCTTATTTAACTACGTACCCATCTCCCAGCTAGAGCATGATATCCTGGGGACCTCAGAAGGAAAACAAGAGCCTGGAGTCCACTCTTAACTGCCTGGTCTTTGGAGTGATGGGTTATCTGAGATGTGGGAAGCAGACCTCCCTCGTGAAGGACGGGCTGCCTGATTTTAGTGACCTTCACATGCTTTTCCAGCCTGTATTGGGAATAAAGAGGCTTCAGTCTTGCCTTGTTTGTGCATTCCTGAAGTGCCCCACACGCTGATTGTGGCATTTGGTAGCACAGCCTGTCCCCCCTTTGCTGTGACCTTTCAGGGTGCTTTGGGCTGCTGGGCTCCACATCCTGGAGCACGGACAGCCAGAGGAGTCAGCACCACAGAGTGGGTTGGCTTGGGAAGCAAAGACAAAGACATGGAGCCTTTTGGGCTGGAAAATGCAGAAACAGTATGATTCTGTTTGTGGAAGGAAAGATAGGATTGGGAGAGAGGGAGAGGGGATATTGTAGGTCAAGGGAGTTACAGCCTTGCTGAGTTACTGCCTTTATTATTTTGGGATTGGTTCAGCAGCTGAAAAAACAAGCCAGAACATAAGTGAGTGTGCTGCCCTCTCTGCCCTGTCAGGACAGGGGAGCTCCTGTCCCTGGAAATGTGCTGCAGTTCAGCAACAGAGGGGCTGAGCAGGGAGAGAGCCTGAAAACACCTCCTTGGGCTTCAGGCTGAGAAATGGCTGCAATTGGGACATGCATTTTCCAGTCTTTCTAAGCTTTATGCTCAGGACTTCACTTCCTCAATCCAAGGGCTCCGTACAACTCTTGAGTTTCTACACAGTGTTTTGTAAATACTTGCAGAGTTTGACCTGTGGGGCTGTTCGATGTGTATGTTCATTTGGCATCCAGCCCTGAGCCTCTCCCAAGCTGCCCCTATTGACTCTGACCAGGCCACTTTCCTCTGTGTGGAAGCTTAGGGTGAGAATCTCACCCTCTTGGGGTGACAAGATGTGGGTGGACCCTGGGAATTCAGAGGAACTTCCATTGTCCAGTTTAAATATTGGCTTAAAATGACATTTTAAAAATTATTAAATGTCTGTTGTGCTGCTGTTAGGAGGGAGCTGAATGTTGCTCAGAATAAATGCAAAGTTTGGTTACATTTTATCTAAATTTCCCTCTTTTTAGTGATAATTATTGCTCTAAAGTGAAGAGCTGGGCTGGTGAGATGGTCTGAGGCATCAGTAGGGGAGAAGGACTGACTGGGAGGGAAAGTATCCTGCAAAGAGAGTAATAGAATTGCTTTCTGTGCTCGTCCAGCCTTGGTTTCAGAGGGCTACCAGAAAGGAGGCAGTGTGTAATTTTGGTTTCTTGGAGGTACATATCTGATCTGTGGGATCAGGACACCATTCTGTTTGTCACAGTGGTTGTGTCCATGCTTGTCACAAGACCCATGTGCTCTGGTGACCTGGAGATGGGAGTGTCTGTGTCCCCTTTTCAATTCTGTCACACAATCAGTGAGAGTTAGAGATGAATTTACAATTTATCTTTAATGCCAGGAAAGCTGCAATAGGTTGAGCTATGTATTAGCCAGGGAACAGTATTGACATAAGCCATGAGACCATTTGGGGATTGCTGTTCAAACTATATTTTCTTCAATCACAGCACCATAAAAACCTTTTGACAATCCTTAGTTAGAGTAACATGAATCTAACTACAGCTTAGCATGTTTCCTGGAAGAATAGTAACTCTTGAAAAAACAATGTTTGCTTTAAAGATAAATGTAACTATTAGGAAGTAATTCCAGATGTGTGGTTATGGCAGAATTTCAGGGATTACAGTCATAGCTGTTTAGTGAATGACATGATTACATTTAAGAGTAGCCAATGAATTTTTTAAAAATTAATTCATTCTTCAGATGGGCCGAATAAAACTGTTTGTTTTCTATTATCTGAGAAACAAATAGAGCAGAATCTGGTCTATTTATGAAAGTAAATACAAAAGGTCTGACCCCTGGATGTGGCCTTTGAAAACTGTCTGAGAAAATGCTCTTCCTGGTAGCTGATTTTTTTATTCAAGCCATTTCTTCTTTTTGAAGACAATGCCAACCCCCCCCTTTCCCTCCCGCCCTCAGATTATGCAATAGGTTTTAAGGAATGCTTTGAAATGAAATGGTTTGATCTCTTTTGTCTCATGAGGTCATCTAGCATGCTACCCATGGCAGAAGGCAACAGAATTGTATTTTATCAATGAGGAAGAAGTTGGGGAATTTACAGATTTTTCTTGACCCATCATAGTGTGCCTCTGGATTCAGGGCCTGGAGCAGTTCCATGCTATTTATTAGTTCACCCCTGTGCCTGCTTATCCCTGGAATTGCCTGCTATCATCTCCAAGTCAGGTGCACACAGCACTGGCAGATGAGTTTGAGGGCGTGGATTAACTGAGAAACCCCAGTGCCTGCTTTCTCTGGTTTTAAGCTCTATATGGAGTCCTAGAGTGAGCCTGAATTGTGAATAGTAAAGGAACTGTGGCCTGCCATTTCTGGAACGCCTTGTTCCTAGTGTGTTTGTCCAGTCCTGAGAGTGGGCTGGCTTGCAGGATGCTGCTCGGGATGTTGGCAGCTGAAATTCCTGTTACCTCTGGCTCTCTGCAGAAAACATCATTCCTTTATTAGAGGGGTATCTCAGCTTAAAGCCAGGCCAGGATGTTTAAGTGACAAAGGTTGTTCCTGCTGGAAAATGGGCTTCCCTCCGTCCGTGTGCTCCGTGGTGATCTCTCTGTGGATGTTGGTGGGTGCTTCATGTATAGGCTTAAACTAAATCTGTAAATATATGTGTGTTATATGTCTGTGTGTGCTACACACACACACACAGGGTTTTCAGCATGGTCCTTCAAGTGCAGGGCTGATTTCACAGGTGGATTACATTCAAGGTCATTGACAGTGAACTCGGCTACATTAAGGGCTCCAGGAACATTCCAAACCATTTTCCCCTGTTACTCCCTGGGTGGTTGCTGGTGTTGTTCATGTCAGATTGGGACATCCTTAATGTAGACACAAAATGTGCTGCTGTAGCTGGTCCCAGCTGCAGGACCTCCATCCCTGCAGTCAGGAGCCTGCAGGTATTGCCGGGGCTCGTGTTTATCTTCCCTCCCTGTTCCCAGAGGCACCAGTGGGTTGTGCTGGATCAGAGCTGCAGCAGGACTCAAGAAAAGCTGTTTTCCAGCAGGGGCTGAAGGCAGTGGCTGCACTGTCTGTAGCTGGGTCTGTCTCTGGAATCAGGATTCCATTGTGTTCTCCTCACCTTGCGTTGCTGCACGGCGCTTATTTTTATCCCTGCAGCGTTCTCCTGCTCCACTGTCCCTGTGGCAGGGAGCTGCATCCCAGAAAAGGGAGCCTGATGTCAGGGAGCGAGGCACTGCTTTTATTAGAATCAGAACGAGGATGCAGGTTTTCTAGCCCTATAGGTGTGGGATAACAGGCCATTTCATGCTCAATTTAGCTTTCTCTGGGATAGATTTTGCTTGTGTGATGCTCAGGGTGGGAGAAGTGATAAAGCACAAGTTAGAGTTGAATTTATTCTGGATCAAGTTGTGTGTGTTTCTAAACAGCAATGACACAGAAATAAATTAAATCTCATGGCTTGTTCCATCTATATTAAATTACATGTCACTGCATCCCGATTTTGGGGTCACTGATTTTTATGGTTGGAGCTGCAGCTTTTCCAGTGGCACATCTTCTCTTCCTTGAGTACTGGTGAATATAGAAAAGATGGAAAACAATGCTGTCGACCAGCCTGTTCCCACTCGTTGTTTATACCCTGGCTGCTCCGTGGATTTAATTGGAATTAACCCTGATTTCAGCCTGTGTACAGGGATCAATGGGAGGTTTTTGTCTAGGCCTGATGCTCAGTGAGGATCAGCTGGTGAGTGCTGTGCAGAAACGCAGCGAGTGGGATTTAATCCTTCCCCCCCGTCTTTGCTCCATGCTTTTGTTTGTTCCTAGCGGCAGGATCCGGCCGGAGCGGCTGATCCATCCCCAACCTCCTGCGGGACGCGCCGCGGGAGCATCGTCCCCACGACCTTCCCCAGAGCCAGTTCTCCTCGCGTTCCCTCGCTCTGTTGGCAGCTTCCCATGACTAAAGCGACTCCTTCCCACCTTTGGTGAAGGTTGAACGCTCGCACTCAGCCTTCGGTAACAGCTCCTTATGTAACAGCCGCCCATTTCTGCGCCAGGCACCGGGATTTGTCCGCGCGGAAACACGGGACGGACCTGCCGTGGGGTGGGGACGGGGGGCCGACCAGCCGGCTCTGATATCCCGGGCCCGGACGGGGAATTACCGCCGCTGGTGAGCCACGGCAGCCACGCCGTCTGTCGCGGGCGAGGCGGATTTGTGTCGCGACATGCGGGTGCCGGGAGGGGCCGGGCCGGCAGGTGGCGCCAGCGCGGCGGGCGGGGAGGGCCGTGAGGGGCGGCCCCGGCCCCGGCCCCGCCGTGAGGGCGGGCTCGGCTCCGTGGGGAGGCCGGGCTCGGCCTCACCCTGAGGGGCGGCCCCGGCCCCGCCCTGCGCTCCGGGCTGCCAGGGAGGGCGGTTGTGTGGCTCCTCTTTAATTTTATGTTAAAATAAGAAAGTGAGATAAAAGAGAGAAAAGACAAGAGAGGCCCCGGGCGGGGCGCCGTGAGGGGAGCGCGAATCTCGCCCAGGTAAAAGGGCGGCTCCCTGGCTCCCCCTTGCCCCTATATTTAACTGCATTTCTGGTAATCACTGCGTTTTGCAAAGGTGAACTGTGTATTTCTGTGATTCTGAGGAGCACCCTGTGCTCCTCAGCGTCTCTCTGAGCACTGATGGGTGAAGGGGATGCTCAGTGCTGTTCCCACCGGGCTCACAGCTGTGTATAACCTCCCTCCTCCTCCTCCAGAGGTGTCTGCCTCTCTTATATCTAGTACTGATAAATACATGGAAATCCTAATCAGAAAACATAATAAATATGCAAACAGCACCCTGAAAGAGGAGAACCTCACCCCAAGGGTTGCGTTGGTGGGTGCCATGTTGTTCCTGTGGAAAGTTCAAAGTAATGCATCATTGAATTGGTTTTATCTGGATTAGTTCATAAATAAATTGCCCGGACGAATCACAAAGTAAGTATTTGCATGTGGAGACAGAAATGTTTCTTCAGATACATGTTACAAGGCTTTTGCTTGTCAAATGCTTATGTCACTTTTTGAGACTCTGTATTTTTTTTGCATCAGTATTTACACCATTTTGTAAAGGTATAGAGGTCGTCTTTGTGCTTGAGGTTTTTCTTAGCTGAGTTATCCACAGCTCCATATGCTGTAGCCAACACTCACAGATCTCTAAAGCCAATGGTCTGCTTTGAAAATTACCATTGTGGAAGTGTTTTGCTGTACTATTCCATCCATGTTCTGCTTTGTGGAGCTGAACATGAAAATTCCGGATGTGTGTATGCAGCAAAGCTTCTGGTTTTGATAAAGCACTTAATTTTTTGGGAATATTTGTTCTCTGAAGGAGTGGTTGGTATCTCACCTGTTCTTGAGCTTGTCTTCAAGTAAAAGTCACTGATTTTTGAAACCAAAACTCCTGAGCTTGACCGTTACGACTTTCTTCCAATATATATATACCGTCGAAATGATTATTTGTATGTGTTTTTCTTTGACAGAGGGTTTTAGGAAGAATCTGATGGTGAGGAGAGGCTAAGGAGAAGACTCAGGATGACGACAACGGTAGCGACAGATTACGACAACATTGAAATCCAACAGCAGTACAGCGACGTCAACAACCGCTGGGATGTCGATGACTGGGACAACGAGAACAGTTCTGCTCGGCTGTTTGAGCGCTCTCGCATCAAGGCCCTGGCTGGTAAGCACTGACCTCGGAGTTGGGAAAAAATAAAAGATGGGTAACAAAGCTTTCCTTCAAAATACCTCCGTCTGGAAGTGTGAAAAACATCTCACTAGTCCTGGAAAGGAGGAATGTGGTAGGTGAAGGTAGTCGTCATGTAGTAACGAATGACAGGACTATACATTCTTTCGGAATAGTAATGATTGACAGGACTATACATTCTTACTTGCTGTCTTCTGCTGAATTCCACTGTCATCAGCAGAGAAATTAAACTGGATTGGATCTTTTCTCATTTGAAATGAGATTACGTTTGATTATTGCGTATTACAGGCTATGCATTAACCGTACTTGTTTATAGAGCAAAGAGATTATGTCATATCCACTCAGCTCTGAGTCACTGCCCTGCAAAGCAATTTTTATACATTCTGTAAATGATTTCCTGACTTTTATGGTAGCATGCCCACATTTCTGACCTCTGAACAAAATGCCTTGGCATTGTGTGGGACAGGCACAGAAAAGAGCTCAAAAGTATGCTGAGCATTCTGCTGGTGAAATCTGAGCTCCAGGGATGGTTTTAAACCCAACACTTCATGAGGTGTTGAGACAGGTTTATTAAATCAGCTGCACTGAGACAAAGGTATCAGCTGTTCCATTTGTGATTCCAATGGGGCTGGGTCTGGAGTGCAGCGTGCCCTTTCTGCTCTCCACTCCAGCCGTGGGGATGCATTAGATGCCAAACACCTTTACGTGTCAGACACAGGCCAGGATCAGGTGTGGAGCTCAGCAACAGGGAAATGAAGTAGTTCATGCAGGTGGGCAGAGAGCAGATCACATAACTCTTCCTGGGGATAGTAATGCTATTGACTTAATGGAACTGCTCACAGAGAGGGGACGTGTGTTAAATTTTGTTGCTTTTAATTACAGCAGTTGCTGTCACAGTGTGCATTTTGGAATGATAGGGAAAATGCCTTCCCTGGGCAGGGCTGTGCTGAGTGGGGTCAGAAGGAGCTTGCTGGTACCTGTGGTGATAGACAAAATGAATCTCAGCTTGGGTTGCTTTATTTTAATAGTTTACTCTTGTTTGAGGAAGAAACTGTGTTTTACTCCTGCCACATTAGTGGTTGTAGGTTGTATCCTGTTCCTTGGGTGGGAAATGCTTTTAGTACAAAGCTCATGAGCTGTGTTTGGGTCCCAGATCTCACCTTACTGCAGCTGCTTGTTCCACTTACTTTTATAGCAAGCAGAGCTCCCCACCTGAGTAATGAATAATAAACATGAAACTCTTATTTCAAGGAGAAGTAATATAAGGAAAGTACTTGAATTATTTAGCTAGCCTAAAACACATACCCATGTCAAAGCAAATAATTTTGCTGAAGATTCAATTCAGATATTTAAACATTTTCCCCCCAGTATGGCGTATTTATTTTTCTTCTGAATAAGCATTACTCATGGTTATTTTAATTTGATACATTTCCATACCTGTAATTCTCTACGGTTGGTGCTGAGAATGCTGTGTGCTGCCAAAACTTGGCTTAGCATCCTGCATTGCTGCAGCACTGCTTGAAAGCTTAATCATGGTGCAGGGAGAGAGCAGTGAGGAGAGGTTTGTATTTCAAATCCAAGGTTATGGTTAAAGGCTGAGCTGTGGTACTCCTGGCACTGTTCAACGTATGTTTTCAGATATGCTGTCTGGTGGGTAGTCTTCCCTTGTATCTCCCCAGAAAGACACTGGCAGGTTTTTAACAGCTGCAGCCTGGAGCTGGGCTGGCAGTAATCTCTGTCATTGTCTCCTGTCAGTGGAGACAGGCCCTTTCTGGAAAGGTGCTCTCTGATTCAGCTGCGTGTCACAGGACAGGGCGCAATGACCACTGGGTGAAAGCCGAGTGCACGCACAGTCAGCTGGGGGGTGTCAGGAGGTCCTTCTGGGCTCTGCAGCCCCTGCATTTAACTGGCTGTTGCACCATCACTTTCCTCTGGGTGAGCTTCACTGCTCTCTGAAGCAGTTGCGTGCCACCTTTGGGATCTGGATTTACTGAACAACACTCCAGCTTGATTTGGGTGAGCGCTGGCTCTTTGTGGGCACGAGCACCTCCCCACATCTCCAAGTCTGGGCATCCTTCTGACGATAACATTTCTCTCTCCAGAGATCATGGATGGGTTGTATCTCAAGACTGCCTGTGTCTGTTCCCTTGCAGTATGTCAGTGACAAGATACAACAAAAGACTATCAGTGTCTTGCAGTCTGTGAAACGCTCATGCATCATTATTCCCTTGTCCTAATATGAAAGGTTTCAAATGAACACACCAGGCACAGGTTCCTTAAATTTCATCACCAAGATGCAAGCTGCTGTATTCCAAAGTAGAACAGCAATGGGCCTGTTACACTGCCTGACTAATGGCTCTGTACTCTCTGCGGGTGCAGGCATCTTCTTTCCATACTCTTCCACAAGCTGTGAAGTGCCTCTTTGGCAGAGCTTCCATCTCATGTTCATTCTACTTTACTGTAATTTAAGTGAAACTTACTTCCTTTAAGGTAAAATAAGGTAAAGAGTGAGGAAATAAGAAGTGAGGTTTGTAGCCAGTCGTATACTCCACTGTAGGAAGAATCTTGATGGCCCCACATTCCATCAGGATGTTGAAATATTTAAACAGCAAAGGCAGGAGGTGGTGGTCAGAATAATCTGTGATCGGAACAATGTCCTGAAGGAAAGCTCAGGTAAAGCAAGTATGATATAACAGTAGAAGAAAACCAATGTTGTTAGTACAGCAGCTGAAATGGATGTTATTAAAGTGGTCTGTGTACCATGAAAACCAGAATGCAAAGGGTTGTTTTGGTTTAAAACCAAGAAATCTTCAGGGAACTCAACTTTCAATCAGAATCCAGATTTGGAGGGATATGCAACCAGATTGGTTGCCATTCATGTTGAACTAACTCACTCTGCAACTGATATGAGAAGGAGGTAACTGATCCCTTCTTTGCCAAGTAAGGTATCCCACTGTAGGAAATCATCTTTCACCTGTCCTTGTTCTCCGTGGTTCTTTGGAAGGTCTTGCTGGAAGACCAGGTAATTCTACCTGCTCTGTAGGAGCCAAAAAGATATCATGTTTGTGCAAGATTCTTCATTCACAAATTCTCAAGGGTTGGATTTCGTCTATCTAGGACCATTAGCTAACAGGATTTGTTGTGCAGCTCCTTGGTGTGTGAAGCTCTTGCAAAAACCTTAAGAAACAGCTCAGTTGTTCAGCAGAATTTTTCACACTGAGCCTTTGGGCAGTGAGGTTCAGGTGTGCCATGCTTGCCAGCTCAGGTGCTGTTTTCAGGTAGCATGAGAGTTGTCACCTCCAAAACTTTCCATTTCTTCAGTTAGCTAATTCAATATTAAACTTGGCTACAGTTACTCGCTTTTCTGCTCATTTGTATTTTTCCCCGTTTATCTTCTGGGTTCATCCAAGTGACCAGAAGGTCTGTGACTCATCTCTCTGGCCCATGAATTAAACCCAGTTTCAAAGTTTATAAAATGAGAGGAGTTTCCTAGTGTGGGCAGGAGAGCATTCCTTTTCCAGCTTCACCCAAGTGGCCGTGCGTAGGTCGGGGCACTCACTGGTGTTGCACGACATGGTGTTCGTGAGCCTTACAGGGCAAGGCAAGAGACTGCATTTGTTGTGCAGCTTTCCTTAGTTGCCCAAAATAGGCTTGTCATTCATGCCAGAAACTTAAATTCTCCCAGCAACAAGAGGGGAAAAGGCATTAAAATTGTTCCTGAAGTTACGCTATTGAAAAATGTTTCTTTTTAATATAGTGGAAAAGCCATTTCATAAGGTTAAAAAAATTAGAAAAATCTTCCAGTGGGGAAGTTCTGGGTACCCTATGTGTGGCTAATTAGCCCCTTGTGGCCGTGATATTTGAGCCATTCCTCCCACAGCTGCAGTGCAAAAAGTCAGCAGAACAACTCCACAGAGAAGTGAAAAGGAAGATTCTGCTTCTAGTACTCTCCAGGTATCACACACCTGCCTGGCCCTGCTGTTGAGCATCTCTGTCATAGCAAAATTTCTGTTTCAGTCTGAGCATACAGAATGAAGTTCCAGGTCTCAAACCAATAAAAAAGGGCAAACTACAATGATTTAGAGCTTAAGAGAATAAACTTTGGATTTATTCTTGGCTTTGAAAGAGCATACTGAGAGTAAGCTCTTGCAGGGTGTTTCCTGAGTATCCTGCACCTGAGCTATCCAGGACTTAAAAATCAGTCACTAATTTTAATAGCAGCAAGTGGTAAGGAAGGAGAGCTCAGCATTATAGTGATGCTCGTAAATCAACTTGAAAGGGCATGTGAAGGATTCACTTGAGACTAAACAGAAATAAAAGCCTTAGAGCTGTGAAATGTGCTCTGCACTGGTGTGGCAGAGCTGGTTATCAGCCCATGGGTTTGTTTAGAGCTACAGGCCTAATGCAGGCATACCCAGATGAGCATGAAAGGGCTTATTTTGAAAAAATCTTGTTTTACTCAGATAAAAGTTGATGGAATTATTTCAACAAAAGTTCTTCCAACTGTTGACCTCACCCTATGCTTTCCTTATGGATTTTACTTCTGGAACAACTTCTTCTGTCATTTCTAACCTTCCCAGAATCCGCAGCGGTGGGTGTTAGGAGCAGCAGTGTCATTTGGTGTATTGTGTGTCATGCAGGCGTGAAGGGAAGGAGCAGGGCAGCAGAGAGGCTGCTGTACTGCCACATGTCACCTGTGGTGCTGGCTGGGACTCCCAATGCACACTGTGCTCTTATCAGAGAGCAAGGAAAAGCTCAGCCCATCTGTCACTGTGCATTAATGCATTGGCTTTTAAAGTTGCCGTGGAGAACTGTTTCTAAAGCAGATAGCAAAAACCAGATGATAAATAATACTTTGTTCTTAGTGGGTTTGTTTTTAAAGATTATCAGTAGACTGACCCAAAAAGAAGAGCCAGTATCTCTGTGAAACATAAAATAACTTGCAAGTAGAAGCAAACAATGTATTCGATGATCAAAAATGTAGCTTGGTACACAGATCATTTGTATCTTGCTGCTGTAACAACGTGATCTTTGGTTTCAGTTGGGCAGGGTTCGGGGGTTTACCCTCTCTCTCTTTAGAATCAAAGCCACGTTGCAAACTACAAGGAGGTGTAAGTCAGGTTCTTGGTAGTTTGATTAGATCCCTGGTCCCGTGTAGCCTCTTGAGTAGAGAGCCAAGCTGCTGAAAAGAAGTCCTGCTGAATGTACCTTAGGAATTGTCTGGAACTGCGCGTGCTTGTCTGCTCCATGGACGGGATTTATGAGTACTTGGTAACCGAGTGGTGCATGACAGTGGTTGCATCCTGGTGAATGACAGTAATCTGGCACGCATTGTTCAGGCAGGATGAGCTGGGACTGGAAAAATAGGCTTTTTGTTTCTTTGGGGACAGGGCAGGATAGGAGCAGTTCTGGCAGCCCCACTCTGGAAAGTCTGAGTGCTGCCGTCATTTTACGTCTCCACTGAAATCCTTTCAGGACTTAGCACTGTTGAGTTGGACACGTATACAGGAGAGCCCAGCATCTTGCCAGCATGAGCCTGTGTTGATTGATCCCTGGATCTTGGAATTCCTGTGCATTAAGCTCCTGGGCTGGAATACAGGTCCATATCTGCTTCTCATAATTCCTTGAGGAGAGCTCCAGGAATACACCAGTCCTTATGCACAGAGGACTCTGTGCTTGGACAGCAATGCAGTAATTTAACAAAATAAGGTACAAGAGAATTCTGTGCTCTAGTTAAGCTTAAATATAAAAAGCCATCTGTACCCAGAGGAAGCCAATGGAAAGCTGATGTATGTGTGCTGACTCTGTGTGCATAGGTGCATTTGCCTTTGGGATATAACCCGTGAAATGTGCATGGAGATAATCCTGCAGCAGGTCAATCTGCGCGGTCATACCCGGGCATTTCCGTACTGTGGCACTGCACTGACTTCCAGAGTGAGCTTCCTTAGGTGGGAGCTATGCCTTCATTCCCAGAGCAGCACAGCACACTGCTCTCCTGTCTACTCCAGTTTTCCTCATCCATTCATCCCCATGGGCATCAGTGAAGAGAAAGAGCACCAGGGGACGTGCCCCAAAACACTGAGCTGAGTGGGAGGCAGTGTTCAGCATCAGCAGGGCAGGAGTTGTGAGGGGCGGGTAAAGAGCTCTGGCTGCAGCAGCTGCTCTGGGAAAGGAAAAATGCTCCCTGGAGGGAGACACCCTCCATGGAGTCAGTGAGAGCTGAGCCAGGCACTGTCTTAAGCCTGGGACAGTATGCTGAAGCTGACAATTTAGAGGAGACCTCCCAGCCAGATTGTTCCCTGGCATAAACTGGATTCTCCCCTGGCTTCTCTGAGGCCATGCTGTCTTACACCAGCTAGGAACCTGACCAGAGGTGGCCCTTCATGGGAAACCTGAAGACTGAAAAGCCTGCAAATGTTCTTTGCTGTTGGAGTCAATGTTTTAGGGATATTTAATACAGAGAAACCATGAGACCCTTCATTGTGATAATGAGATTGTTTTTAGATAATTAGCTGAATAATCTTGATGGAAAGGATTTCTTCTTTATAGAACCTACATGCCAATATTGGCAATATATATATTTTTTAAAGCTGACTTCTGACTTCTCTCAGGGGTGAGCTTAGCTGTGGATGAATTTCAAAACCTAGTCATGAGTCTGTAATTCAAAAGAAGTCTTTCCACAAAAAATGCGTATGCAGAAGAGAATGTTCTCGTCTCATGTCTTTAGCATCCTACTAGCAATGTTTCTGTATTTATGTTATTTATTCAGCCAAACCTGCAATGTGCCTTGCATTTTTTCCTTCTGTTTGTTGCTGGGATACTGCCTGAAAGCACTCCCTGAAGTATAAATAATGTCTAACAGAGCACACTGCAAAGTGAAATTCAGTGCAGGATTCAAACATGTTTACTAATTTCTGTTAACCTTGGAGCTCTTCTAATGGGGAAAGATTAGCGATGAAATCATTCCCTCGGATCAGAGCTTTGATTCTTATCTTGAGGTAATATCCTGGAGAGATATAAACCCAGATTGCCTGGAGACGAATTTCCTTGATGGGGAAGAGGCAAAAAGAACACGAATAGGGATGAGAACCAGCCATGTAGAGAGGGTGATGAAAATCCACTTCTTTAGTTTCCAGCATTCTCCCTAACAGTTTTGAGCTCTTTTAGTGAGCAAGGCAATCACTACTAGTTTTTTTGCCAACCACTTTGCATGTGTATGTTGTATGAGAATTTTTTCAAGTTCTTCTTCCTTTATTAAACCTTGAAGGCAGAGGGGTGTCAAGTGACAGTGTTTTTACATCCACTTGTATAATGTATTATTTTTTCAATACATCATATAACAATGAAGTCAGTTGCTCTGGAATAATAACTTTGTGAGTTGGACACAGTTAATACTTGTCAATTGATCACTAAGCTTTTTTGCGGAGAGGCAGTTTCCAGATGGGGACATACTCTGCCTTGTGGAGATTTTTAAAGATCAGTGTATTCTGCTGCTTGTTTTCACCCAATTTAATTTTGCTCAAGAGTAGCAGGACATTGAATTGTCATGCCTGAGTGATTATGGTGTAGCAACAGTGCATCTGTGTTCCTGGTCAGACTGAAAAGAAAAAGAAAATGGTGCAAAAGGGAGAAAAAGGAGGGTGGGCATTTCTCTGTCTCTCTCCCATATGTATAAACATAGGTGCAATTCAGGTGGAAGAGAAAGGAGGGAGAGGCAATGACAATAATCCCAGCTTCTGAAAAAGCAATCCAAAACCCATAAAAAAGAATTTTCTGCATGCAAATGAAGACATGTTTTCATGACAAAATTTCATAGCCAGCGAGTGTGTTAAGTGTGTACCTGTGCAGTGTGCTTGATTTGAACAGGCTTTGTAAGGGCTGTCCATCTATGTCAGGGAGCAAGCCAAGTGCATCTCATGGGCAACAAATACAACCTGGGAATGTAGTTACAGCTTTTCAGGGGTGACTTCCCTGTGTTGGTGAGTTCATGGAGTACAGGAAGCAGTACAGGTTTGAATGCAAACCAACTGAAACCATAATTTCTTCTGAAATGTTCCGCAAGTGCTTCCTGTAGCTCTTCCCTGCTGGCCTTCCTGGCCGGTATTCGACTCCTGCAATTAGCAAGGACATGCTGTTGCAAAAGTCATGTCAACTTTCCTGTTAATCTGGGACTTGTGTAAACTGAAACCTGAAACCAGATGGAACTGACCCAGTTTCAGTAATAAATTGATATTCTGGCCTGGTTTGTGAGAAAATTCCCAAAGGTTTTGGTCTCAGATGTCACAACCTAGAGATTCACCTGGAGCCCAAAG
This sequence comes from Promerops cafer, assembly GCA_013398275.1. Lineage (NCBI taxonomy): Eukaryota > Metazoa > Chordata > Aves > Passeriformes > Nectariniidae > Promerops > Promerops cafer. The sequence goes on along the minus strand of VZSE01002037.1, from coordinate 1,051,638 downwards.
CTGGTTTGTACCTGGGACTCAGAGTGGAGCTGCTGGAAGGCCAGCCTGAACATGGCAAAAAAAGAGCATATAAACAGACCCTTCTGTAAAAAAAATCTTTGTCTCCTCCTTTTTAATGGGCCCCTTTTCCTTGCCTTTGGATTGCATTGGCTCTCCAAAGCCCACATGAGTCACAGAGAATGTATCTAGAAGGGACTGGGAGGACCCCATGACAGGGTAGTTGCCACTGACCTAAAATCCCCTTTAAACAGAAAATTGAGATACTTTATGCAATGGAAATGTTACTGAAGAGATCTCTTGGTTTGCTTGTATTCATTTCACCTCCTTGTGGGAGACTTACCAAGTGTTGCAGGACATGGCAGGTTACGAACTGAAGGGTTCTGTACCCTCCAATACCTGCAGCAGAGATAATGAGCTTGGCAGCTCATTTCTCCTTGGTGTGTGGGCTGCTGCTCCCTGCTTCCAGCAGCTTAGATAAAAAACTGGAGGGAAACCAGCTAACTCTTCAGGATTCATGTTATGCAAATTGTCAAATAGGGTAAAAATAACTATTTCCTATTATGTTCTAGAAAAATCCCCAGCAAAACCTCTCTCTCCTTGCTCCAGTATATAAGGAAAGGTTTTGTTTTTACTGTGAGGATGGAGGCAAGTGTGATAATGAGTTTTCAGCTCCTAATTGTAGCACCTAGGGGATCTGTAGGAACTTTACCCACCTTCAGGAGAGGAGCAAAACGTTACGTGATTTCTCTGGCATTTTAGTTTAATAAATCATCCTTTTTATCTTGGTGGGGTTTTTTTTTCCCTAGTTAGCCACCAACTAGAGAATTTACAAGAGCAAGAAAGAGTAAAGAGAAAAGACAAGGGTGATGATTAACCAGACTCATAATTATTGTAAGCTCTGGATTAGAAACATTGATAATTAGGAATTTGGAAGGTAATTTTGCTAGATTTAACATTAGTTTCTTCCTTAGAAACCCTAGCTTTTATTTCTCTGTGTCAGAACCTGTTAACTTCAGCAGCATTTTTCAGAACCATGTAAAGACAGAGCCCAGGAGAGACCCTTTAGTGTTCTGGGGTAAGCAGCTGTTTCTAAATGTCACTTGTACATTCATAATATTACTGTAATCAACCTCTCATTCTCCTTGAGGCTTTGCAAAGCTCTGATCATGTCAGCTAGGACACTGTGCATTATGGCTAAGTGGATAATCGCTTGTGTTTTATTTACTCTGAACAAGTATGCCAGCCATCATCACCTGGCAGGTGCTATGAGACAGGGACAATCCAAACTGCAAAAGTTATTTCACAGTTATGGGAAAAAAACTGAGAACAAAATTTAGAGAACACAACAAAAACCCCAGCACCCCTCCCTCCTCAATATGCTAAGCTTAATATATGATCTGGTCCTTCTTTTTCTCCACTGCTGTAATCACTAGTGAATTACACCACGGACCATTTCCAGCTGTGGTGATGTGATAAGTTGCACTTGGCTCAGTGCTCCAAAGCTATCCATGGCTTTAAAGCATTCAATCCCCTCCATAACATATTATCTAATTAGTGTTGTCAAGGGCTTAGTCAATTAAAGATAAACAGGGAAAATGAGTAGAACTGGGGTGTCACAAAGGGCTTTGTGCCTGCAGAGCCTTGTGATTGATCCTGTGCATCGCCACATGGCAGCAGAAAACGGCTCAGGTTCACTCATTTGCAGGCAACAGCAGACCAATGGATTAGGCTTGGTGTGACTCACACGAAACGGGGAGCTGGCAGGATGCCCGTTTGGAAGCAGCCTTGCTACATACAGTGTAGCATTTCACAAACACAGACATGTCCCCATTTTGCTTTGCTCTTTCCACTGAATTCCCACCAACCTGTTCAGCAGAGCCTTCAAGATGTACGGCAGCGCCTAGCAAAGCAGCAGGAAGGCCCTGGCAGCTGAGCCTGGCACCAGGGCCAGCCCCAGGAGCTGAACCATCATCAGCAAAGTCTGTCACATCTGCTGCTGGGGGCACATTGTTCAGCCCAAATGCCAACCTGGATGGCAGCTCAAGTGAGATCAGATATTCACAGCAAGTGCTGCTGACAACACGTCAGGGTCTGGTGTCTCTGTTTGTCAAACCTTGAAAAAAATAAGCTCAGTTCAAGCACAGGTTCTTCCCTTTTCCTTTAGCTTTCCCCCCTACTCGCTGTGTAGCCTGCATTGCTCCATACCACCTGCAATTCCTTCCCTTAAAAGTAGCATCTAGTGCTACTGGGCAGGCCAGAATTGGGAGGGACAGAGAGAGACAAAAAAAAAACAAGGGACAAAAAAACAGGGACAGGGACAAAAAAAAAAAATCAAACCCCAAATTTAGTTCAGTATCTCCTGAAGCTTGCCAGCTTCATTTGTCCCACAGGGGACAAGCTGAAATGTAAATTTGTGTGTGTGGTGTTAATGTTTCATGATGGGGTGGGTAAGGCCAGTCTGTGTTTTATATGGGCCTAAGCCAAATAATTATTTTTAGTTTTTAGTATTTTCCTTTTGTAATAGTTTTCTTCTTAATATTTTTAAAAATGACCGCGTGCATTAGTGCATTGCCTGCCAAAGGTTTTGGGAAAGCTTTCAGCTGGGGAACAGTTCCTGACTTACGGCCTTCATGGTGTTAAAAATGCTCCAGTTTCCCTGTCAGTCACTTGGACTTTAGCTTTACCTTCTGAGCTCACATAGCAACACCTGTTTGCTCAAGGTGGGACAGAATGAGTTGATATGCCTGCAGGTAGGGCCAGGCTGCCTGCCTGCTCTTGAGAGGAAGGGTTTGCATTTAATTATAACATAGGTCAGGCATGGCAGGCAAAAGCTGCTGTTGGTAGGAAGCTGCAGGAGAAATATCTGTGATGAAAATAAGCCTGTACTTGTGTGCTGGGCAAAACATGCTCCTCCAGCTCGGCGGAGTTCACCTTGCCATGTTAACGGCTCAGCCTACCCAGCTCTGCTCCTGGGAATTTGGGAGCCTTTGGTATTTGTGCTGCCCTTCTTCCCTAGAAAACCCACGTGGCCAGGGCTGGCATGTGGGTGCCTGTGTGCTGGAGGGACAGCTGGCTGCACAAAGATTATCAGGGGAGGGTTTAGCAGGAGCCTGCCACATCAGCCCATTGTTGTCTGGGGAGCAGCATCCTGCCTGCTGGGGCTGCAACTGCAGGTGCTTCCTCAGGTCCCCCTGACGCCTTCCAGACATATTTTTAGGTCATGAGCCTGCAGGGCCTGGTCCCCTACACAGCCACTTTCCTCCCTGATACTGTAAAACCTGTCTGGGGCAGCTGAGGAGTCCTTCGTGACCAAGTGTGGGTAGTGCTGAAGGGATTGAAGGCCAGCTTTCAGAAATGTTTTAGGCTCTGCTTGAGGTGTGCTGTAGTACCAAGAGTCTTGTGCAAATACAGCTATACTGAAATAAAGGGATGCACTGAAATACCCCAGTAAAAGCCCTTCTGTATAAATATAAGTAACCCTGGACTAGAGCTATCGTGGTGCTTTAAGTAAAACAGTATAGTTGAAAGCCGTAAATATTTTAAATGCATTTACTACCTCAGGAGCAGTGTGCCAGGCATTTTCAACAGTCCATGTGTTTTTGGAAACCCCAGCTTCAGCTGAGAAGTGTCAACTTCCATCACTTCTCCCTAAATCGGCAGTGTTCATGGCTGGACTTTGTGCACATTTGTTCCCTGGTGTGCTGGTAATGGCTGGTTCAATTTCCACCTTGCAGCAAGGAGGACCTTGGGCTGCAGTGAGTCGGGGGAGTGGGCTGAGCTTCTCCCACAGAAATTGTCCTCACAGAAATTACTATATGACTTAAACCTTGTGAAATGATGGTATCAAAACAAAGGCAACATTTTGAAATGTTTAATGAAGGGATGGAGTGGGAGGAGGAGAGAACATGGATTCCAGTGGAAAGGAATTTGGAAATGCTAGAAGAAAAGAGAAAACATTTGTGTGTACATTATCAGCAGTTTTAGAAATGAACAGGCAAATGTTATATTCTGAGACTATGAATGTGGAATTGACCTTTTAATTTCGCTTACAACTAAGTGAGGGCTGGGAGCTCATGTCCCTGAGGGAAAACTGACATCCTGTATCTAATACCATCTGCAGGAACTGACTTCCAGGGCCAAGCCCAGCTGCTGCTGCTGTGCACGTTTGTATTTCGGCAGGGTGTTGAGGTGCCAGTCAGAGCTCAGCGAGGCATCCTTATTTACGTTAGAGCCCTCCCCCTCAGCGCACAGCCCATTAATCTTGCAGTAATACCCAGCACACTGATAACTGGGCAAGGAGCCACATGCACAGGGCATGTCAAAATCCTCAATATCGTCAAGTAACATAAACCGAAGTGACAGGAATTGGCTGTTTAAAGAACCTTTCGACAAAGCTTTCGTTTGTTCCCGGTGTGCTGGAGCGTACATCTCCCCGCGTCCCCTCCTCGGCTGGTGGTAAATACTGAATGAGCGCTTCTGTGTGCGTGCGGTGCTTCTGCAAGCCGACAGCCGCGCAGATAAATAAAGAAAAGTGCCCTCCTTTTCAAGTGATAGTAATCTGAGACTTTTCCGTTACATGAGGCTCCTAACAAAAGGTTGTAATTCCAGCAGCTTCTCTCGGGAAGGTACCACCGTGCGCGGCGGCGGTGCAGGCAGCGCGGGGCCGGGACCCCGCGGGCAGCCGCTCCCGGGGCGCGGCGGAAGGACTCGCTGGGGCGTTGCATGAGCCGGGCCGCTCTTCCCCTGCTCCGCCGCCCCTTCGCCCTTGGTACAGCCTTCCTTTCCTGCACCGTGCCGTATGGTAATCGAGTGACATCAGCCCTCGCCCGGGCGGCTGCTGTTTATATTACAAACCAGCAGAAAGGTCTGAGGTGTGCGCGGCTCCTGGGAGCGCCAGCCAGGGCGGCAGCGCGTGGCTCCATGCTGCCTTTACTTCGGCTTGAATCGCACGCTTGCTTTTATTTCACTTGGTTTCGCCAGAGCCAGACGAGCATTTGAACCAGATTCAAGCACTTGAGAGTTGCCTGTTGTGGAACTGGGAAAAAAAAACCCTAAAAAACCACCCTCCTGGTGCTTTAAGTTTGAATCCATTACAGAGAGCTTACCGCCAAGCCACACTGCTGGATTTTGAACCGAAGCTGTTATTTACTTAGGGCTCAGAGGGGAGCGTTTTCGCTAGGGACTGACGCCAAACTGCTGCAGGAAGCTGGGATTCACCTGGATGTATGGTAAAGAAACTTGTGGTTCCTTTATGCTGCAGTTCATCGTATCCCTACGCTACCTGTAAATGGAATTACAAAAATCAACCAGTATGCCCGGGCCGTTGTCCCCAGGATATGCAGCTCAGGTGCCGTATAACTATAACCAGTTAGAAGGACGATTCAAGCAGTTACAAGGTAAGCCTGTGAGGGGTTTTTGGAGGTGTTGCCATGCAGTGATCCTTGTAAACATGTTAGTCCGGGTTTATTCTCAGTGCACCGAGGTGTTAGTGAGAGAGGACATAAGTGGTGCTGTGGGAAAGAGTTCTGAGTTCTTTTAAGGGATACTGTGTGGCTTTTCTCACTCCGAAGGTGTGCCGAGCCTTACACGGGGTTAAGATGTGTGTCCAGCCTCTGAGCCACTCAGCCTTGCAATGAGGACTAAGCCACACCACGTCTCTTCGAACAATAAGGGGGAGAGTGAGGAAGCAGTCTTCTATTTATTTTGTCCTTAAATAAAATACAGTTAAAACTGGCCATCACTCATAAATCCTAGCTGTGTTTGGGTGCAGTTTGCAGTGCAAGGGCCCTTTCCAGCCCCTGCGTACCTCCTGCAAAGGCGGGTGGCTTCACTTCTTCAAAAGAACAGTTGCATAATTCCCTAACGAATTCATTTGCTTACGCTGTAGGTATCTGAGAAAGCACTCCTGTACTTTAACATTCCTAGTTTTCTTTGCTTTTAGACAGGGAGAATGTCCTTTAATATTTCCCCCTTAAACTCCCTGTCTGTGTGAGAACCAGAGGTTTCTTTTGGGGATGCCGTGTGCTCTCTGCAGGGAGGGTAGGCCTCAGCCCGGGCTGCAAACCCCCAGTGCAGGGGGGAGGATGGTGCCCAGCAGCTCCGTGCCTCAGGCAGGGTAAAACAAGCTCTGCTGTTTCTCTGTGGAAGACACGTCCCAACAATGAATGAACTCCGGGACTGCAGTTGCAAAAGAAAAAAGAATTCTTCACTGAAACCAAACCTCCTCCTCCAGATCCATGTGACTCTGGAGATAGTCCCAGAGCAGCCTGCGTACAGTGAAGTGCTGCCCTTCTGTGCACGTTTCTTAATTTACTCTGGTCTGTGCTGCAAGTGTGGTCTGTGGTTCCTGTCAGAGAGGGGGCAAGAGCCTGGTTAGTGCAAAAATGTTCCTATTTGCTGGCTTAAGGAGGGAGGGGAAAAAAAATCTTTCATTCATAGCACTTGGTTTATCTTGTAAACTGGCTCACAGCAATGGCTGCACTCTGCATGTAAACACTGGGAACATGGACATTCCTGGGACAAGGCACAGAAAATCCAGGCTCCAAACTTGCACATGAGGGAATACATTACAGGTTTTATCTTGGACATCTGTCAGATCTTAGGCTGTGGTACTTGTGTTGGAAAGAACTAAGTCTGTGGCATGAAGAAAAACCTGGCTCATGCCTCTTTCTTTGCTGGTTTAGTTAGCAGTCTAAAGAAGGCAGATTTTATCATTTTCAGGGTCACTGCTTCAGGAATCCATTATCTGTGTGTTTACATCACACTGAAAGAGGAAAGCAGGCTGCATTGTTGAAAGCACAGAAAGTGAATTTTCCCTTCGGTGGAATGCACTGAGTTGACTTAAAAAAAAAAAGGTTAAAAAAAGATGCAGTGATCTCCCTAAAGTACTGCAATTTCCTCCAGCAGTAGAGATAAAGTGCAGTAAATTCTGTGCAGTTTTGCAGCAGCCCATCCTGTGGCTGTTAACTCACATCACAGGCTTGAAAATGAGTGCTGCCAGTGATCTTGTTCAGGGTGGAGCTTAGGTGCAGGCAATGCTGTAAATTATGCACCAGATACTCCATGAAATGCTAAATAACCATACAAAATATCGTGTGTGATGGAAAGGGAGTGGCTTAACCCCCAGAGGTCTGACACAGAAGAGGTCTTTCCTCGGATTAGTGGCTCTTTGCCTGAAGAATGTCTACAAAGCCATTGTTTTGAAGTTGTAAGATTTTCAGAGGATTCTTGCTGGAGGGCTCTGGTGTGAACAGGGAATGTTCTGTGGCACTGGGCAAGGCTCAAACACAGCCTAGATGAGCTGAACATATGTAATTTTTTAAAATTACAGATCTATCACCAGTTTTACCTCTTTCACAATGGAGGTGTACAAACAAGAGCAGATGCATTTCAAATAATCAAATACTCTTGATAATTGTTTCACCCCTCCTACTCTGGGTAGGAGGGCTCTCTGGAGCAGCACCAGCATCGGCACCACACAGATTACTCTAACTTCTGCCCATATCCTTCACACACTGAATTTACCCCTCTTTTCTTCACAGTTCCTACAGTTACCATGTGAATCCCCAGCATTGCACTAAATTATAGCAAGGTACTGTTTAGAACTAGTGAACGTTGAGTTTTCCTCAAAAAAAGCACTTGGGAGTATATTGTTTTGTCTAAAATAACACAGAGCAAGTGCTCAGGCCCTGTACAAAGAGAAGTTGAATCCGCAATGAGTAGAAGACAACTCTCTCAGATTTCCTGTTTCCTAAGATAGACAATACATGAGGTTTGACAGCTTCACCTGAGGAGAGGAGCCAGCCTAATTTTGCCCCAAAATGCTATGGACAAAGCAAATTCACATCATACATGATTCCCTAGGCACTCCTATGTTCCACCTCTTTTAAATGCCTTGTAGTGATGATTGTAAGGAAACTCTCGTTCAGCTTGATGATGGTTGTGGGGTGATTAAAGCAGATTTTCCAGCCCAGTCCCGCTGGGGCGTGAAACCCAGTGCAGGTTGTGGGACTGCACTGAAGGGACCAGACCGGCTCCTTCTGCACCTGGAAGGGTTACCTGGCAGGGGATCTCAGCTCCCATTTGCCTTGATGGCCCAAGAGAAGCAGGATGTGGCAGAAGCCATTGCTAGGAGTGAATCGAGACTGTGTCAAAAGAAGCCCTGAAGGCCAGTGTACAATAATCCAGGAGTTTATCATACCCAGTCCTTGTGCTCGGGAGAATGTCTGCACAGGTGTGGGGAGAAAAATGCTTTAGCGAGTTGTGTTTCCTTTATTAAGTTTCAGTAAGTTCCAATTATGCTTAGTTCACCCGGTCCTGGAATGATAAGTGAGCGATACTATCAGTGGTTGCTATCATCTTAAACCTAGGTGTGGAGTTTTGGTTCTCATGGCCACTCGTGCAGTAGAAAGGGATCAGGTTGCACGGCTGCAGTTGCTCGCTGCAAGTAAAGACAGAACCTCAAAACTTGTTTGTGGGAAACACGTTGCCATGGAGCTTGTGCAGGTTCTGTCAGTGGAGAGAGTTCGTCCTGCTACATTGAGGAATTAAACGCAAATCAAACCAGATATGTTGTTGTTATAAAACGAAGGCTGTCACCCGTGCTATGTTAATGAGGCAGGATTCTGTGGATTGGCTGGGCACGGCTGTAGGAGCTGGCAGGAAGAGGTTAATGCAAGTCTGGAATTTGGAAGAAGATCCCTGCAGCTGTATCACCTTCCAGCGGGAAGGGCGCACAGGGAAGCAGCTATCATCACTGCTCCAGGGGCTCTTTCCCACCCGGTTAGCAGGACAGTGGTGTTTGTTAACATCTCTGGCATTCGGGAGCTTGGTGGCTCTATCAGCTCCTGCCCTGTCATTGTAAAGTTGGGTCTCAGCTCCGGGGCTGTGCCCGAGGTGTGAGATTTCCAGTGGTAATTACAAATGTGAAATCCTTGGGGGTGGGGGTGAGCTAGATCGGCACTCCTGATAAGTCCCAGAGGAAAGCCAGCTTTCAAAGGAGCTCTGCCGTGTGTCCTGCTGTGTGGGACATTTCAGGTTTGGGCATTTTTGTAATGCTGCCTTTCAGGCTGGGCACTGGGCATTTTAGTGGGAGCCTGGTGTGTTTTGGTGCTCAGGCTGCATGAGAGGAACTGCCTTTATTTTGAGTCGTCTTAGAAATAGTTTGTTTGAAAAACTGGACACTGGGATAAGCTGTAGGAAAGGTGAGCTGCCTTTTCCATCAGAGATGTTTAAGATCAGTTCTAAGCTCTGTTTCATGGAGATACAAGGCTGACTGTGGCTGCACAGCACTACCTGCACCAGGAAAGGCAATGCAATTGTATTTCAGGTGTTTGGGGCAAAGCCCCTCTTTCTGATAAAAGAACCTTTCAGCAGGGGAGCTCCTTGGCTTGGAGTCCTTTGATCTGCAATGACCCAAGGAAGTTTGGCATAAAAAGAGACACACACCACTTCAATTTTTAACTAGTCACTGGTAATCAGCTTGATCATGTATGAATATATGGGTAGGTTGGTTCCCATCCATGCTGCAGGACAGCAGGAAGGTTTTCTTGGTTTTCTGTTCTCAAGCACGGCTTTCCCACAGCTTTTGCTACAAGAAAATCTTCCCCTAAATCCTTGTTTATGCTCAAGGTTAAACAGGGAGCTCCTGCTGCCGACAGAGCAGTTTGCAGGAGTTGCGGTGCTGTCCTGCACTAGGGCAGAGACGCCGTCTGTGACACCAGGATCCTTGGAGTTCCTCCGTGGGTGCCCTTTGAGCANCATGTTCTCAGATCCACCAAAGGTGGAAATTCCTGTTCGTGTGGCAAATTTTGCTTGATTTTCTGGTGTCTGCAACATTCCAAAGCCTGACTGTGTCACAGCATACTTCAGTCTTCCGGTTTGGGTTTGCACCTGAGCACAAGCTGCACGGTTGGAAGCCCTGTCAGATTTGCAAGGAGTTTAAAAGGGATCCCAAACTAACTTACATGTGCATTTCTGTGATAGCTGGGCCCTTATTCCTTCCAGTGCAAAGATCCCTGCGCAAAGATCCCTGCAAACATATCCAAATCCTGACTCTGTTTTTGGGCAAAAATTTACCTTTTCTGGTCATGGGTTTTGGTATTTGTGGAGATAGAGAAGGCAAATTAAAGGAGCTAAGTAAGGTATTTCTTGCTTATGTGGTCAGTGTTGAAACAGGTTGAAAATAAACATTTAAATTGGATTTGGCTTCTCACTGAAATAACTGTGAACATTTACAACTCTGAGCTGTTGGCTCAGGTTTTTTTTAGTCTGTTCTCTTCAGTTTTCATTTAGAGTATATACTTGGTTTGTAATACTTGGTTTTTTAACTGTGTGTGTAAGGAACTTAATTTAAAAACAATTAGAAATCTCTAGGTGTTCTAGCCTAATTTAGTTTTTAAAAGGGGCATTCTGGAGCACTTTTTGTGGCTCTGAAATGAAGTAAGCAAAGCTTGTGAGCAGATATTTTCACATGGGACAGTGGGGTGTTTTGAATACCCTGCAGGAGATATATAGCCAGAGTAAAATGATTTGTGTGGTGCTCAACTGGTGTAAATCTCCACAGCTCATGGATCTGGGAATGCAGCACAGGAATCAGCCCATGGGTGTTTCTGCATTCCATGTCTCCAAGAAGCTCCATGTCACAGACCATCCCAGTGTTTCATGGGCATGTTGTAATCACCTGGGAGTACAGGCTCCTATTCCAAATATTTTTCCTATCCAAAAGCCCTATTCAAATGCATTGTGGGTTTTGCCATTAAGTTGTGTGGAAAGTAGGGCAATAAAACAAGCCTATGGACAGAGATGAAAGTGGTGATAAAACAACAGAACAATGGTTGTCTTCCATTCCTGAGCTCTTTCCCAGTTTGGGTTTGTGATTTCCTTGATTTCCTCTTTTTCCTTAGTTTCTTTCATCTCTCTGCTTTCTGTTGGGTGCATTCTTTGACTATTAAAGTGGATGAGTTGCTACCTAAGCTTAGTAGAAATGGTGAAGAAAATCAAATTACGTGATTCACAAAATCCCCATTCTCTCCTCCCTCTACTAAACTCCTCTTCTGTGAGATCCCAGCACAGGGTGTGGGGTTTGGTAACTGCACCCCTTCTGTTCAGAGTCTGAATTTCATGAGTATTTTATTACTAACAGCTCTGAAGGTCTTTTTGTTCCTGTTTAAGTTGAATTGAGAAGTATCAAGTATCATTTTTATTGCATCATTTACCAATCATACCATTAAGTATCATTTATTTATTCTTATCATTGTCATACCCTGCTATTAAGTAGCAGGGTATGACAATGACATTCTTTCCTCGTGTGAAAATGAATTATCTTCATTTAATAGATAGGTTTGGGAAAACTCTTACACCAAATATTGGAAATTAGTCTCTGTTGAGTTTCAAAGCTGTGGTGAAGGAAGTAGAATATCATAAATAAGGTGGTTGAGAATCTGCTTTGCTCTTCCCACAAGAAATCAAATGTGAAATTCCATTTGGATGTTTGTATCGGGGCCTGGCAGGTAATGGCCTTTATCCCAGTGTGATTGTCCAAGTGAAGTGACACTTCATCAAAGACTAAAGTTGTTTAATAAGTATTAGTAAACAACTCCCCTCCCACTCAAAATTAGTTCTTTTAAAGTTAAAGGGTCGTTTGTGGAGAGAGTAAGAAGCTCGTGGATTGCTCTGCGTTCCAGCAGCTCTGAAATTCAGTGCAACAGGAATGAGGTGGTGGCGTGTGGTGCAGAAGCAGAGGGAACCTGATGAGCACAGGGGTGCTGCGGGGAGCAGGGCCTCACCCCCAGCTGTGCCTGGAACGTGTCGTGTCCCCGTTGGGACCCAGAGTCACCGTGGCCCTCCTGTCCGCACAGAGAGCCTCGTGCAATTACGGACAGCACGTGAGCCCAAAATTGCTCGCTGCTCCTGAAAATGCATCGGGCTGAGTCCTCACATTTCTGTCAGAGGAGAAAGGCCCAGAGGGATGGGAAAGGCCCAGAGGGATGGGGAGCACTCATGCTTGTGACTTGTGATGTGGAGCCCGAGGTCGCGGTGGCCGGGAGAGCCCACGCTCACACAAAAGCCCTTGTGCACTTGCTGCTGGAGCGAGGGTATCCCGGGCTGAGAGCCTCCTTTGTTGGGAGAGCACTACTGTAGCCAAACTAATATTAACCAGGCTTGTAGCCCTGCTCAATGCCCCACTGTTCCCGAGAAAGGAGCTTACAGAGAAAGGCCCTTCAGTGTGCAGGGAACAGCACAGCCCGGCAGACACGCAGGCAGCCACTGGGACATGGTCTGGGGGCCACACTCCTGCCTTTTCAAAGGGCTTGTGAAAGAGCTGGCATTACCAAGTGGCCTTTTCATGGGATAACTGGAAGTGCTCATAATTCCGTGTTCAGTCAAGTTTGGTTTGTTCATAAAAATATAAGCTGGAACTTGAAAGGACAAGCCCAGTTACATATACGTGACAAAGTGACACTGGACAGGGTCAGTTTGCTCTTTGGTGGGAATCAGTAGCATGCACAATCCTGCACTGATTTTAGCTAAACTGCTTGGGGAGGAGGTCACAAATATGATTCTTATGTATTATTTATATTAGCAAAAAAGAGCAGTATCATCCCAAATGGCATTGCACAGAAGGTGTATTTGGTGTCCTTGCAGAGACTTCAAACATCTCTGCCTACAATATTGCCAAAATGGCCGGGCACGTACTTCTTAGGATTGGTTTGGTTTTGAGATTAGTGGCTTTAAGTTCTCTTGCCTGTTTTAGTTCTGTTGGGACTTTTTTTTTGAGGTTGAGGAGCTGGAGAATTGCTCGCCAAAGGGTCAGTGGAAAAAGTGCAGTGGCAAGGTACAAACATGATCTGTGTGACCACAGTACTCTAATCACAAGCAAAAGGTGACCTTACGCCTTCAAAGATTAAACAAAACAACATGTGGTTACAAAGAGATTTAAGGGTTTATCTGAATAGAATAAACGCTGGCTGCCCAGATTTTTCTTGGAATGAAACCCCTGTGGTTTAATAAAGATACCTAAATTTCACTTAATGTCTTGGCAAACTGCAGAAAATTAGCCAATATGCAGCACCTGCTTCTCAGATGGTCTAAACCAATGGAGCCCCATTGAAAGGAACTGCACAAACAACACAGTGCTGAGGGATTTTGTCTCCCAAATCCACTCCTATTCCTACATTTTTCTTAAATAACAGCTCCCCCTTTGTTTCAGCTTCTCTGTACTAATACCATATATTGGGTTCTGCCTTCTTCTTTCAAAAGGCCTCCAAAGTCCAGTTCTTAACGCCCACTTTGTCCAGGAAGTGTTTCCAGTTTTTGACAACATGGTCTGATTATGATTTGGTTCCAGGAAAAAAAGAGAAATGAAAACCTGACCATCCCATCTGTAGTCAACGAACTATGGTTTGCTTTGGGTAATAATTAATTCTACATCTACTTTAGTATCTTTCCACAGTTATTTGGAGGGAAGCTAGATGTTGATAGTGCAACGGCTGCTTTTTTCAGGGTGTGTTCCTCTGTCAGCTCAGATTGCCTGGCAATATAATGGGAGAGAATGCTGTGAAATCAGGATGTGACTGTACTGTGATTGCAGGCTGACATGAGTAAGAGCCATTACGGAATGGCACTTAAGGCAGGCTCTGAATAAATAGGGGAGGTGTCTGGAAACATCAAGTATTGGTGGTGTTCTGAACTTCTGACCTTTCTGTTATCCTCCTCACGGGAAGTTCAATAATTTGGGTTATCTTTGCCTTTGAGTGCTGAGTGTCTCGTGTTCTCCCTCCCCGTGTCTTTGTTCACCCTGTGGGGTGTGAGGTGAGTTTCATCCTCACGGCCTCCCCTGGGATCAGGAATAGTGTGTGTCACTTCTAGCTCAAAGAAGTCTCTTCAGAAAACTGGCAGTGCCTGCAGACTGTTTCCTGACTGTTCCCTGGCTGACGTCCTGGCCACTGTCACTTGTGCAGGTGCATTGATAATCTGTCAGCCTTTAATAGGAGATTAAGTGCTGGTTGTATCTGCACCTGGTTGCGCTTAGGTGTGGCCTAAGTCCTTGTGAGAGGAACTCACAGGGCGAGACGTGGAAGTTATGGAACATTTTTTCCATAAATCCTCTGCTGCTGATATATTACTAAATGCTTCTCTCTCTGCTGCTCCTCCAAAATAAATATGTCTGATAGGGTATATAACAAAATTTCCATGATATAAACCTTATTTACTGGAGCCTTTGTTCTTAACAGTTGGCTTGCACTGGTGTTTGCCAGCACACTGATGCTAACAATGCTCTGTGCCACTTGAAAGATGCTCCTGTGTCCTCAGCGCCTGGCGCCAGCTGTGTTCCAGCTAATTCCTCACTGCACATACTTTTTTCCTGAATAAAAGCAGTCACAAGTTGTACTGGAGAGCAGACAACACTTAAGGACACCTAATATGTAAAACCTTTAACCATGCAGCACATCCTGGCAGTGCCATCCCCCGCGGGGATGGATCGGAGCTCTGCCCTGGCGCCAGCAGAGCTGCTCCCCAGGCTGGGTATGGCAGGGCTGGGACAAGCATGGAATAAAACAGCAGCTCCAAGGGGACTTCCCCCTGTTTTTCCCAAATGAAATGGCTGGGCAGGGTGGTGTGATCTCTGCAGTGCCCATTTCAGGGTGCTGGGTTTGTGGCTGTCCTTTTCCTCTCCTCCAACCTCGTGAGCATGGCCCATCCCATCCAGTTCCTGGCAGGTTTCAGGTGTACCTGTGTGAGCCACCTAATGCCAGAACACCTTTTGTTTTCTGTGCTGCACAACTCCCTTCTGGTTTAGCTCCTGTTGCCAAGTTTAGAAACATTTCCCTGGCATCAGGTGCAGGTCACCCTGGCCTTCACATTCAGGAGTGTATTCATGGGCCTTTTCCTTTTGCATAAACATCAGGTGTATTTGAGTTAGGCTGAAATGTGTTTAAGTTTGGAGACCTGAAAATCAGTGAGTTGTGACTGAGGCTTCAGGAACATACAAATGAGTGTGAGGTGCCACAGTGCATTCTCATGCCTGTGCACCCCTGTATCTGTAAGATTTGGAGGTGTGTAAGATGGGTGCAAGCACAAGTAGTCTGTGCAAATGTGCAATAGTTCTGTGCTTAACCAATACCTGAACTATGCTCTAATGACATTGCTGTTACACTAACAGACAACTGGGAGTGTTAATTAGACAGTGAACTTTCAGAAGTTGCTTTTCCTCTATTAATTGCCATTACCTCATAGTCTGTTTGGGGCTTCATTCTGATTTTTGGGGTTTTTAAAGAAAACACCACATCACTGATTCACATTTTGAGGGGGAAAAGCCCAGAATATGGAGACGATGTGCAACATGGCTAAGGAGGCATCAGTGAAATGACTGTGATCAGGAGTCTGTGAGTGCTTTCATAATTTTCTCACTGTGCTAAAAATGAAAGAAAGTGAAGGTAAATACTTGGGAGCTCTCCTGGACCCCTTCCACAGGAGCCACACCTTTGTCCCTATGTAGGGCCTTCCAAGTGTTGCAGTTAAAGCCTTGCACAATCAGTACAACTCACAAGTCCACTTTTAAGACTAGAAAAACAAGAAACAAGTGATGTTTCTGGATGAAGATACACATTTAAGGTATTCAAAGTATAATTTTACCCTAATTTCTTCAAATTTGCATCACCTTTTAAATCTCAGGGAGACTTTTGAGTGTTTCAAGCTTTTTTTTCTGGTACTGCTTTGAAAGTTATTACCTGGGCAGGAAATAACTGTGTTGGAAAGGGATCTCTTTTCCCCACTCTTGCATAATTCCAAAGGCTAAAATGACTTTGCTTAAACATGCCACATTGTCCCACAAAAGCAGATCAGTAAATGACCTTTGGATTGGAATCAAACAGGCAGGTAAGAAAATTTTGAGGTGAGGAGCTAGAATGCATGTGCAACTTGTTTGTGCCTCAGAAGTCCCAATAAAGTAGGTGTGGCATGAAAAGAAAGATTTCTTATTATTGTTATGTTTTAAATTGCCACATGGATTTCTTCAAGATCTCCTTTACTATACAGAGTGAGTAGTTGGAAAGCGTGTTCAAGTTGAGCTCATGGTTCAGTTCTCTGGAGCTTTCCTTAAGCAAGCAAACAGGTGAAGGTGTAAGTTCTGCCAATCTCAAAAGACACCAGCTCCAAGACTTTCCTGGGAGCTCTGCATGATGGGTTTGCAGATTAGAGCCAGAGAAGATTAGGGATTTCTCCTCTAATGCTTATTAGCAGTTTGTATCAAGTCTCCTTAAAATGAATGCATTTTAAAAACTCTCTTTTTAGAAATAGTGGCATTTTATAAATATCAAGGTTCCTTCAGTTATATACAAGTGGTTTTTATTGTAACCTACGGTATTTTTGTTACTGTTACTCATTCAGTTTCCACCTTTGGGATTTAGTTTGCTGAGCTATGGTCTGGCTTACCTGTGGTGCTGCTGCTTTTATTCAGCATCCTGTCAGCGCAGCGTAGTGCATCTGACTCTACAATATGGCACACAATTAACAATAGTAAATTACTGTGTGGCCATGGAAACTGCAGGAACTAAACACATTGTTCAGCAAGGCTATGAATTCAGCTCTTATTAATCCCTGATCAACGCAGTGGTTATTTAAATACATGTTCTTCCATTTAAAATATTTCTGTGATAATGAAAATTATAATTTAGCAGCAATTAATTATAATGATAACATCTCTTAGCACAGAGATTTAATATTTTGAAAGGATTAAATGCAGTCATTGTAGATTTCTTTATTTTCTATTCATGCTTCTCTGTCATTAAGGTGAAATTAGATTTAAACATGAAACCAGCAAAGGTTTGGCTTTCTTTCATCTATTCTTCATTCTGATTGCAGTGAGTTTTTACAGAAGCATGGTCAAAACATACTACAGCTTTGACTTTGCTCTCCATGTAATGTCTCAACTTGTGCCTCAGATGAAAGAAGAGATCCCACAGCCCTCTGAAATCCCTCGGTGGGATTCCGTAGGAATACTGGCAGTGCAGTCTTCTGGCCTATTCTTGTTTAAGCTTGTTGGAATTCATAGAATCACAAAACACTTCAGGTTGGAAGAGGAGTTTATTTGGTCCAGCACACCTGCTTAAGGCAGGGGCAACTCCCATGGTAGATCAGGTTGCTTAGGGATTTGTCCTCCTGAGTTCTGAATCTCCCTAAGGATGGAGTACCCACAGCCTGTGTGGGAGGTAGTGTCCCAACACCCTCACAGGGACTGCTTTCTTCTGGATATCCCATTGGGATTGCCCTTGCTTGGCTCCCCCCAGCCTTGCATCCTGGCAGGTCTCCTCCCTCCAGGGTGGCATGTGCCACTGGAAGTGGTCACTCACAATGGCAGGGTTTGCTCTGGAAAAGATGGATCCATCATGCACTTTGCTGTGCTCCCGGGGAGTGCTGTCCTGATGCTCATCTCTCTGTGACTCATCTCTGGTTAATGTCACTTACAATTCTGTATTTCCAAATCCCTGGCTACTGAGGGTCCCAGGCTGGGCACACAGAACCAGTAGGAACTGCATTGTGGGAATAGCAGTGCCAGCAGTCTTCTGTGAGAGCAGCTGTATTTCCTGCAGTGCTGAGAAGAAGGAGGAATGCTGAAAGGAAAAGGGAGCAAAAGAAATAATAAAACCCCCCAGCTCCTTTTTCCTACCCTTGCTTTCCTTCCCATAGACAAGTGGGAATCCACTGTAAAAACTCTCATTCTGCTGGGTTTGCTGAACACAGAAAGAAATAAGATGGATCTGATGTAGGGAAGTACCTGGCATGTTCCCTGCCCATGCCAAGCCTTGCTTTTATTCTCATTCAACGCTGCCAATCGAAGAGTGGTTTGGACAAGGATAGAAAAATGTTTTTGTCCCCCTCAAAAATCCCCTGGCACTTCCCTACATTATGCATATGTGTTTTAAAGGAAACTGCCAATACCCCTCCAAGACTGTGTGTACTTGAAACAGTGCAGTGACCTCAGGTTTTCATTGTTCTTCTGTGGGAATTTTGTAGTCAGTGTCCTGGGACAGGCAGATGCTTTTTCCATGCTCCTTTTGATGAAGTGATTTGTTTCTTACGCAAAAGGGAAAAGTGGCAACAAGCACTGACATCAAATCCGCCGTGAGGGGTTTGTGTCCTTTTGTGTAAAATGCCAGCAGCACTGAGACATTTTCCATGCTGCTTTTTAAAGGAGGCCCATTTGAACACTGCACGTCATGAGGCCAAAAAGTTACTCCTTTATTCATCTGTACTTCTGCTGTTTTGCTGTAGATATGGTTTTGTAACATCTTTCTTCAGAAAGGAGCAAGAGAGGCCCAGAGGAGGCCACCAAGATGGTTAGAGAGATGGAGCACCTCTCCTTTAGGAAAGGCTGAGAGAATTGGGATTGTTCAGCCTGAGGAAAAGAAGCTTCAGAGTGACCTGACTGTGGCCTGACAGTGCCTGAAGAAGATACAAGAAAGATGGAGAGAGACTATTTACAAGAGTCTGGAGTGACAGCATAAGGGGGAATGGCTTCACACTGACACAGAGAAGGGTTAGATGGGACATTGGGAGGAAGTTCTTCCCTATGAGGGTGGTGCGGCCCTGGCACAGGTTGCGCAGAGCAGCTGTGGCTGCCCCATCCCTGGAAATGTTTAAGGCTGGGCTGGGTGGAGCTCTGAGCAACCTGGCCTTGTGGAAGGTGTCCTGGCCCATGGCAGAGGGGTGGAACTGGATTATATTTAAAGTCCTGTCCAACCCAAGTCTGTGATTCTGTGATACAGTTTGGGGTTCAGGGCTTGGTCCTTGTGATCGTTGTGTTCAGCGGTCACGTGCAACCCAGGGTAGGTGGTGGTGGTTGAAGCTGAAGGTGGGTGTAGGTAGTTCCAAGAGCAGCACACAGAAGTGTTACATCATTTGAATTGCCCACTAAAGGTGGTGTTTCTGTAGCTGCTTTGCATTTCATACAGAAGAACAAGCAGTCGGTGGGGTTCCTGGAGAACCAGAAGAGCAGCTGACTGGTTGCTGTTGCTGCAATGGGCCCTGTGATGGGTGTTCTCCACAGAGAGAGCTGGGCATGTTGTGGGAGATGGTTACACAGGTTTGTATTCCAGTCCTCCAAAGTTAAACCAGCAGTTCACACAGCCATCACCAATGCAGGGAGAGCTGGGCACCTACTCCTCTAAATCTGCTTAACTATGTCTTCTTCATCTTCTGAATTGAAACAAAAACTAGAAATCAAAAGCTGAGTTCTTCCACCAGTTTAATCTGTTAAATCCAGATGACTTTTACATTTATTTGCTGTGGAAGGCTTTACAGTAACTTTTTGCAGACAAACGTAGTCATTCCTGTACATGAATCTGCATCTGGCTTGTGGAAGGTTTATTTTTGTGTTGCTGACACCAAAATGCCATAAAATCTATGTAAAAATAAAGACCTTGAAGGGACCTGCCCTTCCATACCCCTCAATGCTTGACTGGCTCCCGGACATTGTTCTGTGCATCATGTCATTGTGTGAGGGAGGTTTAGTGCCATCAAAGAGAGAAAGCAGCAGAATTGTTTGTTCCACATGCTGCATTATGTAGTTTTCCTTTTTTTCTTTTCCAGAGCATTTTCAGCAGTGAAAGTGGTCACATGCTGTAACGTTTATTAGGGAAGGGTAGATATTTAAAAGGATTTAGCATCTGGCTGGTGCTTCCTAGTTAAAGCAAAAGGATTGCTGAACACACCCTTGATTTCTCCACAATCGTCTCCACGTAGCAGAGTCAGGAAAGCAGCAAAGATTTTGCTCCTAATTAAATCACCAACTAAACACAGCATGAACAAAATCCCCTCATTGCTTTGTCATCTTTAACATTTGCATTCAAGTTCTTGTTTAAGTCGTGCTGGAGCACGTAAAAGCTTTGGTGTGATCTCACCAGTTTGGATTGGAAGTCACTCCACAGATTACTTTGTGCCATAAAATAACCATTAACAATTGCATCCTATTTGCATGAAAATGATCAGCTGCTCCACTCTCATTCCTCCATGGTAAACTGTCAGTATGATAAATGTGAAGGAGATGAGTTTTTCTAAGCACTGGACCCAGGTGGATCATTTTCTCTGTATGTCATGTGTAAATTTGACTTCCTGCAGGTTTTGTTCTAGTTTTTATCTTGTCCCTGCACATGTGTACTATAGACTTGTATTTTCTCTGTTTCTTCCACTTTTATCAATCTTAATTTTCAGTCCTAACCTGTCATCTGCAGCTGGAGAAAAGCAGCATCTACTGCTCAGTTTATTGCTATAGGACACCTGAATATAAAGAGAAACTTGAATGTTAAGAGAAAATTTACTTTTCTCTGCTGATAACTAATAGTGATCTTTCCTCCTTCCTTCATTTTCTTCCCTATAGATCAATTCCAATATATTTCCATTTAGACTCTCTGTGCCTGGCTGTGCATGCTTATACATTGTTCTTTGGGCTTCCTGATGCCCAAGGACTAATACAGCATGTGTGGGACCATGTGAAAAGGCCATCATTTTGGGAGTGTTTACCCAAGCCAGATGTTTCTCTCCTCAGCTGATCCTCAGTGGATACACTGAGGTGCATTTTACCTTCTGGGCTATATTTAGTGGTGCATCAGTTCAGAGCTTTGCATATGCATTTGCATACACACCCCACAAGCCACAGTCCCACGGGGGGTCTCAGCCCAGGGTGGGGTCCTGCTGGGCTGTGAGGAGCACACAAGCCCAGCTTCAGCCTCCTTGCCCAGCATGAGGCACAGCCCAGGGCTGCTGGCAGTCCCCAGCCTTCTCTGAGCACACAGCCCTCGACTTGGACGGGGACTCTAAGGAGCAGGAGGCACCAGCGCTGTTTGTCAAACTGCTGCTGGAGTGGTGACCGAAGGAGCTGTGTCAGACCTGGTGAGGGCTCTGTGTGCCTCAGGGCCGGGTTGCTCCATTCAAGCCTGCCTGGAATATCAGAGGCTGGACCCACGTTAGAGTTGTTTCGTGTTCTCTATTGCTCTTTGCTTGCTCTAACAAACAGTGAAGGTTATCACAGCACATCTGTTCGTGTTGTTTACTGATAAAATCTTATTTGATCACCACATTCTGGTCCCAGTAGCTGATCTGCCTTCCCTCACACATCTTTCTCAACTGAAAAACCTCTAAGCACAGCTGGAATTTGTGAAGCTGTGAATATTACTGGCTATTTCACTCCACATCCTTGCATCTGTGAGAAAGCAGAGTGATATTCTGCACCCTGAACACCAATAGCAATGGGAATGTTGTCCTGTGAAAGGAAGCTCTGTTTTCTCTGTGCACTGTGAAATGAGGATATGATCTGGGAAATTCTGGGAAGCTGTGGATAGTGGATATCAGCAGAAGTGGTGTGCTTAGAGCAGCACTCAGCTGATCTCTGCATCAGTGGATGTAGCAGTGCTTCATGTAGGGCACACACTGGATGCTATAGTGAAAAAAGTAATCATTTTAAGCAGGAGAAATTACTTCCAGCATGGAAGTATAAGATGGAGACCTGCAGGAGATGGAGCTTTTGGAGTTAGGGGTTAAAAGTCATCTGTAATTTGTCTTGCTTGAGGTATTGCAGGGATCCAGGGACCGTGCCAGTG
This sequence comes from Promerops cafer, assembly GCA_013398275.1. Lineage (NCBI taxonomy): Eukaryota > Metazoa > Chordata > Aves > Passeriformes > Nectariniidae > Promerops > Promerops cafer. The sequence goes on along the minus strand of VZSE01002037.1, from coordinate 1,030,042 downwards.
CCAAGAGCAGCTGCCCTTGGGCTGGGCTCAGCAGGGAGGCTGTTGGTGCCACTGAAGGCTGGGCTGTCCTGAGGGGCTGAGAGCCCAGCAGCAGTCCCACACTGCTCCTTTCAGCTCTCCTTTTTGTGCTCCAGTTTCACTGTTTGGGCTCCTTTGAGAGCACCCCTTTTGCTCTGTGGAGGCTTTTGCCCCTGTCCAGGGGCTGGTGAGAGCTGTCACATACCCAAAGTCATTTTACCTGTGCAGGGCTGGCAGCAGCGTGGCCCAAACGGATTTACCACTCCATTTGAAAGGGATTCAAGGTCAGTTAGTTGGAAATGTGGTTTGACCGGTATGGAAGCCATCAGGGTGTCTGGAAGCTGTGTTTAGCAGGCAGGTGGCTGCACAGGTAACCTCTGCCATGGCTGCAGCCAGTGCTACTGCACACAAAGGCCCTGGGGCCCGTAACGCCTGCTGGCATGTGGGAGGACACAGGGTCACGGGGCCCACGTTGGTCTCAGCCAGCTCCTGTAGCCCTGCCTTTCCCAGGGCAGTTATCAAAACAAATCCACCATTATTCTGGCACAGCCCTATTGAGTTCACCCAGCGGAGCTGAGCGTGTGACAGGGGAGGTGGTGTATGTGACCCCCCTGCCACTGTCCCACACTGGGGACTCGGTAACTGAGCTCTAGGCTTTCAGAAAGTGGACTGCATTTTTGTCGGATTTTTTCTCATCAAATTAGTGGAGGAAGAATGGTCTCCCCTCAAGCAAGGAAGGGGTTAGATGCCTGTTTGTGATCCTGTCCAGCTCAGTTTATGCTTTCAGTGTACCAGCTCTGGTTTATTTACTAAAGTCCTAAACAAAGTCAGTCCTTGACGCATCACAATCACAGTGCTGGAGTTTGCAAGGCCCTGTCTGGTGGTAGCATTGTCATGGGGCCTTCCGCATAAAGGAAATTTCCTTCCCAGTGTTGCTTCAAGATAAGTTGGATTCTCTATTATCGATACTGCTCGGAGAGCGGCTTCCGTTTTCCTGCTGTGTATGTTTTGCATGTGGCTCATTTCTCTTTACCCTTGGGAAACAAATGTTTTCACAAGCTGTAGGACACTTGGAGCTCCACCCATATCCTCTCATTTTAATTAATCTTCAAAATCCATAATGGTGTTTTTGAAAATATGAAGGACATTTGTCAAAACCATCACATGAGGTTTATAAATAGCACTCGGCCCACGGCTGATGTTAAATCCCTGGAGTCACCACTCATGGATGCACCTGGCCCTTACTGTGGAGGTTTTTGCAAATTAAGAGAGTCACAGTTCTGCTGTTTGCTTAACCAAATTGTCAGGGCTCTAAGCACCACATTTCTGTACGAATCTTTCTTTATCTGAAACATACAACCAAAATTCCTTGGTTTTAATTCTGTGTATGTTTTAACCTGAAACCCCAGAGCAGAAAAATAGTTTATCAGTTAGAAAGGGTTGATAAAAGTATTGCAAAAACCTGCTGTCATTGTGAAACACCATGTAGAAATAATCAGGAGAGGTTTTAACATGACCAACCCCAGTCACACCACTTTCCAAATGGGCTTGGTTTGCTTTCCCACGTTGTGGGAGTGCAAGAGGAGTGAAGTGATTTGGGGTAAGAAGGGCTCTGCCTTCTCCCTCCAGGAGCTTCTCTGGCTGAGTGTCAGTGGGGAATTAGAGCTGTGCTCTGCCTGTGCCAAGTGCGAGATAAAGCCTGGCCTTCCTGGGTGACTGCCCCATTAGGAGCCTGAAAGAGCTGCTGTGTCTCTGCAGTGGCATTTTTCTGACATAAGTTGCTGGTTGTCCCCAAAAGTTGGCAGTGGCATGTGGGGCCTGGCCCTTGTGTGGTGCCACAGTGTTTTCCCATGGGGCTGCACCCAGACAATCAGGGATCGCCCTGCTTTGGGCCCTGCTTGCTGTAAATCAGAGGAGAGATGGAAAGAAAGTGAAAAGCCGTGATTAGCTCCAGCACTGAAGTTGCTGGAGCTCACGTGAAAAGCTGACTGTAGGCTCAGCACAAGGAGTTAGCACTGGAACCAGCACAGCTGTGGTCCCAGTAGAGACTTTCACACTATTTTGAAGTGGTGGGGCCAGCAGGGAGGAGGCCGGTTCCACAGAGGATGGGTGGGGATCAGGTGAGAGGAGCTCAGGCAGGAGCGAGCTGGGGCGGGGGCGGAGGTGGGGAGCCAGAGAAACCAACCGGGCCCTGCAGCCTCTCGCTGTAAACAGGAAATCGAGGCCGCCGAGAGCAAGGCTGAGGAAACGGGAAAGCAGAAGGGGAGAGGCAGCGACTGGCTTTGAACTCTAGAGTAAAGAAAACACTCCTAACGGCACCACCATCAGCTCCCCCAGCATAGAGGGCCTCCAGCCAGGCTGGACTCCCATCCTCTCCCTTCCTGATAGTTCACGGAACTTAAGGATGCTAAGGCAATACTCAAGTCAAGAAGTCAGTCAGACTTTCTCAGGGTTTTTTCCCCGAGTACCCACTGCCTGAAAAATGCACTTTGTCCTTCTTTGGGCCCATTGAAAGTGCTGGGGTGGGAAAGCTTTTTGGGAAAGCAGCCTCAGAGCCACATGGACACTGTCCCCAGGAGGGACCTGTCTTCCCTGTCCTGGAAGGGCTGCTTGCTCTGTTGGCTTCCTTGACTTGCTTTCAATACCAGAAGATCCCAAGCTGGTGTCAGTTAATACCATGGCTCCAAAGGTTTCACAACATGACTTGATGTGTCACTACATTTCCCACATTGTGTCTTTCATCTGTTCAAAATTAGGCCCTGACTCTTCATCTCCTTTTACTAAACCCACATGGACATTCTTTTCCCACTCTTTCATTGTGACCCCAAATTGGGAGGATTATTGATAACCATAATTTTTGACCAAATTTTTTTTAATGGTTGGCTTTAAGATGGTATTTGATAGCTCTTTTTGTTTTACATAGTATTTTGTATATCCAACTCTATTTTCATGGTCCTGTACATTGGCATTTCTCTTTGGAATGAATGTAAGCACAGGGATCACTGAATGTTGTGCTTCTGTGTAGAGACTACAGTGATTAAATAAACAAACTTGCTGAGCTGTTTTGGGGCTTGTACAAGCTGGTGAAAGGAGACATAATTTCTGTTGGAATTTTCTTTTAAAAGTACCAACTATTGCAAGGTTTCTCTTCTGTGACTCACTTCAAAAAATACTTCAAGTAAAGGCATGGATTACTAGACAAGCAGATATGCAGATACAGCATTCCCAGGCAATGGCTATAAATAGTTAATAAAAAACATATTTAAAGCTAGTAGACACTAGCTGCAGTTCCTGCTGATTTCCTGCTCTCTTCCTCTATCACAGGGATCCTCTGCTCCATACGGAGTGAGGGCAAACACAAAAATGCAAACTGTCAGTTCACCCAAAGCACATTGTTTTGTCACTAACCCCAGCTTTGACATTTTTCCAAGCCACATTTGTAGTTTCACACCTTAACAGGTAGCTAAAAGCTGTCAAAAACGGGGCAGTTTCAGGGCAATAGATTAGGTCATGTCCAACCACATGGATAGGAAGGACAAGTTCAGAAATAAGTGGGAGGAACTGAAATCTTAGGGTGGGGTTTGTGCAGTTGTGCAAACCACCACTCAGTGCAGGTCTGCTCTCCCTCCCACTCACTACCGTTCTGTTACCTGATTTCTCTTGTTATTGTCTTTTCTTATTTTACTTGGTCCCCAGCTTTCTGTCCTCTTAACTCTCAGCATCTTTGTCATCCCACATCACCACAATCAGTTTTTTGCTGCTGTCCCCAAGGTCCTGGAGGCAGTGACTGGTTATGAACATGCTGGGACCATGCCCCCACCACGCTGCACTGCCAGGAAGGGAGCACATCCTTCCTTTGGGAGGACAGCGTCCACCAAACCCCTGGGCTGTCAGATCTGGAATGTTCTCTGTGTTTCAAGCAACATCCTTGGAGCTTTCAGAGCTGGGGATGCTGCAGTTTAGGATTAATCTGTCTTCATGTCCTGTTCCTGCACATGCCAACAACTTTATAGAGACTGATGGGAGCCTTGGAATTTTGTCTGCCTGGGAAAGCAGGGCACTTCCATTCATCTAACTGTGACTTTCAGAGTCCAAGTCAGAGCACCTGTGTTTTGACAAATTTGGTCTGGAGTATTTCCCAGCTCAGTGGAATGACTCTTGGCTATCAAGGCTTCCTCCAAAGCCCTTGGCAAAAGAATGTAACCACAGAGATGTATAATGTTTTCTGTCTGAGAGCTCTGGGCTTGGCAGATAGCTGGGTAGGAGTTTGTGAATTAATGTGGACTGCAGTGAGCCTGTTCAGTAACGAGCTCTCACAGCCAATGTTTTTGTCTATAAACATTTGTGAAAGACTCTGGGAAGGGAAGGTGGAAAGAATCTATTTTTCTATGGCTTGATATAAATGCTTGTCTACCTCAGGCATGCAGTTAGGGAAAAACTCATGTTGACATTGTGTAAATACAGTTATAAATGTTGAATCTGCAAATAAATATTGTCATGAGAAGGGAAAAAAGTCAGTGGGAAGCTTTGGTCTCTGCTCTCTATCATATTTGTCTTAATCCAAAATGACTTGTGGTGTTTTGGGGGACCTGTTGAGGATTTGTGTCTGTTCCAGAGCAGGTGAAGAAGGGTGGGTTTTCAATGAAAAGTCCTAATTTCATCAGTGATTTCCCCCAAAAGACAAGCCATACCTTTGATTTAATCTTAAATGTTTGAGCATCCCATTTTCACATAGAAACATGAGCTGTGATTTATTTTGATTAACATTATGTTGTTTTCCCCACAGATGAACGTGAGGCAGTTCAGAAGAAGACTTTCACAAAGTGGGTGAATTCCCACTTGGCTCGTGTGTCCTGCCGAATTACAGACCTGTACACTGACCTTCGAGATGGGAGGATGCTCATCAAACTCCTGGAAGTGCTTTCAGGAGAGAGACTTGTAAGTGCTTATCAGTATCCATTGTGAGGAGGTTGAGTTGGGTTGGGTTTGGGTGGGGTTTTGTGAATCCTTGGCTTGACTGCAGTACAGGAAATCTGAGTGCTGAGGGTTTAGCACTGAAAATGTCTTTTTATGTATTAAAGGAAAAAAAAGAGCTCTCTTGCTTCAGCTGGATCCAGACACCATTAAAACACCTTCCTACTGGCTTCAGTGGAAATCAAAGGAAGTCTTCTTCAAAGATTGCTTGCTGGTAACATGCTGAGTGCTTTCAGCAGCATGTTCCCTGCTCCCAAATCTGACGGGCACAGAGTACAAAACGTTCCTGAGCCCCTTAGATTCCTGGGTGGTGGCAAGTTAGATATGCTGGGGGACGTTCCTGAGCCCAGTGGGCAGTGGCCCATTTCTCTGCTAACAAACCCTGCACTGATGCAGGTGTGCAGGCCTGGCACATCCTTGCTCCCTTCCCAGAGCATGCCAGGGTTGTGCAGGACAGCAACTGGAGAGGGCCACACCACCCTGGGAGCTGCTGGAGGTGTGGTGTTCACTACACCCCACTGCTGAGGAATGTCCCTGAGTGTACTTGATTTTACTCAGATAGATAAGGCTTGGGCTTTCTTTGGTTAGGGGAATATCTAAAATCAGTTTAAATAAATGGGTCAAATTCTTTCTTTGGGTGTGCTGAGGCACCCCCTTGGTACCAGCACAAGGAGTGGTGAGTAAGAAAGTCCTTGTAGTGGAAAATGCTGCTGCACAAGAGGAAAACTGGGTGCCAGGAAATGGCTGGGTATCAGCTTCTCCTTCAGTTCCTTAAATGATGGTGATGCTCTTAACTGCCTAATTTACAGCAATCTTTTCAAAGAAATACAGTCTTTAGCTAAGACTCAAGGCTGCAGGGGGCTGGGTAATCACTTGTCATCAAGCTCTTGTATTAGTGGAGCTCCTTCGCTTAAGACTCTGGTTAATGAGTAGAACATATGGCTCAGTGTAGAGAGTGTGTGTGTGTGGGGAGGCAGGAGAGGAGCTGCCTGAGTGCATCTGGGAGGGCAAGGGAGTTGTGATGTGCACAGAAGTGCCTGTGTGGATGGGGTAACAAATCCTGCTGTTCATCAGCTGCAGTTTGCTCAGAGCCCCTCTCTCTCTGCCAGACTGCTCACCTCAGCAACATGTTGGGTTTGACGTGCTCACTGCAGGTAGCAGGTACTCCTCACACAGGGGTAGTTGAGACCAACATGCCCCATTATTTGAGGGCTGAGACACCATGTCATCTCTGGTTAAATCTGCCTGTCTGCCTGCCAAGATTTGACTTTCAGCAGCAAATAGGAAGCTCAGAGCAGCCCCATGACTGTGGCTGCACCGTTCATTTCCATATTTCACTCCAGGTTTTGGAAAATGCAAACAGGGCTGAGGCAGCTGCGGGTGGGGAGAGGATAGGAGCTCCTGGAGCTGCACTTGCATCATTGTGTCTGGCATTGGCAGCTGCCTGCACCACCACACATTCTTTTTGTAGCTTCCTTATCTGAGGCTGGAGGACAGCAGGCTCTGTTTGAACAGTGCATTCCACCACACCTTCCTCTGCAAACAAGAGTAAACGCAGTGCACTAAACCTTGAGACAATTGCACACACCAAAAGTATTCCAGGAGGATCTTACACACACCAAAAATATTCCAGGAGGATTGCCATGCAGCGTCCACTTGCTGATGTTCTTCAGTTTTTGGAATTTATTTTAGTCAATATTAGGAAGGTTCTGACATCTCCATGGCACCCCAGAGAAATTTGAAGGCAGATCTTATGCAGAAGGCTTAAAATCAAGACAAGAAACATCAAATGGTAAGAAAGCAGAAACTAGCATAGGTGAGTATCCCATGAACATGGTGTATTTACTGGTGCAGTGGAACAAACACAAGTTGTTTCCTTTCTTTTGAAACTGGGATTCAGATTCTGGAGCTGGAGCCTGTGGAGCAGAGTCCAGGATTTTGGATGCCAGTCAGGGAAGCTGCTCTTTGCCCTCTCACTTCAATTGCACAAACCCTGCATTTTCCAAAACTTATTGTGATTCTTGTTGATGAAAACCCACAGTCCTTGGAGGTGTGTTGGAGAAACTCAGAATGAGTGCAGCCAATAATGGCAACACCTTCATCTTCCTGACCTTGCTCAGTTTGATTCCTAATCCTAGTGTTTAGTCCAGAATTTACAGCATAATGTCCACTGCACAGCAGTGTTTGGAAGGAAGCTGATAGCATGCAATGCTCTCACTGAGCACAGTGGGAAAGAATCCAGCCAGCATGAAAGGACAGTTGTGATTTGGTTTGCACACACTGTTAACCATCTTCTCCCAAACAGAAAAATAAAGCTGGGAATTGTTTTTGACCTAAGATTAAGCAATTAGCTCAGTTTCTTCCATAACTAAATTAAGGATTAGTAAATTCCTTACATATCCTGGATGCTCAAAGGTCAAACCACTTAAGCACATTCTCTGTAGTGAATTCTGTCACATTTTCACTTGGAAAAGAGGAAGTATTTTGATGTAGAACCAGTTTTCCTGTAATGTGCCTGTGAAGACTCTGGGTTTGGTACTTGCTTTCCCTCCACTCAGTGTCTGGATCTGTGTTAGCCCAAAAAATGTGCAAGATATGTCTCACTATGCCTCATCCTGAGGCTATGCAGGGGAGTGTGGCAAGCACAGCCACACCTTGCACAAACCAGACTCAGAAGCCTCTTCCTCTACATAAAACATCTCTGGTGAATGGTTTTGGCTCTGTAACCATGGCACTGGAGCTTCTGAGAGCACAAAAAGAGCTTTTTGAATCCATTTCTGCTTGGTAGTTTGAGGCAGTAGAGGTGGTACAGTTACTGTTTCGGGCAGTGGGAAGGGCTATGTTAAGGCAGAGAGGACAGGTTGGGGTCTGCCACTGCTGCTGAGAAATGGCCACAGTCACAGTCATTCCTGAGCCTTGGAAACATCCTTGTGCAGGTGAGCAGGCCTGGGAAGCTGCTCCAGGGCTCCAGGTGTGGCCATGGGCTGAGACGAGCCGTGGGCCGGAGCTGGGGGTGCAGCCGGGCCTCCGCCTTCCCTCCTGCCCCGGAACTGCCTCCTACCTGTGTTTTGTTTTGCAAGGTTCAGCCAAGCCTTAGGTCCAGCCTTCTACCCTCCTGATGATTGATGGTGCCAGCTAAAGGCTGGATCCCAGATTGTCCCTGCTGGGAGAGGAATCTCTGGCGGGCTTCAGCCAACCATGCAGCTCCCTCCTGCTCCTGCTCTGGCTGTGGCTCTTTGCCCTGGCAGTGCTTGGGATGGATGGGGTGTGCACAGGCTGTACATGCAGCTTGGGCCTCTTTGGGCCCAAAGGGGAGGGACTTTTATACTCCAGAGCAGTGGGAGTCTCCTGGAAATTCTCCCCCTTGCTGAGAGCTGCATCATTCCCCAGTCTCGGGAGGAGAACAGACCCAGGCTGACTGAGGCTGGAGCTGGTGGCCTCAGGGTTTGTGTGTCCCAAAGGGCATCTTCCTGCACGGCTTCCCTCTCCATCTTCCACCATCCCCTGTGGCACAGGCTGTGTTTCCAGGGACTGTACCATGGCACTGGCTGAAACTCTTCCCCTTGAATGCAGGCTGGGGCAAGGATATTGCCTGAGCTATTTCCATGGCCAGTTAATTACATTCACTGCAGAGAACAAGGAAATTATGGCAATTAGTCGTTTGGCTGAGTACCTTTGGTGACATCCCAGTGAATACTGAACAGGCTATTCATCTGTATTCCTTATCTGCACAACAAAGTTCTTTTAATTTTATTCAGTTTTACAGCAGAATTCTGCATGCTGATAACACATTCATTGCGTTTTTGCAGTTTCACTGGGCCTTCATATAATTGTGTTGTATTGGCGTAACTGATTTTTTAATTAGTATTTTTTCCCTATGAGGAAAAATTTGTAATCAATCTCTGTTATTTTCCTCCTCTTTGTCTTCTTTACTGACCAAAGAAAAGCAATGCCACTTCCTTCTGGAGGAGATTTACTGACTAGCTCACAGTTCAAATCTGAGTTTGTGAGTGAATGTCCTAGAGAGGAAACTTGAGGGAAGTAAGCAGGAAAAATCCTTTGAAAGGCAAATGAAATCTGGGCCATGTGTCCAGCTCAGGTCCAGGATATTGGTTTTTCCACCATGGGTTTGGCACCTGCTTCCATTATCCTGGTGAAAATGGGCTGGAAGATGCAAGGAGTGGTGTCCCTGGAAGTGGAGGAACAAATGCAGTGTTGCTGCCTGGGAGTGATGATGCACCAGCGAGGACTGAAGAGTTTATAAGCTCTGATTTTTCCCCCTTCCATCTACAGTAATAAATGTTTTTATTCTTCCTTTTACCTTCTAGCCTAAACCAACTAAAGGAAGGATGCGCATCCATTGCCTGGAGAATGTGGATAAAGCCCTTCAGTTCCTGAAAGAGCAACGAGTGCACCTAGAAAACATGGGATCTCATGACATTGTGGATGGGAATCACAGGCTGACACTTGGCCTTATTTGGACTATTATCCTGAGATTCCAGGTAGAGTTGTGTGCACATACAGATACATGGATGAGCTTTCCATGCCTGTTTGTCATGTACTTCACTGTGCATTTTAGGAGCAGAGTGCTCCCAGGTGCTCCCAGCTGATGGGAGGGAGAAGTGCTTGGGAACCTGTCAGGATAAATCAGTCTCCATGGTGCTGCTGACCTGTGGTGGGAGTTTCCTGTGGGGAAATTCATATGGCTTTATTTCTGAATCACTAATAAATGTGAAGCTCCAGTGTCTGCACTAGATCCAGGAGGAGATGCTGCCCTGAGCTGCTCTCCATCTCCATGTTGGTTATCCATAACCTGGCACTGACATGGATTAAGGGTGCCCACAGGAATTATTTTAGTGTTCCAGCTAAGGCTTGAGATTTTTTGTTTTCCAGCAAGTTACACATTGGTCTTTGCCCTCAGTTAATAAAGGCTGGGAAGTCCTTCTGCAGAAAGGATAATACATCCATATAATAAATATATAACTCATAATAAATAGCACAGTCATAAACATTTAATAGCATTAATTTTACCAGTATTCCTTTCACCTTTTCCAAAAAGGCAATGTGTTTTCTCAGAGAAATATTGAAATCTTCTATGTTACTTTTAGATCCAAGATATCAGCGTTGAAACTGAGGACAACAAAGAGAAGAAATCTGCTAAAGATGCTTTGCTTTTGTGGTGCCAGATGAAAACAGCTGGGTGAGTGTGGATTAAGTCATTATCTCTAAAGTTCTTACAGCATTTTGAGTTTTCGTTGAAATAATTTTAAATGGGCAAACATATCTCTTCTTAAGTGGATTCAGAGAGAGGGAATTCAAGACAGTGAGTTGATGTTTACAAGTCAGAAAAGTCTGAATTTATGATGTTAATGCTGGGTGATAAAGACACCAATCTGATAATCCATAAATATATATAGTAATATGCTAACTCTTTTTCACCCTGTTCTGAAAAAAATAGTAACAATTTCAAGGGAAACTTGATGTCTCCCTGCTCTGGCTTTTGCTGCCAGAGTGTGCAGAGCTGCACTGGGGGTGCTGTATTGATTGCACTCTTCTTGTTTTTGTTCTGCAGGTACCCCAACGTCAATATCCACAACTTTACAACAAGCTGGAGGGATGGGATGGCGTTCAATGCACTGATCCATAAGCACAGGTATGTGTGGCTCAGTGTCTGGTTTTGCAGCTCCTGTGCAGCTTGATTTTAAAAATCCATGAAGAGCAGGAAGTTGAGGAGTTGCTGAGAGTTTTACAGCAGCTTGCCTTCTTTTGAGCTTTACAGCTCTTGTGGTCATTGTGAGCTTGGCTGGGCAGCAACTTCTCACACCACAAGTCAAAACAGGCTGTGTTTGATTTCCAGGGCATAAATTACACCCGTGATTATTTGGGTTTGGTTTGGTTCTTGTACCTCAGTGAGTAACCCAGGCCCAGGTCTGGAATTCAGGGGTGGGACTGAGGAAGCACACCCAGAGCAGCCTGGGGGGAAAGGAAATCCCTGCCCAAGGGTGGCCAGATGTGGTGCCAGGCTGCCATGGCTGGGGATGCTGCTCATGGCTAGCTCAGGCAGAGTTAATCCAGATGAATTGCACGCTTCCATGGGCATGAGGGGAGACTCATGACCACAACTTTGTTCTTCTCTTCTCCAGGGTCACCTTCCCTGCTATTAAGCTCTCTCCTGCTCCCTCCCATGGCAAGGGCCTGCCGTGCCATGTGCTGGGCACTGCTTCATTCCTTTAACACTCCTGGGAAATGCACAGGGCACATGAAACCTTGGCTGGGTTTTCTAAGGATTGGAGATTTTAGTTCATGTGAGGGTGGCTGCACTGTGCTGTGGGTAATCTAAAGAATTTTCCATCTTGTCTAGGCCTGATCTGATTGATTTTGACAAGCTGAAGAAATCAAATGCACACTACAATCTGCAGAATGCTTTTAACCTTGCAGAGCAGCACCTTGGTCTTACCAAGCTCCTGGACCCTGAGGGTAAGAATTCCAGTAGTTTCAGCACTTAGGGCTGAAAGGGCTCTTTCCTCCCACCCCTCCATGTCAGAGTACATCTCTGTGACAGCTTTTTGTGTCCAAGAGCAGCTGGGTGCTGCTGACTCACCTGGTGATATAGGCAGAGAGGGAGGGAGACAATGTGAGATGTCTCCAGCAGCAAACTGAGCAGCAGTAGCACAAGAGCCCTTAATCCTGTGTTTATTTACTGCCATCTGATAAGTTTGTTGGCCTGGCCATGTGTCCATAGAGTCATTCCAGTCAGAGGCTTCGTTCTGAGAAGGAAGAGAAGCAGAGGAGCAGAGAAGCTTCAGCCTCTGCTTCTATGGGAGTGTGTGTGCTCCCAGTGCTGGGGCAAGAGCATTTTGTGTCACAGGGCAGGAGTGATGTGTTTGGGCAAGTTTCTTCTTGCTTGTTTTCCAGTGCCTCAGAATTGCTGCAGGAGAGGAAATATTTTCTTTTCTAGCTCTATCTCTCAGATTCACCTGGACAGACATAGGTTTGAATTCCTGTCTCCAAATGCTGACACAGCACTGAAGTTGTCAATTAACAGTAGTTCTGTCAACTCACACAGACACCACAGGAGCTACTTGGCTGTGCACAAGCTGTGGCAATGTCTAGAACTTGACTGTAAAGCCCAAAGACCCCAAGCTTTAGCTTGTGCAAAGCTGCTCAATTCACTTTTTATTAGGACACCAACCTTAGGGGCTGAACTGCCACTGAACCCATCTCTGACTCCCAAACGCATCCTTGGAGCACTCTGAGCTCTTTTGGTGTAACCCCTGCAGCCTCAGCATGCTGAGATAACTCTTGTTTGGTTTGCAGATATCAGTGTTGATCACCCTGATGAAAAGTCAATCATCACCTATGTGGTGACATATTACCACTACTTCTCCAAGATGAAAGCTTTGGCTGTCGAAGGAAAACGTATTGGAAAGGTCAGCCAGTTTAAATTATAAATTGTTACAAAGCAGGTGAAATATTTCTGATTTTCTTTTTCCTTTTGGGTGTTAATTTTTTAAGAGTCCACTCTCTGGTAATTTTTGGTTTTTTGCTTTTGAACATATTTTGAATGCTAAATATTCCCATGTGACTATGAGGAGTAGTTAGTTTCCAGCTGCCTCACATTAGAAAACACTTGGCTGGTGTTTTATTTTTGCTTGCTAATTTTGCATCATTGCTACTTTTCCTTTCTCATTAACTGCTCCTCACCCTCTGGGCCCTCTGTCTCCTCTGAAAAAGTCCCTCATTTAAAACATGTGCAGTCATTCTCTGTCCTTTGGCGACATTGCCCCTGTCCTTACAGCTGGCAGGCTGAGCATGAATCCTTGTGTGAGCATCAGCTCTTCCCCCTTTTTGCTGTGGGTTCTTGGGAATTTAATGCTGAAAAATACCAAGCTTTCATTCCTCAGGGATCCCAGCAGTGAGTACTCTGAGTCACAACTCAAGTTTCCCAGCAGTTCCTTTTATGTGGCTTGTTGGATTTAAATGACTGAAGAGCACTGCCCTTGTGACTCATGTGTGTTGTGCTGCTGTTGCAGGTGCTTGACAATGCCATTGAAACAGAGAAAATGATAGAAAAATACGAGTCCCTGGCTTCTGACTTGCTGGAGTGGATTGAGCAAACCATTATCATCCTCAACAATCGCAAATTTGCCAACTCCCTGGTTGGGGTGCAGCAGCAGCTGCAGGCGTTCAACACTTACCGCACAGTGGAGAAACCACCCAAGTGAGTTTAATCTCAGCTTAACACAACAGTCAGTGGTCTTGTTGGCTTAGTCGCTCATTGATTTTTTTAAAAAACAAACACATCCAAGTAATTTTAACTGTGGCTTAAGAATTTATTTTTCTGAGCAAGCCCAGCTCTCACATTCCTGATTGGTACTCCTCGATGTTACTTGAGGCCCGTTTGCTTTGTGCTGTTCGGTGTGCAGATAATAACAACAGCAACGAGAAAAGTGTGTCTCCCACAGGATCTGGGAGTCCTGGAAGCTGTCCCTGCCCTGGGATGCCTGTCTTATCATATGAGTGGTAATAGTGTACTGTGGTAGTACAGTAATGTCACCACTTGTGCTTTTAATAGCAGTGGATAATTCCAAAATGCTGCTATTAAAAGATCCCTACTGCTTATCCAACATGAAGAGGAAGCGTGTCTGGCTTTGTCAAACAGCTCTGCTTACTCAAACTGATGCAAGCAAAACTGGGCAACTTATTTCTGGAAAGCCTCTTTTAGGATCATGATATCAAATCTGTTTATTATTTTTGTCTAATTCGAGTTCTAATGAATAATAATCACAACCCAAAATGTTACACAGGATCCAGACTTCTTCTAAAATTGCAGACTATTCCCTAATGCCCATGGAGTTTGTTTATTTCCCAGGCACCCAACACAGGGAAAACAGTGGGAAGAGTTTATTGACTGCAGAGGGCTTTAAATAAAACTTCCATTTCTTGTGCTGATGAAGTAAACTAGGACAGTGCACGTACTAGAATAAAAAAAAAGCCTTTTCCTGTCCCCTGAGGGGTTTAAATCCAAACACTCAGACAGCTGACTTCTGTGAAGTTGCTTTTGCTGTCTGCCCCCACTGGCTCCAGGGGAGGTGTGGGCTATTTCTATTGCTCCCAGCTTCCACACAAGATGGAGGTGTTTATGTGAATGCATCATTCACCATGTCAACATTCTAAACAAGTGGTTTATTACAGTTTATTGTAGTTGACTATATTCAATTTTTATAGAAGTACTTCCCTGTGAGAGTGGTGAGGCCCTGGCACAGGTTACCCAGAGAAGCTGTGGCTGTCCCATCCCTGGAAGTGTTCCAGACTGGGGGGGACGGGGCTGGGAGCAACCTGGGATAGTGGAAGGTGTCCCTGCCCATGGCAGGGGGTAGAACTGGATGGGCTTTAAGGTCCTTTCCAACCCAAACCATTCTGTCAATCCGTGTTTCTATGATTATACCTTAGCAGTAATGAAAGTTTGATTGTAACTCAATTCTCTTGCAAAATTTTGTTTAGATTTACAGAAAAAGGAAACCTGGAAGTGCTGCTTTTTACCATCCAAAGCAAAATGAGAGCCAACAATCAGAAAGTGTACATGCCAAGGGAGGGCAAACTCATCTCTGACATTAACAAGGTAAACTGAGCAGCTCATCCCCTGTGACTTGGGATATTGCTGTTTTCTCTCAGAAAACTGGGCAGAAAAACATTTGTGATCTCCAGCCTTGATGTGGGGGCTATAAGGGATGGGTGAGGTGGGGTGACCTTTTCCTATAGCTCGGACTTACTACTCTGAGCCAGGCCCTGGGTGTCCTCAGCATCTGTAGGAGCTTCTGCTCCTGGGGCTGCCAGCTCTGCCTTGCCCCTTGTGGTGCTGGCTGTTGGAGAGAAGTGACAGAAGGCAGCAGCAGTAGATGCTGTGCCCTCCCCTTCACCTCTCAGTGCCCTGCCTGGGCATCATGGATCCCTCTGGGGCCCTGCAGCCTGTTCTCTGCTGCTGCAGCTGGCAGGGCAGGGCTGGGCACAGCAGAGTTGACAGGCTCTCTCAAGGATAACAAGCAGCTTCCTCCTTTGTATTTGATCATGCTTGGTATTCCCAGACCAGCTGTTGTGGGTGTCTGTGGCCTCATCCCAGGGAGCAGCAAACTGCTCAGCTCTCCTGGTTGCAGGAGGAATGCTCAAAATAGTCATGTTTCAGGCAGTTTCACATCTGTTCGGATTTAGATTTAGTTTGTGTTTAATTGAGGGTATTTTTGTCATCTGTAAGAAGATCTGAAAGGTGATTAGCTGACTTCCAACATGCTTCTAAGACTTCTGATTTTTGTAATATTGTCATCATGCATATGAATAACTTCTGACTTGGGGGAAAAAAGGACTTGTAAGCACCAGAAGTAACCAAATTCTGCAGTTGTTTTCTTTTCCAAAGTATAATAAAGAACAGCAGTTGTATGTTGATTTTGGAGGTGAGAGGCCATGAATCTCTAATTCCCATTTCCTAAAGGAGTTAGATAGAATCTGCTTGTTTGGGAGTAGCACTCAGGAGATTTTTTGTTTTTTTTTTAAACAAACACTTTCTTACACATTCAAGCCAGGTGGTTTCCTTAGGCTTTGTTGGGAAGGGGGGTAAAAAAGGATGAGAGAAAATGCATCTGAGATAAACAACTTGCTCAGAAAATGACTGACTAAATTGAGAACAGATTTTAAGTCATGTGTTTATATTAGCAAACAAGGTGTAGGGCCAGCCAGTGCAAACTGGATTTATGGGCATATAAATAATTGAACCAGTTTGATGAAAGTTGCCTGTAATGACTTCAGCCCTGATTTTATGCAAAGGAGATGGGATTTATCATAATCTTGTAAGAATGTGTTGTTTAGAAGCCGTGTGTTTTTCCTCCACGTCTTCAGGCCTGGGAAAGACTGGAAAAAGCTGAACATGAAAGAGAACTGGCACTGCGAAATGAGCTCATCAGACAAGAGAAACTGGAACAACTTGCGCGGAGATTCGATCGCAAGGCAGCTATGAGAGAAACTTGGCTGAGTGAAAATCAACGTCTCGTTTCTCAGGTGCTGCTCTCAGAAATTGTCTGGGTGACTAAAATGGTTCCCATGAGTAATTACAGGATGCAGTTCTTGCAAGGAGAACATTTTCTTCCCTGTGCCTCATATTTTACTACATCTATGTATGTGTATATTTATTTATTGTATTTAGTTACTCTGTGTGTGTATGTACTGTACATTATCTCTTTTATACATTTGGGATTCCCTTCTTGAACCTACCAGCCTGTGGTCAGGAGATTTGATGAGGAAGTAACTACCCACGGTCAAGATTTTCTTTATCTGAATATTTTGGTGAGTTCAGTGAAATTAGCCCAGGAGTTAATTTTATTGTTTAATATTAGAGATGATAATATTAGATGAGCCCCAGACTAATACTGATGGCCACGTGATTCTTCCCCCAAAGGCAGTGAATAATATCTTTTATTTTATCAGTGGTTCTTTATTATCAGAGGCATCTCTTATTTTATTTAAAGAAGACTCTTGGGGGCATTTTGAGGTCCCAAATTTGCTAACAAGTGTGTTTTGCCAAGTCAGAACTGACAGCAGAGGTTGAGCAGTGAGACTTTTGTCCTCAGCAGCCTTTCCTGAAGAAGTGCCTCTGTCTTTGCAGGACAATTTTGGCTTTGACCTCCCAGCAGTGGAGGCTGCCACGAAGAAGCACGAGGCCATCGAGACGGACATCGCGGCGTACGAGGAGCGGGTTCAGGCTGTGGTGGCGGTGGCGAAGGAGCTTGAGACTGAAAACTACCATGACATCAAACGCATCACTGCGAGGAAGGACAACGTTATCCGCCTTTGGGAGTATCTCCTGGAGCTGCTCCGGGCGCGGAGACAGCGGCTGGAGATGAACCTTGGACTGCAGAAGATTTTCCAGGAAATGTTGTACATTATGGACTGGATGGACGAGATGAAGGTGGGTGGAAGTCCTTTGGGAAAGCAGACCAAATATTCCTCAGAGGTGTACGTGTCCTTTTCTGTCAATTTTAAGATTCATTTTGCCCCTCTGGTTTAGTAGACAGACCCAGAAGATCCACATTCAAGAGCAGCGAACAAATTCCTTATGATTTGTTAACAATAAAGGTTAAAAACAAGTCAGGAAAAAGAACAAGTTCACTCCTATAAAAAGCTACTTTCCAGCTTCATGTCTGTCTTGTAGAGCCCAGAAGTTTTGGTCACAGTTCTTGGGTAAAGATGACAGATTTGGTGAAATGGAATTAAATAATCTCTCTCCATCATGATTTACATAGGGAGCAAGTCACCTCTTCACCTCTCTGCTTTAAAAAGTTTGAATTTCTTCCTGTCTGTTCTCCTGGGATCTGAAAAGGGAAAGGACCACGACTTGTCCATCAGCCAGCAGAACTTGGAAGCTGTTGGAGGAAAGAAACAACTCAGCGGGAGCTCACAGCACCTGGGCTGAGTGCTGCTCCTTGGCCCTGCTGAGCTAACCCAGCCTCTCAGCATCCTAGACTGAAAATTTGTTAAAGAACAGTCAAGTTCTTCGTGGTTGCCAGTGATTTCAAAAATACTGGCTCAAATTTTTATCAGCCATGTCTCTACCTTTGGAATTTCTGTCCTTATGGGCCTAGAGTTCCTCTGACGTAATGTACCAACAGATAACAGTGCCTGGAGTCCCAAAGAAGCAAACAGCTTGTGGCCTTCAGCCTGTTTTACTTGTATTTCTCATGTTGTTCAGGTGCTTTTGCTGTCCCAAGACTACGGCAAACATTTGTTGGGAGTTGAAGACCTGCTGCAGAAACATGCTCTGGTGGAAGCTGACATTGCTATTCAGGCTGAGAGAGTGAGAGGGGTCAATGCCTCTGCTCAGAAGTTTGCCACTGATGGAGAAGGTAACCAACACCCAACATAGCCCTTTTGTCTTAATTACCTATGAGGTTATCTGTGAGACTCGTTAGTTCCGCAAGATAGGTTAGCTAAACTCCCCACCAGAATGAGAGAATCCAGCTCCATTTGTTCCTTCTGTAGTCGCCGTTTCGATGATTCATTTGTCCAGGAACCTGCTCAGGAACTGAGTGTGGCACTGTGCCTTGCATGGGATGTGACGCTCCTCACCAGCAGCTGCTGTGGTTTTGTAGAGGTCATCACAATTCCCCATGCTGTGTTCCTAATCTAAACATTTACACAGATTGCTGGACCCAGTCTGATGGTGTCCCAATTTATCCTAAAAGGAAGCAATTCCCTGGAACCCAGTGCTGTTAACTAGAGTAAATGACGTCCATTTCGTGCAGTTGTGTATGAATCTGAATTCAGTGAATTTTGTCTCACTGGAAACAGTCATGAATATCTTTCCTTTTGGGGTATTTTTGTCTTTTGGAAAGAATAGTATTTTCTGATCTGTGTTATTGTATGGTGGAGCTTGAACACTTCCCACTCACTTTCCTTAGACTGACTGTGGATTCTTTCATGTCAGCCTAGTAGCTGGAAGAGGCAGGAATTCAGAGCTCTGTGTATGCCCCAGCTGTGGGGATGGGAGCGAGTGAGCCCAGATCGTAACACACGTTCCGTGTCTCCGAGCAGGATACAAGCCCTGTGACCCGCAGGTGATCAGGGACCGCGTGGCTCACATGGAGTTCTGCTACCAGGAGCTCTGCCAGCTCGCGGCCGAGCGCCGCGCACGCCTCGAGGAGTCCCGGCGCCTCTGGAAATTCTTCTGGGAAATGGCTGAAGAGGAGGGCTGGATCAGGGAGAAGGAGCAGATCCTGTCATCTGATGACTACGGGAAGGACCTAACCAGTGTCGTCCGACTCTTGAGTAAACACAAAGCGTTTGAGGATGAGATGAGTGGCCGCAGCGGCCACTTTCAGCAGGCGATAAAAGAAGGTGAAGACATGATCGCGGAAGAGCATTTTGGGTCTGAGAAGATCAGAGAAAGAATTAAGGATATCCGGGAGCAGTGGGCTAACCTGGAGCAGTTATCTGCCATTAGGAAGAAGCGGCTGGAGGAAGCCTCTCTCCTTCACCAGTTCCAGGCTGATGCTGACGATATTGATGCGTGGATGTTGGACATCCTCAAGATTGTCTCCAGCAATGATGTTGGCCATGATGAATATTCCACTCAGTCCTTGGTCAAGAAACACAAAGATGTGGCTGAGGAGATTGCGAGCTACCGGCCGACCATTGACTCTCTTCACGAGCAGGCCAAGGCCCTGCCACAGGAGCACGCGGAGTCTCCAGATGTGCAAGGCAGGTTGTCCGGAATCGAGGAGAGATACAAAGAGGTTGCTGAGCTGACCCGGCTGCGTAAACAGGCCCTGCAGGATACCCTCGCTCTCTATAAGATGTTCAGTGAGGCAGATGCTTGTGAGCTTTGGATCGACGAAAAGGAGAAGTGGCTGAATAATATGCAGATTCCAGAGAAGCTGGAGGACCTAGAAGTGATCCAGCACAGGTGAGGATGCCTTTGCCAGGAAGTTTGGGGAATACTGGGTGGAAGTGTTTTACCCCAGCTACCTTTCTCTGCTTGCCTGTGGCTCAGATTCTCTAATGCCTGGGGAATCTTGTGTTTGTTTGTTTTCCCCCACTCCAGATTTGAAAGCTTGGAGCCAGAAATGAACAACCAGGCGTCCCGTGTGGCTGTGGTGAACCAGATTGCCAGGCAGCTGATGCACAGTGGCCACCCCGGGGAGAAGATCAAAGCACAGCAAGATAAACTCAACACAAGGTAAGTGAAAGCCTCGTAGTCAGAAACATCACACCAGCTGGAACAAGTATGGCAGGGTCATTTGTTTTTCTTAAGTAGGCTTTTTTAAGGTATTCTGATGCTGTTACCTGAAGTATCTTCAAGGTAGGCCTTTAAAGCTTCAAAAGGAAAGAGTTGTGCCTTTCAAATACTTGATTATCAGATGGAGTTTTGCTCTTGACTTAATCAGGCCCTGAGTGTGTCAGCACCTTGATTTGAGAGCTGGAAATTGACTGTAATAATTACTATAATGGAAAAGAAATCAATGTAGTTTTGTGTAAACTCCCTCATTTTTTAGCTTCAGAATAAACCAAGGGAGTGTGAAAAGTTGATATAACTGCCAATTTTTCACTTGAGGAAAAATTGTACTCAGTGTGCTGGTACTTGTCACATTCTAATACACACCATATCTGGGTTAATGATTGCTTTGCTAGAAATACTGATGGTGTGGGAAGGACTGAGAAAACCCTGAGTAGCTGGGTTTACCAAACTGGTGAGAGCAGCTGCTCACTCAGCAATGCTGCCACATCCTTTTCCCACAAATCTCAATTTCTCTGCTCTCCTCTCATCACACATTTCAGGTGGAGCCAGTTCAGAGAACTGGTAGATAGGAAGAAGGATGCCCTGCTTTCTGCTCTGAGTATCCAGAACTACCATCTTGAATGTAATGAAACCAAATCCTGGATCAGGGAAAAGACCAAAGTGATTGAATCCACACAAGACCTGGGTAACGACCTGGCTGGAGTGATGGCCTTGCAGAGGAAGCTGACGGGCATGGAACGGGACCTGGTGGCCATCGAAGCCAAGCTCAGCGACCTGCAAAAGGAGGCAGAGAAGCTGGAATCGGAGCATCCTGACCAGGCACAAGCCATCCTTTCACGGCTTGCAGAGATCAATGATGTGTGGGAAGAAATGAAGACCACCCTGAAGAACCGGGAAGAGTCCCTGGGAGAGGCCAGCAAGCTGCAGCAGTTCCTGAGAGATCTGGATGACTTCCAGTCCTGGCTCTCCAGAACACAGACTGCAATTGCCTCTGAAGATATGCCCAACACCCTGACAGAGGCTGAGAAGCTGCTCACTCAGCACGAGAATATCAAGAATGAAATCAACAACTACGAGGAAGATTATCAGAAGATGAGGGACATGGGTGAGATGGTGACACAAGGGCAGACTGATGCTCAGTACATGTTCCTACGCCAGCGCCTACAGGCTTTGGACACCGGATGGAATGAGCTTCACAAAATGTGGGAGAACAGGCAAAATCTCCTTTCTCAGTCTCATGCCTACCAGCTGTTTCTCAGAGATACCAAGCAAGCAGAAGCTTTCCTTAATAACCAGGCAAGTGGTCAAGATATACCTGACTTCATTTCTACAGGTTGGCACTGCGTCCTGCAAGCAATTAACAGAGAAAGTCTATTGGCAGGAGAGCCACAAGCAGACAAATTGCCCTTTTCTAACTGTATTTCACTTCAAACTGTTCTTGGGAGATGTCTGTTGTTGGAGCAGCAGCATAGCCTGAGCGTAACAATTTTCTCTCTGATTTCTTTAATTTCAGGAGTATGTTCTGGCGCACACGGAGATGCCAACTACCTTGGAAGGAGCAGAAGCTGCTATTAAAAAGCAGGAGGATTTCATGACCACCATGGATGCCAATGAAGAAAAGATCAATGCAGTTGTGGAGACAGGCAGGAGGCTCGTTAGTGATGGGAACATTAACTCTGATAAAATCCAGGAGAAGGTGGACTCTATTGATGACAGGTAAGGGCAGAATGATGGTACAAATGTAGCTGTTTCTCCTTTATTTCTGTTCTCTGAGAGATGCCCTTTTACCAGGATTCAAAGGCAAAGTAACAGCTTAGAAAATGTCTGTTCCAGACTGTTTTCTTTGTCTCATGGAAAAATAGGAACTGTCACATTTCAAGAATGCGCCAGGCTAATCTTAGTTAAACAATACCTCTCCCACTTTCTGGAGGCTTGGTAGGTAATGAGCTCCCTACCCAGAATCTGGCTGTTTGAGTATTGCTGTGTAATTCTTGGAGTATGAACAGACTTGATGCTCTGTTGGGAGCTGTAGCAGTTGGCTGTGTCTGGTTCCACAAGTCTCAGTTTCCTTTGCTGCCCCCGAGCTGGTGTAATTACAATAACGTACTCCTGTCCTTCCTCTGGAGAAGGAATGTGGCTCTTCAAGGGTGTAATTGGCATTGCATCCACACCACCCACTCGACTTTGATCACCTCTTCCAGCTTGTCTGGCCCCTCTGAGATCAGATTAGGAAGCACTGGTACAAGTGTGTCTTTCATCCCAGAACAAGTCCTTTGCTTTCTCTCTCTGGCTGTGGCACGGATGCTGTAGAACATTAAAAGATTCTTTTTCTTTGAAACCCAAATGTTCAGTTTTGATGGCTGCTGTTCTTTCTGCTTTTGGTTTGGATAACAGTGGAGTCTTTCAAGGCACTGTGAGTGTCAGAACACAGCAGTGAGCTGTGAAATGTCACTGATGACCCTCCCATCAGACTTCATCCCCCCACAGCTGGTAAGCTCAGGTTCTCCAGGTGCCTTCATCTCCAAGGAACAACTGAACTGAAGTAGTTCAGAAAATGTTGCACCTTTCCTGTTTGGGCAGAGATATCCCACTGTGTGTGCACCCACTTTAGCCATGCCTCATGGCTTCAGGAAAGGCAGCTCTTCCTGTCCCAGAGCTTGCTGAAGGCCTCTGACAGCTGAACCCCCATGGTACCCCATGTTTCCATTCTCTCTCTCTCACCAACTTGGCTCTAGATCCCAGAGAGAATCTGCGAAGGCCAGGAAGAGGAGATTATATGAAAACAATCAAGGGGACAACTCGGACAGTGATTTTTCTCATTTACCCTGTCTCTGAGGGCCCTCTACTCTAAGTTTTCCCATCCACTTAGGAAAGCAGGAGAGCTTGATCCCGGCCTTCTGGTCAGGTGTCCTCTTTCTGCAGCTTTTGGAATATTAAAAGAAAGCATCTCATGGTATCATTGCAAATGGCTAACTGCACTTGCAGCCCTGTCTGAAGTGGCTGGAGTGGGAGACAGCTTCAGCCCAAGTCCTGTGTGCTCTGCAGAAGCTCTGGTGGCTGTGACCCCAGTGCAGCTGCTCCTCTGTGCCCCGTTGTCCCTGCTGTCCTGCCCGGGGGACGTGTGCTGGAGTTCCTACTGGAACTGAGCATTTCCTCAATTCCAAAGCTATTTATGCCAAGCGCTGCAAAAACCATCCGGTGCACTGCTATCCAGGAAATCCGTGTGATTGCTCCCCGAGTCTGGGGGGCTGATAAGCCTCCAGAACAAAGCCTTGGGGCTGCGTGCACTGGGAGGGGTAGCAAAGGAAGCCTCTTTGCTTTCACAAAAAGTGGCTCTCCCAGCCGAGCTCCACCTGGATGTCTAACAAAGGACCAAAACAAACAAGCACAGATATGTGCAGTGGCTCCATACTTCCCACAGGGAGCTCTTTGTAGTTTCTGGTATTGTTCAGAGTGGGTTTTGCAGTTGTGCTTTTGAGCTGTTTCTGAGGAGACCCCACTGGCCCTGATGCAGCATACAGGCCCTGCCCTGGGATGGTTCCCATCTCAATAGGGATGGCACGAGGAGGAGGAAAGTGCAATAGGAAAGAAACACTTCAGCACAACCTTTTAGTGCAGTTTACAAGCAAGAATGAATGAGTATAAGGACATGGAGTAAGGGTGAGGGAAGGAGAAGGTGGGCTTGCATCAAGCTATCACCAACTAGCTTTTCCAGCTGGGGAAGAAGCTGGTCTCCCTGTGCAGCTGTCCCTGCTTGGGTAACTTCTGCTGCTCTGAAGGATTTTCTCCTCCATTTTCTCTTGGAAAAGTGTTCGGGAACTGCCCCTCTCCATGTGCCTGCTCATGGCCTCTCCTCATGCAAGGGAGATTTAGTCTGAAGACAGTGGCAGATCTGGCAAAAGTTGTGATCTGAGCCTGTTTTGCATCAACTTTTGTATTTGTGCAATTTTCTGCTCAACAGAGAACAGAAGTAAGTTTTGTTCTTGCCCATTGAGAAGGGAGAGTGCCTCGTTTGCTGGGGCAATGAAAGAAGCTAAAACTGCCTTTCATATATCTCAGGACTCCTAGCAGGCAGCTGCCTTCATACCATGTGTAAGATTTATTATTTCTGCACAGGCTTTGAAACCCACAGGCTTACAGTTAAACCACAAGTGGTTTTGTCAGTTTTTCAGCACTGTCAGCATTCTCAGGGGCCTCTGGGAGTCAGCTTGGGGACACTGGGCAGATTCTGGATTTATTTGTGTCAGACACCTCCTTGTGCTGAACAGATCTTACACTTATGGTGTAAGTCATATGTGTGATACAGAATTCAAAGCTATTCTGAATAACTGGAGTCTGCAGAGCAAACTATTCTTCTTCCACAAACTGTTCTAGCAAATTAGTAAGAAGCAGTCATTGACAACCTTAAGTGTGAATTCTTTAAAAGAATTTAGGGATATTTGAACAAGGAGTTAATAATATTTAGGTACAGCTAGTCTGGAGTAGGAGAACAGACTAAATAACTTCTTAAAATCCTTTATTCCCATAAAAAAGTCAGCAATGAAAACACAGGAATTCCTGTCTGTTCCAGCAGTGCCCATCCTCAAAATGCTTCTACTTTGTTATGGTTCAGCCCTGTTCTTCAGAGAAAACTCATTGTCCAGTCTCACTCCAGGTCATCTTGAACAAAACAACCTTGTACAATTACATAGCTCTAAGCACCAAAGATCATATTTGTTATGCTATGGCATCATCTGTTTGATATCCCTGCATGGTTTCCTTCTCGTCACTATTTCCAACACTCCATGTGTGATATTTTTATTAGTCTTTTAAAATGCAGGTTTTCTCAACATAAGAACTTCTGTACTTACCTTAAATCTATTCAAGCACCATGAAAGTTCTCCTTTAAACTTCATAACTCGTGTCCTCTCCAGAATACATGAGTCTGTAATGTAATCTAGCCTTAAATCTCTGAAATCAGCCTGATAAAATCACCCAAGCAACTCTTTGCTTCGTTTTAACAACCTGAGTAATGCAGTGTGTTTGCCCAGGCATATAAAGCCAGCCAAGAAAGAGTGGAATCAAACCCAGGGATGTTTGCCTCATTAGAGAGGTTTTTCCTAAGGCACAGTTTGTGTCTTTTCCTTTGTGTTCCCTCTGTCAAAACTTCAGCCTCACCTGGGTTTGGACTCCAGGCTCTTGCTTTGATGGTTCCACGTGTCTTCCTTGCCATGCAATCTATAAATCATTTTCTTGACTACACCTATAGAGATGCTGCTTGCTTGGTTGATTGAAGGCAGCTGTTGAGGTCAAAGAGAAGCAAATTGTAGTCCTGTAAAGGGTTTTCTCCTATTCCTCTGCCTACAGACCTTTTGCTTTTATAGAAAATGAATCTCCAAGTATTCCTTGTGTTTCTGAAGTCATTAAATTGGTGCCAGAGAGTTTGCTGTGGTAACTTACTGCAGATCAGGAAAAGTGGTGTCATAATCAGTTGTCATCAACATGTGATTTATGGTCTTTTGGAGTATCATGAGTCTCTGGAGATCTCCACTAACATGGATTTATTTAGCTCTTGCCAGCATGTGCTGAGCTCATCTTATAAATTGCCACCCTTTAAAATAATTTCCAACTCTCAGTCCATATTTATCTTATTACAAATGGCAGCAATATTTCACTTTAAACCCCTGTACAGTGCAATAGGAATAAGCCTAGCACAATGAGCAGTAAATAAGAATCATCTTCTTTACTCTGTCTCTTCCTTGTAAATTGCCTCATAAATAATGAAAGGATGGAAGGATGGGGATAACTACTCCAAATTAAACATTTTTAAAAACATGCCCAGAGGTACCTTGGGAATCAGCCCCATTCCATTTGAAGGACCCACCACAACCTTTGGGACTGCCAGCATGACTCATCCTTCAAGGGGCAAACGGTGATGAATCAAATTAGGGCTTCTGGATTAACCTTTCCTTCTCTTCTGGCTGCTCTTAAACACTCTGAAAAATATGTTCCAAGTGCAGAAAGCTTCTGTGTGCAGAACCACACAGGAGTGCTGCACATGGTTAAACACAGCCTTGGGAAGGTTCTGTGGCCCAGCTCAGCTTTGTGCAGGACAAGGAGGTGCAGAAGGTGTTTTACAAAGAGCATTCCAGCAGGTGCACCCTGCAAGGGCCACACAACACCATCTTACTGTGGCAGTTTGCAGTTTTCTTATGGTTTTTGGCAAACAGCCTGAACTCTCCTGTGGGCTTAAAATGAGTGGGCCAAATTGTGTCCCATAACATGTTGTGAAACCTTGCTGACTTCAGAATGTTCTCTGTGTATTTAACGGGTCACAAAAACAAGGAAATGCAGAACTTCAGTGAGCCCATTAAATAACACACTCCAAAATGTCCTTTGAAAGGCAGCAAAGGACACACACCAGAAACTTACCAGCACTTGTAGTCCAAAGAGGCTCCAGAAACCAACAGTGACAGTTTTTCATGAAATGCCTATTTCATTTCCTTTCTCTATTATTTTTTTTTCTGACCAGACATAGGAAGAACCGTGAAGCAGCCAGTGAACTTTTGATGAGACTGAAAGATAACAGGGATCTCCAAAAGTTTCTTCAGGATTGCCAAGAGGTAAATCATGGCCTTTCATTTTTATTGCTGAAAGCTGCATCCTGCAGAAGAGCATTCTTACTCCATATTTTATGAGGGCTGGAATGCTCAGTCATCCAGTAGTATTTAGTGTGGAGTAAACATAAAAAAAACCCCCTGACCATACCACTGCAAAAAAGAATGTTTGTTTTTTCTTTTCTCATGAACCAGATTTTCTTTTGTCATGTAAGCTAAAGACATAGAAAACTGTCAAAAGCAGTGAGGATTTTCTGCTGTGGTATAAATTATAACCATGTGGAATGTGGTGGGATTAGCAGTGCACTTACTGAGAGTTTTGTCTACAGCTGTACAGATGTGTGTGGCCTGGTGCAGGGGATTTCAAGTGATTTCTAGCAAACATTAGTCAGAAGAATAGGAGGTTAAGAATAAAAAAGGAGCAAGATTAAGCTGTGTCATTTATGTGTGACTTACCTGACAGTTTACATGTGTTTAAAATTGTTAAGTATTAAAACATTTGAAAAAAGAAATTCTTTCCAGATTTTCTAATCATTTACATGGACTGTTTACACTGAAGACAACATTTTAGAATTTGGAATACTTTTTCCTAGCACAAGGAATTAATTAAGTAATTTTCAGGTTATTTCATGGAGTACTGGCAGATAATAAAGAGCTTTGCCTGTGAGGTTTTGATCAGAAACTGGGCAAGTGGTATTTGCTGCTTGGTTGCCTGGATTCAATCTGTTTCCCAGCATTGCATAAGCTGTCCATGAGCTTGTCTTCAATTGCTCCTTCCTTGGTAGTTAAAACATGACAGATTAGCAAAAATTCTGCTGTTATTAGCAGCAGCTTCTTCCTTCCTCTGTGACAGCTCTGGTACAAAGATCCCCTGGCTCTCAGGGCTCTCCTGGCCTCAGTGTCAGTGTGGGTGTGTTCCCTAGGATTTGGTTTTTTCCCTATATCACTGGAAGAAAAAGGAAAGCATAAAAGCTCTAGTGTTGGCTGCCTGAGTGCCTTTCCTCTCCCTTGTTTCTCTCCAGCCACTAAAACATGGATGTCTCGACTGCACAGTTCAAAGACAAACTTACAATTACCCAAATGTCAAGGATTTCTCCAATCCTCTTTGAGAGGACATTAGCTTTGGTGATAATTGAAGGGCTGTTTCCTGAGAAAACTTAGAATTTATGTCAGTGTGGGGCCTGCTGACACCTCCGTTGGGCTGGAGGGTTTGTGATGAAGCAGCACTGTCCTGTGGGGTGGAAGGGAGCCAAGGCAACACCTCCCCCTTGGCTTTTTCCTTAGCACTGCCTGCGAAGCTGGGAATTGTTAGGGAACAGCTTTGAGCCAGTCCCCATTTCACCTGACAATGATCCTTTGGCCTTCCTGCCTGCTGCTGCCTTAGGGACAGTTTCCCACCTGAGGAAAGGCAGAGTGTTTTCTGCAGCCCTTCCCTTCCCAGGGCAGCCACATTGTCAGTGCCACCCTGCCCTGAGGTGTTTGAGAGTGTGGCCTCCTGCCCCTTCCTCCTTACTGCAGAGCTGGGGAGAGGGTCAGTGGCACTCCAGAGCAGCAGGATAATGCTCCTCACAGCAGCCCAGCAGTGATAAACCCTTCTCTGGGGTCACAGGTGAGGGAAAACAGCAGATTTTGTTGTTGTGAGAAGTCAGAAGCACTGTCACAGGTTAGTCCTGGGGCACTGCTTTTCCAGCTGTTTCTTGCACTCAGCAATACAAATGTGTAAAATAAATTTGCCGAGTGAATGAAACGGTGAGGGCAGAAAATCCCGATTGGAGGAGATGTGATAAATGTTGGCATTTCGTTTTCTTTGACTTCCTGCTCTTTCTCAGCTCACCTTCGAGGAGATTACAGCTGACCTTCCCTCTGAGTGCTTGGAAGTCCCAGCACTGTCTGGGCTCATTTCTCCAGGGACATGGTGAAAGCTCTTGGCAAGACTGTGCACTCCGAAGTTTCTCTCCCGGAGTGTGCTGGCAGGATTTGCCATGTGAACCTCCCTGCAGGATGGGCTGGCAGCTTGGCTCCTGGCACAGGAAGTGCAGTGGCACTTGGAGCCCTCCCCCCTTGCCTTGCTGCTGCCCCAGGCTCACAAGGGTTTGTTTCTGCATTTCCCTTCCTTCCTGCCAGGCTGGCACTGCAGAATGGCAGCCAGGAGCAGGAACCAGGGTCTTGTGTACAGGTGCAAAGGATGGGAGGAAGCCTCATCCTTTCCTGACCTTAACAACTTCTGGAGAAATAAATACTGCAAGTGTAATTTTGAGTCAATTTAGGGAACTATATTATTTTCTGAAAATCTGCTTTCACACTCAAGGCTTTTAGCGCCTGTAGTGGTTGCAAAACCCAGGTTTTAGCAGTGAGCCCTTAAATACTTTCTCTGCATTTCTGTGCTCTGAGGGGTTTATCCCGACAAGCCCTGGCTGTGAACCACATGTTGTCCCTGTCTTGCCTTCCCCCAGCTGGTAACAGGAATGATCCAGCCTCTCCTTGGGAAGCACTTTTAAATCCCCAGAAGCCTTAATGCTGTGGCTGAGTAAAAGCAAACAGTGAAAGCCAAGCAGTGCAATTTGCAGAGCAGAGCAGCTGTCTCCTCCTCAGAAAGGCAAGAATAAAACCACTAATTCTGGGTTATATCCTAATCTCCACGTAGACTTTGACTGTTCAGCAGCACAGTAGCCTGTTCTAATGCAACCTTCTACCTACAGAGCTCTTCACTAACATGAGCATTTTTCTGTTTAGACTTGATGGGAAGGTCCAATGAGGAGCTTCTCTGATTGTTCTGATAAGTTTTCCCTTTTTGGGGAGAAGTGCATTTAAGGGACAATTGAAATTTTAAGGGGCAGTTGAAAAGAGGCTCATGAGTGATCAATGGAATTTGTTGCCATGTGTCCTGAGTACACAACAGAGGCCTCTGTTCCTCTCCTTTTTGGGCTGCTTGCTCACTCAAGTGCTGCTCTAGAAACCAAGCTGAGATTTGTTTTGACATTTTCTGCTCTAAATATGCAGAAAATGGACCTTTTCAAATTCTGTAAACATTCCTGTGAATGTGATTTTTATCCACACCTCAGGGATAGATGGAGCAGTCAGACTTGCCCTGGGAGGAAATGTGATGTTGGCTGCTAGGATCATTTTCACATTCCATTTGCACTTGGCAAATCAACTGTCTCTTAAAGTATTGGTTTTCTCTAGTGGTGATATGGAAATTGTCCCCAGTGCCTTTGTATCTGCTGAAAATCAGACAGAAAACAGTCTTGGATTTTATATAATGGGAAAAGGAAAGCCTCCAGTACCAAAACACTCCTGGAGATTGGATAAACAAACAAATTACTTATGTAAACCTATACAGAGAAAAGACTGAGGGGAAAAGGTAGAAATGTGCTGTGAATTAATGGTACAAAACCATCTCTAACAACCTCCACAAAACCATCTGACCAAGAAGTAGGTCCCTGTTTCTCTTGCGGTTGAACTGGGTGGGACCTGTGTGTTTGATTTTGCTTATCACAGAGGTGATTCCTTTCTGCTTGAATCAAGGGTTATTTATGTGTTGGAGATGGATGTTAGAATGGAACTGTTAAAGAGGCAGATCCTTGACTGAGTCCTGAGTAAATCCCTGAGCAAGAGCAATCTCTGACTCTCACACAACTCTTCTGTAGAGGCATCTCTTTATCCTTGATCTGGAGGCATTTTGCATTATTTCACACCAGGAATGTTTCCTCACACCCCCATGTATTTTCCTTTCCAGCTCTCCCTCTGGATCAATGAGAAGATGCTCACAGCCCAGGATATGTCCTATGATGAGGCAAGGAACCTGCACAGCAAGTGGCTGAAGCATCAGGCATTCATGGCAGAGCTTGCATCCAACAAAGAGTGGCTGGAGAAGATTGAAAAGGTAGGCAAAGAAGGTCCAAAAAATACCCTTATCTTTGTCCAGGGTGGTTGTGCACAGAGATGGGATCTGCTCCTCTGCAGAACTGGTCATTAAATCACCCCACAGCTGAGGCTAAAGGAGATTACTGGTGCACTGTGTCTCCATCCAACCCATTTTATTCCTCATTGATGTTAAAAGTCTTTTATCCAAGACATTCACTCAGACATTGGCTAAGGTGCCAGTTTAGTTTTGTCTAGTCTTTCCTATCTGCCAGAAGGAAGGCATAGCCTAAATTTCATACCCAAAGGGTAAGTGGGGCAAATGTTGGGATTTGAGCCAATAAAGTAGAAGCACTTCCAGGGAAATAACAGAATGTAGGGAATAGCTGAGTTTATTCTTCTGTGCTGCTAAGCTGGCTTTCATTCATTCAAAACTATAACCAAACTGCCTTTCCCCATGCAAAATTAGGGCATGAGGTAAAGAACATCCAGTTTTGTGATTAATTAAGATTCACAGCTCTGTATCAAGTTATTTGAAGCCTTGATATGCTGTGATGAGCTGTACTTCCCCCCCATTTCTCCTGTGCAGCTCTGGAGCACTGAGGAGTCTCCTCTTTAGCTCTGACAGTGGGTTTCTGTTCAGTGTAAGTTAGCTTAATTGCTCATTTCCTCTCCCACTTTGGCACTCCATATCCCATTAGAGGCTTTTCTGTGATCTACAAATAGCAATACCCTTTAATGGTGTAATTAGAAGGCTGCTCTTGGTACTGGAAGTTCCTTTTTAGTGATGCTAATATATCCTTCTCCTTTGCCTCTGAAAAATCAGATTGCAGCAAAGGACCAGGGTTGTGTACAGAGTTGTGACAGGCCCTGGATTAACATTCATCTGGAATGTGCTGAGTTGGGGGCAGCATTCCCATCTGCACCCAGCTGAAGAGATAGATAGGGATAATTAGAATAAAGACAAATTTCCTAAACTCTCCCAGCATTATGCTGTGTGTTTGTGGTTCTCTGGTGATGTGGCCCCCAGAAGCTGGGGCCTCAGGAAATGCAGTGTGTGCAGCTCCAGCTCACTGCTCCGTCCTGCCTGAGCCATGGCCCCAGGAGCTCCCTTAGGGGAACATGTGCAATGGAGAAGAGAAAGGAGGCATTGCTTGACCTTCCCATTGCTAAAAATCCCTCTTCCAGGCAGCAGAGGGACCTGGGAGCTGATGTTCTGGAAGGAGTCACTGGATAATTGGAGATAGAAAATGAGTGGTTGATGCTGCCAGCAGATGAGAAATCCTGAGTGCTTATTAATCAGGATAATTGCCCTAACGGGCTGTGAGTGCTCCCAAGGAGGTACCATTTGGTTGCTCTTTGCTTTGCAGGAGGGAATGCAGCTCATTGCAGAGAAACCAGAGACTGAGGCCGTGGTGAAGGAGAAGCTGACAGGTCTCCACCAAATGTGGGACGAGCTTGAATCCACCACCCAGACCAAGGCTCAGCGTCTCTTCGATGCAAACAAGGCAGAGCTTTTTACCCAGAGCTGTGCAGACCTGGATAAGTGGCTGAATGGTTTGGAGAGCCAAATCCAGTCGGATGACTACGGAAAAGATCTCACCAGTGTCAACATCCTGTTGAAGAAGCAGCAGGTAAACAGAGCATGGGGTGCAGTGGGCAGGCAGCAGATACCTGCAGTAAAAGGAACAGGTAGGGCAGGCTTTCAGAAGCGAAAGAACTGCTTTTCTTTCTTCCTATTCTTTCATGTATCTTTAAGAAGAACAAGAAATTAATCCAGCAACAAATCAGACAATAATTATTAGCATGGTAAATCCTCACTGACCAGCATCTGTTCTCCCTTCTGAGGAAGCTGTTGATGTGCCCTGATTGTATGAACAGCTTTCATCCTGGTTTTCAGGACCTTTTTGCCATGTTTCTGTTTAGATGCTGGAGAATCAAATGGACGTACGTAAGAAGGAGATAGAGGAGCTGCAAAGCCAGGCAAGGGCTTTGAGCCAAGAGGGCAAGAGCACGGATGAAGTCGATGGCAAACGCCTTACTGTAGAAAAGAAATTCTTGGAGCTGCTGGAGCCCTTGAATGAGAGAAAGGCCAACCTGCTGGCCTCCAAAGAGATCCACCAGTTCAATCGGGATGTGGAAGATGAAATTGTGAGTATCAAAGAAATCCCATTCCCCAGCCAGTAGGAAAATGTTGGAATACTGCTGCTTTCTGCAGCTTGTGTGCACCAGCCTCTCTCTGCTGTCCCAAATGTATCTGGGGTTGCTTGAAATCATGTGTACTCCTCTCTCTTTCAGTTGTGGGTTGGAGAGAGGATGCCCATAGCTACATCTACTGATCATGGACACAACCTTCAGACTGTGCAGCTACTAATAAAGAAAAATCAGGTACGTAGGTGCTGTTAGAGCTCCATACCTGCTATTTCTCCTTAGTGCTGACTAATTTGGGAAGGAAATGTTTGGGCTAAAACAATGGGTGCTGTGGTGTGACCACAGGTGGTGGCACGGCCCCAAGTTGTCCACATGAGCTGATGGTGTGTGTTTTGCTGTCCCTCTGGAGTTACGACTCCTGTCTTGTATTTCCTTTTCATTTGTGCATCGTCTCATCAGTCAATTTTCTCCCATGTAGACCCTTCAGAAAGAAATCCAGGGCCACCAGCCTCGTATTGATGACATTTTCGAGAGGAGCCAGAACATTATCACAGAGAGCAGCCCCAATGCTGAAGTCATTCAGCAGAGACTTGCAGACTTGAAGCAGCTGTGGAACCTCCTCATTGAGGAGACAGAGAAGCGCCACAAGCGCCTGGAGGAGTCTCACAGGGCTCAGCAGTATTACTTCGATGCAGCCGAGGCTGAGGCCTGGATGAGTGAGCAGGAGCTCTACATGATGTCAGAAGAGAAAGCCAAGGTGAGCAGCTCCACAGTGACACTACTTTGGCCTTAATTGCTTTGCTGGAGGGAGGCAGGTGACATAATTTAATGTGGCGCTATAGAGTGGTAACATAAACAAATTTAACTTCCTGGCGAAGCCTCAAGTGATCACGGCTTCTATTTGTTCTCACATCTCTGATAGTGTGCAGGACAGTCTGTGCTGTATGGAACCAGGGAAGCATCCTTGCACTGCAGAGGGCAACTCTGTGCCTGCCTTCACTGCAAGGTCAGGACTGCCAGTGAGGTCCAGTCAGGTCCAGTTTTCTGTTAGTTTTGAATGACAGCACAATGCACCTGGCTGTGAAACGGGGCCTGGTGGTCAGTCAGCTGCTACCACTGTCACCAGCCTTGATGTCCAGTGACCATCAGCTTTGACTCCCAGCTTCAGACCATACCAATGAGAATGTAAACTCCTGTTTTCCAAGGAGGTATTAGTGCTGGAGCTTGTTTGTTATTGACATAAATGCACCTTGTTTCCTGCCCTGGTAAAATAAAGTTCAGCTTTGTATCAGGAGAACACGTTCCACAGGTGCTCAGTCTCCAGTTAAAAATGGCTTGTTTTCTTTTTTATCTATTGCAAATAGCTCACTATGCAAAATATTGTATTGAAAAGATTTATTGACAATATCAGTTAACACTGAGAGTAGGGGGCTGTTTTTCTTAACTGTAACAGTGCACAAAAAGTTTTGATTGGAACTTCTCCAGACACTTTGGTGGAGAATCCTTTGGCATGGACTCTGTAGGACTTCTTGTCTTTGCCCCATGCTGTTGTTGAGATGCCTGACAAGTGGTGTGTCTTAATCTGTTCCATTTTTCTGAGCCCTGCACCAGTGTTGTGGAAACACATAAAAAGCTTCACAGAAGAGGAAACTCAATATGCTCAATGCCCAGCTGATGTAATTTTGTTCTGCACCCCAGAGGGGTTGGTGCATTATCTCTTTCACTCATTTTGCTTTCTGGGGGTACCATTTGCTGTGACATCAACTGTTCTATACCATTGGCAGAAGGACTTGTCTTCAAACTGTACTGGGGAGCTGTCCTTATAATTCTTCCTGTCATTCTCTGTCACCCTTACAGGATGAACAGAGTGCAGTGTCCATGCTGAAGAAACACCAGATTTTGGAACAAGCTGTAGAAGATTATGCTGAAACTGTGCACCAGCTTTCAAAGACCAGCAGAACTTTGGTGGCAGACAATCACCCAGAAAGGTATTAACTGCCATCCTTAATTGGATCATGAGTTGTTTTAGTCATTCAGTCCCTTCTTTGGGTGGTTCTGACACACAAAGGCCACAGCAGAGAGTAAGTAGCTCAGAGGTTCATACAGAGGAAGAGGAGTTCAGCCTCACTCAATTCAAGGTGTCTGTTGGACCACCCTGATTTGGCCAGAGACAGGGTCAGTATGTGCAGCTGCTGATTTCTGGTGGTTCTGGGCACCTGGAATACCTGTCTGTTGTGTCCCCTGTGCAGGCTGCAGTGTCAGGTCTGCCAGCACTGCTGAACCTCATGGAGGCAGAGCAGTCCTCAGGCCAAGGTCTAGGTCTGCTCTTGCAACCAACTTTAATGTCCAGCAGAGAAGGTCACTGTCATTAATCCTTCTGCAGTGCTCCCCAAGATCTGCCTCTTCTCTTCGAGATTCCAGCAGAATCAGAGCCTGGAATCAGATGCTTTATACATGGGCACATTAACATCTTACTTTTGGTAAATTCATCTCATCTCTTGTAAATGGCTTTTCCTGGAGAAGAGCTCAGGAAGCTTAAGAACCATTTTGCTGTAAGAGCTGCAGCTCAGCAGACAGAATTCTCCATTGGCTTCAGCTGCAAGGCTGATTCCACTCTGAGGCTGATGTATTTAACTGCTCAGCCTGCACAGGCTGGAAGGTGGCACTGGCCTAGGACAGACACATTCTGCTTCCAGTGGAAGGTTGTTATTTAACTCTAAAGCACTCTCTTGTGGTCATGATCGCTTCTGATGAGAGCAGATTTCCTGGCTGAGCTGTCTGAGTACTGGAATAACATCATCAGCTTTACAAGGCAGATGGAAGGCACTTTGACAGCACTGTATGGCTCAGACAAAATAGGCAAAAGGTACAGCAAGTAGAAATATTCATCCCTTGTGCAAATGCTGAGCTTTAGGGGGTAAGAAACCCATGAGTGCTACTGAACTCTGAAGCAGAGTTTATCTGAAAAGGAACTGCTCCCTGCCTCACATCCTGCCAGTAGCTTTGGGAGAAGACTCTGGTGTAATCTGTGTCCAGACAAACGGAGAGCTTGATTCCAGCTCCCCTCTGTAAAGCCAGGGGTTTACAGTGCAGGACAGACAAGCTTCCCAGCTATTGCTGTCACCTCTGCCAGCAGAGCATTGGTCCAGCGTGTCCGAGTCAAATTCCTGCCTGCAGCAGAGGTGCATTCTGTGGATTAAATGCCCCGAGTGACTTCTATTCCTTGCAGTTTTCCCCATTTGGTTTTGCTTGCAAAAGCAGCGCAGACTCAGTGCTGTTTGGTTTTCCAGTGAGCGCATCAGCATGCGCCAGTCCAAGGTGGACAAGCTCTATGCGGGCCTGAAGGACCTCGCTGAGGAGAGGAGAGGCAAGCTGGACGAGAGGCACCGGCTCTTCCAGCTCAACCGCGAGGTGGACGACCTGGAGCAGTGGATCGCCGAGAGGGAGGTGGTGGCGGGGTCCCACGAGCTGGGCCAGGACTACGAACACGTCACGGTGAGTCCTTGGAGGGGCCTCTCTGGGTGCTGCTCACAGGGGGTGGCTTGGCTCGCTCAGGTGTCTCTGTGGCCACAGCACTGCATGAGCCTCTTTCTGTGCCTTCCAGATGCTTCAGGAGCGGTTCCGGGAATTCGCCCGGGACACCGGGAACATTGGGCAGGAGCGGGTGGACACTGTCAACCACATGGCTGATGAACTCATCAACTCCGGCCACTCGGACGCTGCCACGATCGCCGAGTGGAAGGATGGACTCAATGAGGCCTGGGCAGATCTCCTGGAGCTCATTGACACGAGAACACAAATCCTTGCAGCCTCTTATGAACTGCACAAATTTTACCACGATGCCAAGGAGATCTTAGGACGCATCCAAGACAAACATAAGAAGCTGCCCGAGGAGCTTGGTAGAGACCAGAACACAGTGGAAACACTACAGAGAATGCACACGACGTTTGAGCACGATATCCAGGCCCTGGGCACCCAGGTGTGTGGCAGGTGAACTGTGGGTATGGGAACCTGAGCTGCAGGGTTTGCTGCTGTCCTTGGCCCCTCTGTGGCTGGGAGACAGAGTGCTGCCAGCTGCTTCCCATGTGTAGGGCTGTGGGAATACCCTCACCTGCATCCTTTTCTTATCTGTCTGTCTGCTGCTCTGTCATTGCATTCAGTTGATTATCTAAAGTAGCAACCTGTAAGTACATGGGCTTCTGAACATGTTGGCAGTAGTTGGATGTTATTCCATTTCCTGTCCTTGGCTGAGGAGGAAATGAGAAAGGCAGAGAGCTTCTGTATTGATTTGAAGTACAAGATATGAAGAAATGTATAAGCCTGGTTGGCTTTTTGAGGTTTGGTTTTATTTTGGTTGGTCAGTTTAGGTTGTTTTTTTTAAAAAAAACACCAAAAAGCCCCAATCAAAACCCTTTGTGCCAGGCACTGTTTATTTTTCCTTTCTGAGAGGCAAAGACCTACTCAGAGGCTTTCTGACTTGGTTATGAACCTGGGCATTCTGAATTAAATATAGCCTTTCTTGGTGCTTCCTAAGAGAAAAGAGATTTTAAATCCACAGTTCAGGCTAAGATTTTTAAAAGCATCCAAACTTGATCTAGTTCTGAATCTTTTGAAGCCAAGGTGTGCCAAGTAGAATGTGGCAGCTGCTCATACAGCACAGCAGGGATTCTAAATCAAAATACAACATTCAGCTCACGCAAGGAGAATTTGGGAAGGAAGAAGTTGCTTAAGGAATGGAGGAATTACAACTGACTGTATTTATCCCAGTAGGTCAGGAAAGAGCTTGTGTGGCCCAGCTGCCAGACAATTCTCAGTTATGTTGCAATTTACACTAAAACAAAGGAGATTGAGCAAGCATTTGATTTTCCAGGTGTTTTACTTTCAGAAGCTGTAGATTTTATACAGAAAATGGGAGACATTCACAAAACATCAATCCCAGTCTCTCAAAAAGGTAATTATAATCAGGACCTAAATGAAGGAATATGTAATCATAGCACAGAACTGTGGGGAAGGCACTTAGGATAATTTCTGGGTGAAACAGCCAGAGCACAGAGGTGGAGCATTTTGAGAGAAGCATGGTCTCTGTGCCTGTAGCTGGAAGGCTGTTTGATTTGATGTTAAAAAAAATTAATTATTAGACAAAAGCTAATGGAAAGTTTCCTGGCTTGAAAAATATGGAAAGCAGTCAGGAATTAGCATTTGCCATCCCAAGATGGTGTTTGAAAGGAAATGATTTCTAATAGTAGAAGGTTCTTAACAATTCCACATTTTCTTCTCTTTGAAGTCATTATCTAAGTTTTTGAAAAATCACCTCTGTCATCTGTAGTAGTGGTTTGGATACAGAGTTCCCAGGTGCTTTTGTCACTTGTATGAGAGGAAGGGACTTTGATGATGAAAATGGTCCCCATTTACCCTGACATGAAACAGACACTTTGTTTTGGCACCGTGTCTCACAGTGGGTTCAGGCAGTGGCAAATCTTTGCTGTTTTGGGGGTCCCTTGACCCTACAGTGTTCTGTGAGGGATAATACTGGCTTACTAACAGCATAGACCTTTATAGTGTGGACAGACCAAATCCATTTGCAGTGCCTTTAGAAAGCCCCTCAAGTGATGAATTAGCAGATACATGTCCTTGTATTTGTGACTCGGGAGTCACAGACCCACCGATGGCTTTGTCTCTCCCAAACCGCTGCAGGTGCGACAGCTGCAGGAGGATGCAGCGCGCCTCCAGGCTGCCTACGCTGGGGACAAGGCTGATGACATCCAGAAGAGGGAAAATGAGGTCCTAGAGGCATGGAAGGCACTGCTGGATGCCTGTGAGGGTCGCAGGGTGAGGCTGGTGGATACAGGAGACAAATTCCGCTTCTTCAGCATGGTTCGGGATCTCATGCTCTGGATGGAAGACGTTATCCGGCAGATAGAAGCCCAGGAAAAGCCAAGGTAATGCAAGGCATCCCTTCTCCATACAAAGATAAGGCTGCAGGTCACCTGGGGAGCATCTGTAGGGCTCAGTATCACTGAGAGTGGCTTTCAGAGCCTGCTGCTGCAAGCAACTTGCTCGTGTGGGTGGCTGCTGGAATAATTGCCACGGAAAATTGTACCCAGAGAGATTTGATCTCACACCGGGGTTATTTGATCTCTGATTCAGGCCAGAACGGTGCTGTTCCTTGGGAGAGGCTTCCTGAACTACAAAGACAATCTAGGAATCAATTTTATCCTCATGGAGTTTTGGGTCAGTTTGCAAATGTAGCAGCTGTTAAATCCAAAATCTGTGTTTCTGGTCATTTTAGGGATGTTTCATCTGTGGAACTCCTCATGAACAATCATCAGGGGATCAAAGCAGAAATTGATGCCCGAAATGACAGCTTCACTACATGCATTGAGCTTGGCAAGTCTCTGCTGGCCAGGAAACACTATGCATCTGAGGAGGTACCGTGCTCCCTCTGTACAGCCATGGGCTCCTGGGGGTTCTTTCCAAGGGAGAAACCTGCCCTGTGTCACCCACAGAGGAATAATGACAAGTGTCACCTCAGGGACTAGTGCACTTATGTGCTGTTGGGAAATCAGGATATAACTTCATTTCGGCAGTTCATGGTGGGTAGCAGAGGTGACATTGAGATTTAAAGTGTCATTTTCAGCCCAGAAAATGCAAAGAAGATGCTGCCTTCCATTCTGCAGAGAATGGCTCTGGGGTGGAAAGGTGTCTTCCCTGAGCAAGGGCAGAGGCAGCCATGAGACAGCCTGAACTTCCTGCAGGGGAAATGGAATGCTGTGGAGAGGCCTGCTAGGGGAATGAGCAAGAAAATGCTCATTGTGTAGGGACTAAATTCAAGGAATATTAAGAGAACCATATCCAACTGCTTAAAGCCTTGATTTATATTCTGAGATATCTGGGCCAGAGGATAGAGGCTTAGCCCTTGGTTCTCCTGCCTCCCTTTGGGGAAGGGAAGATAACCAAACATTGCAAGGCATTTCCCTCTCAGGAAGGGGAGAGCTTCTGCAACAATCCTGAGCAGCACATTTTGCATTATTTGCTGGAAAAGGGCAGAAGATTCAGTGCCTGATTGCACTATTTACATTTGCTTGCCCATTACACCCTTTTATCAAATACTCTGGGTGCTGTAGCTTTTAACAGACATTGAATGCTTATGCAAATGTGATATTTTAATGGAAATGTCACATTTATTTATACTTGGAAGAGAAAAACAGCTGTTGTTTGCACGGTGAAGTCACTTCCTGAGGAACTTGTGCAGTGTCTGTCAGTGCAGAGTTGGGGGGAGCTGCTGCCTGGTGCTTGTGTAACAGCCCTGCTCTCTGCTTTCTGTCCAGATCAAGGAAAAGCTCCTGCAGCTGACAGAAAAGAGGAAAGAAATGATTGACAAATGGGAAGACAGATGGGAGTGGCTGAGACTGAGTAAGGACACCCTTGGATTTCTTTTAGACTGGGCCATATCTAACTTTCTTCATTGTGCCTATCTGAGCATTGAAAAAAACCTGCAGCTCCTCACTTTTCTGTTACAGTGCTTGGAAGTGTGTTTGTGCTGGAATAGCTGCAAGGTTCACACCTGTTGGTTGTTAAATAATGAAGAGTTTAAAACCAAGAAACCTGCACCAAAGGTCTTGCTCTATATGATCAAATTTGGAGCTCGGTGCAGTAGCTCTACTGTATTTGCAGGTGTCACATTCCAATTTCTATGCTGAAATTAGTAGGTTACAGCATATTAGAACAAAAAAACACACACTAAACTTGCAAAATGAAACGTGCATTTTTCCTTAAAGCAAAGCCAACGGGAGAAATGTCTGTCTTTCAAGTGACCAGTTTCACTGAACTTAGCTAAGGGGAACACTTAGCCAAGTGCAGGTACTCTGCTCCCTGAGCTGGGTTTAGGTAAATCCCAAATCTGCCTGATGACTCCATGATGCTCTTCTTTGTGACATTAATGGCA
This sequence comes from Promerops cafer, assembly GCA_013398275.1. Taxonomy (NCBI): domain Eukaryota; kingdom Metazoa; phylum Chordata; class Aves; order Passeriformes; family Nectariniidae; genus Promerops; species Promerops cafer. The sequence goes on along the minus strand of VZSE01002037.1, from coordinate 989,715 downwards.
CTGACATCTGTGCCCTCTCTGCTCAGTTTTGGAGGTGCACCAGTTCTCCAGAGATGCAAGTGTGGCCGAGGCCTGGCTGCTGGGACAGGAGCCCTACCTGTCCAGTCGTGAAATAGGGCAGAGCGTCGATGAGGTGGAAAAATTAATCAAGCGGCACGAAGCGTTTGAGAAATCTGCAGCTACCTGGGACGAGAGGTTTGCAGCACTGGAGAGACTGACCACGGTGAGTGCCTGAACCTCCCTGGCCATTCCTCTTGGCTGGTGGTTTGGAATAACTCCCAGCATCACCAGCCTGATCTCCATTTGTTAGTTGATTGTTGATCGACCTCAGCCAACCACACAGAGCCTGAAGTTTCCTGTTTCCAGCCATGCTAAAAAACCCTCTCTGGTTAATTTGAATTCAACAACCTGCAAGGAAAAAGCTTAAATGATAAATGACCTCAAGAGTCAGCAGGAGCTGACTCAGGCCTGGGAGTAATGACCCAGAAGGAAATTTCAGAGCTGAACAGTTTGCTCCAGCCCTCTGCTGTACTGGTTGGCCAATTATTTTTGGTTAAAGATAACAGTGGTGGGAAGGGGGCAGTGACAGTGATGTTTGTTGTGTTGTGACTGTGACAGTGCAAGGCTGTATTGTCCCCTAGGAAGACACAATAAGCAAAAAAAAACCCAAACCCCAATTTGAACACAGCTGCAATGTCAGTCATTAATGCTTGGAGAGCATTTTACTGTCTTCGGAGAACAATTTGGCTTTAGGCACTACAGTTGAAGTGGCCTGGGTTTTCACACACAGAGTGTCACAGCTGCAGAGAAAAGGAACTGGAGTTTCTCAGCATCTTCACAAATCAGGCTGGTTTTATGGAGATGGGTGATTTCAGGGATTCAGAGAGGAAACATTATATTTCTGTGTTTGGCAAGCACACAAGATATTTTGGATATTTTAATAACTTGGGCTGTTTTCTTGTTTGTCTGGGTTTTGTTCTAATAGAATGAGTTGGAAAATAGACATGGCCAATGGTGGGCTGCTGTCAGAGGGTCTGATGCTGATGCCCTCTCTGACAAATTCAGTTCCATAAATGCTTTTAAAGACTGATGCCTTCCAATTTTATCCCCATTCACTTTCATTTCAGTAGTGTTTCAGACAAACATATAGAGGTGTTGTTAGTTTCTAGAACACCCCATGAAAAATGAGCAGTGTTTTTAAACACAAAATGTCTCCTCTCCCAGCTGGAACTGCTGGAAGTGCGTCGGCAGCAAGAGGAGGAGGAGCGGAAGAGGCAGCCGCCCACTCCGGAGCCCAAGGTTGCAGAGGATGGAGACTCCCAGCAGCAATGGTGAGCTGGACTCTGCACTTCCCTCGGGGAACCCTTGGGCTGAAAATGTGCTGTAAAAGGAGAGGAGGTGGTATGGGTTTGTAACATGACCCTTGTTAGAAGACTTGGTGGTTTATGCAGACAGGACCTCTCCCAAGTCCCTGAATTTCCTGCTAAGTTCCTATTTTCCAAGTTGTCACTGCTGAGGCATCCCTGACCCAAAAGTGGGAATGCTGGTTTTGTCCCCTGGGCCATGAATTGTGGTTTCTGAGCAACCTTGGCTTTTCTCTTTGATGAGCCTCGTTTACAGATTTTAAGCAGTGTCCATGGAACACTGACATTTATGAAATTGCTTATGTTATAGGAGGAGGTTTATTTGTAAGGTAACTGTCAGTAAACTCTGGTTAAATCTCACTTCACACTGGATTTATTCAGTTCAGCCTGAGGATTTTAGGAACATGCTTGAATTTCTTAATATTCAGTAAGACAATCTCATTTTGTTGAACAAGATGGGTGACTTCCAAGAACCTTATACAATTTCTTTTCTTTTTCCTCTCTCCAACAGGGATGGGACAAAAGGAGAACAGGTTTCCCAAAACGGTTTGCCCTCAGACCAGGAATCTCCACGGGTTAGTTACCGCTCCCAAACCTACCAAAACTACAAAAACTTTATTAGCAGACGGACAGCCAATGACCGCTCGTGGTCTGGACTGTGACCCACAGAGTCACTTGCAGCAACAGAAACCTTTTTTCAGTATGGTTTACTGGTACTGGTTTAATCTTTTGGCTTCAGATTTCCCTGCTGCTTTTCTCTTCCTTCCCATCAGTTGACTTTTATTTAATTAGCAGCCCCTTGGACATATATTTGCTTCACTTTAATCTTTGTTTATTTGAATCTCCCCATTGACACTCAGTTGCTTTAAGGTGACACATTTATTTCATGTTATTTACTGTGAGTTTTTCATGTCGCTAATAGTATTAAGATTTTCCAGCGAAAGCGTCCTTTATATGAGTAATTGAGATGTAATGAGATTACATCCTAATGAAGAAGAGCACTAGGACCTGACAGGTATGACGCATCGAGTTATACTAACAGGTCTCAGCACGGCAACTTTATTAAATCAGCTGCATTAGCAAGAGTTATGTATCAGGCCAAAGATAATCCACAGGAGTGAGCTGGGCAGGAAGGGCTGGGGCGGGGGGAGTGTGACTGTGGACAAGTAACAGCCTTAAGGTTAGTTTGTATAACATTCCATGCAGAATGGACTCATTGACTGCAGAGACAAATAAACGTGAAATAAACCATTCAAAACCGGTATCTAGATTTATCTGGGGGTTTAGTCCTCATGCAGAGTTGTGATCTTGCTGTGTTGGGCCCCGCTTGGCCTTGGTCCTGTCCAGTTGGCTCTATAGCAATTTGATTTCCAGGCACCAGAGAAGCAGGGGTGTAAATGAGCATAGGGTATAGCCCCTTGGGGAGAGGATGTGATGCTTTCCTTTAAAAACTAATAAAATACACTAAGATCCCAGCTCTTTATTTTACCTAGGTGCAGGCTGAATGCTCCATGCCTTCCTCGCTCCTTCTTGACAGGGGTTGTCCCAGTGGAGTCAGGATGCATGCCAGGAATCCTCACGTGCAGCCATGACAATGCCAGTAAATGTCTCTGGAGTGAATGCAACACAGGAGCTGAATCTCGCTCCCTTCCCCATCCCCTTCCTGCAGAGCCTCCTTGTTTCAGTTAATGCTTTGAGTGTAAAGACGCTTCTCTTTGTTGCTGAACCTGGCTCTCTGGGGTCCCATTTAGTGCAGGAAAGGCTCCTGGCAGGCTGGGATCTGTGGATATCAGGGCTCTTACAGTGCTGCAGAGCAAACACGAGTCCCAGCTGAGGGCTCTGGCAGGAAATGCCTTGCAGCTCAAGTTTGGCTTTAAGAAGCCCATCCTGGTTAGGTCTGAGTCTGCACACAGACTCTGCCAGTGCTCCACAGTACACAGCAGTTCCACCTTTCTCTTTCTGGAAATAAAACCTTTTGGTTCTTCTTTAGCATTCAGTCCTGAAGTGAGCTGTTGTACATTCTCATGTTTATAAATTCTCTACAGTTGTGGCAGGGAATGTGAGGTGATCTTCAAGCACATCCCAGATAATCATCTTGCTGATTAGCACAGCCTTATTCATCACCTGTTTGCTTCTTTTGAAATTTTATTTTATTGCTATGCTACATAATACATTTCCATGTTCATCTTTGCCATCTGCACTTCAGTCTTCCATGAGAACTTCTGAGCTCAGTTTGTTGAGTCCTGTGTTGCAATACCTTGGGTGTACAGAGCTGTGTCAGTGAGGCACAAGATGTGCTGCTGTTGGTCAGAATTTTGGCTTCTGACAACTGGCTGAGCAGTGCAGCTGGATTGTTCTGTGTGGGCTGAGCTTGTGAACTAAGAGCGGTGATTAAAAGGATGTGCTTCAGTAACTGTACTTTTGTCTTTCCACTTCATGATGCATGTTTTTTTTTTTCTTTTGTCAGGATAACAACATATAGCTTCTTAATGCTTTTAAAAATTCCATATGAATTTATGAGGATGCTCTGGTGGTTGCCCTGTGCCTCGAAAGTGTGCCAGTTCCCAGGGCAGGGTAGCTGTAGCTTCAGACTCCACCATCTGCAGAGCCTTCACATGTATTCTGGCAAAAAAAAAGTAGTCTGTAGAAGGAATTTATAGAGATAGACTTTTTAAATTTGTATTAGTACACTTAGGTAAAAATTCCACTTTTATGACAAAGAAGAAAAAGTAAGTCATCGATTAAGGTCATCATTTCAGGCACTAGAAGAGTAGGATTTCACCTTTTTATTGCAGCCTGTGGGTCTGGCTAAAGGCTTTAGGAAGGTCCTTTTGACAGTACAGCCTAGAGGTTGGCATCTGTTTGCATCTGAACCAGGCAAATCATCTGGTTCTTCAGCTGTGGGGCAGAGCCTTGAGTCGATGAACCGAGCAGATGTTGCTTCAAGCACTGTGAAGTCCGAAGGGGCACCTCTGTCATTGTCACCACCTGTCTTGTTGCATGTCCCAGTCCTGCTTTAAAGATTTCCAGAGTAGCCTGTAGCCACTAAAGCACTTCCAACTAACCCCTCAGGCCCCACTGGGAGAACTGTATCATGTACATGAGACCTGTTGTGTTGTAACAGGAGTTTGCTGTTGCTGTTTGTCCTCCGTGGTGTTGTCTCTGCATGCCCCACGCATGTTTCCATTAAAGTGTGTTCAGCTCCTTTTTTTTCTCCGTTTTCATGACACATCCTTCGCAGAGCTGTTCATGATTTATTTTGCTTGTTTTCTGTTAATTGTAGATAACACGTGAAAGGAAATAAAACCTGAAAGAGCATCAGAAAAGCTTTTCATAGCCCTTTTACAGCCAGTAGAATTTGATGTAGAAGGTGCAGGTCTGATGATGTAATTAAAGTTGGCAGTTACTTTTCAGAGCCACAGGGTTGCAGCACTGAATTCCATATTATTTCCCATAAAATACGTTGAGCAGCTGTGCAGTGGCTGCTGGTTTGAAACTGGTCTGGTTTACCTCAGATTAGGGGTTCTAGGTACCCCCAAATCAGTCCTATTTTCACATCTGGCTGGTACTGCTCCAGCAAATGCACCGCTTTCTGTGTCAGTGCAGGGGCCAGGTATTTCTGGGGAGTTTATCCAAGTTGTGGAGACGAGTTCCTGTGGGCTGTGTGATTCCTCAGTGCTGGTCAGAGGTGTCGGGTCCCTCAGACAGGGCTCCAGCAGAGTTTGAGGTTCAGGAGCTGTCACTGGACAGAAAGGTGTGCAAAGGGCTCTCCTTGTTCGTGAAGGGATCTGTTGGCCGTGGGTGGTTGACACAGATGATGAATAGTGACTCAGGGGTTGTTCATTCCACTACCTGTGTTCTGGCAGTGTTTGGGTAATCTTCAGCCTCATCTATTTACCCTTTCCCCCACTTTAATGCAACATTTTTGTTATACTTTGAGGTTGGGGTACAAGTAGTGAGGGTTGATGGCTTAGATTGATCCTAATTGTGAAGGAGCAGTGTAAGGCTACGTGTCTTTAGGGACAGGGTAAACCAGATTTGACTGAAGTGCAATGTGAGCTGTGATTCTCTCCCTGTTTGAGGGTGTAGTGTCTGTACTCTGGAGGTTTAGGTTGCTAAAGGCAGTTAACCAATCCTTCCCATGTTCAGAGCAAGCTGACACTCAGAGCTTTATAGGCCAATGGTGAGGCACAAGGTGTGAGGTACAATAATGGATACTGGGCAGGTATAAGAAGTTCTAGCAAACAGTGGCAAAATTGAGTTTGTTGCGTAATAATTCGGCTGCTTTTGATTTGTCCAGGCCATGTGCAGAAGTGGGAATGTCTAATTATTGTGCCATTCACAAAATCCTGCTTGTCTGCATAAAACCAGTCCAGAATGTTTGTAATCTACTAGAGCATTAGAAGCACTGAGCTTTAGTAACTTGCTAATAATAATACTACACACTGGTTGTGTAACTCCTGAGCTGCTACCAACGGCTCTACACGTCAAAGTAATGGTACAAGAAAAAAAAAACTGGGACCAAGCTGCATTTCAAAAGCTTATAGCCATTAGGATTCCAATTTAAATGATTTTTGGATGAATGGCTCCTGAAGACGTCGCCAGCTTGACCAGTGAGAGCTGCTGGAAACACGGCTGCTCTCTAGGCTATCGATCCCAGTGCACCAGGCAACGCGACCAACAAAGCAAGTGATGGGCAAGGCCTTGGTTCTGTCTTTGTTTGGGGGTAAATAGCTGTGTGATGCTGTGTGACTGTGGTGGTTTTCAGTTCCTTTAACCAAAATCCAATCCACCTAATAACGCCAGCCTGCACCAGACCTCGATCAATTGACACGTGACCTCTTTCCCCTTGTCTTTACGATCCAGTATCCTAACTGGGATGGTGGAGATGCATGGTGTAATATTTCTAATTTCTGCATGTTTTGATTTTGTTGTGTCACTAGGGGAACGGGGAAAGCGGGAAAGGAGCTTTTACAGAAACAAATCAATTGCACACATTTTTGTAAATGCTCCTGGGCGATTGTGACATCTTTCTCTGCTGACTCATAGTTAATACTTTTTATGGACCTTTAATGCCCCAGTAATGCCATAAATGTACTTAAGGTGGCTGATGTGTATAACTTCTACTTAGAGTTCCTCTAGGTTTGCAGAAAGTGTGATTGTTACTGTTCCAAACACTTGAGTACTTAGCAACAGAATTGAATGCTCTCATTCTAGGAATAACAATATATAAAAGAATTGACCAGCAGAGCAAAGCACAGTAAAATTCACACTGATGTTCAGCTGCTTTTATTTTCCCGTCTCTCCACCTATAAAATGGGTACTAATCCATTCCTACCTTCTAATTTCCTTGGCCTCCTGTGTCTCCATGGAGTGCGAGAAAGAACTTACTGGCCTGTGTCATTGTCCAGGCAAAGTTTATACACAGCCACGTTGTGCAGAGAGACAGATTAACTGCAGAATGCCTCAGTGCTGGGGGCTTCTGGCTGAGCGTGTTCTCCACTGTTCCTAGGTGGCAGAAACTGCAGAAACCAACGAAATGGTCAATGGAGCTGCAGAACAGAGGACGAGTTCCAAAGAGTCCAGTCCTGTTCCTTCCCCGACGTCAGACCGCAAAGCCAAGAGCGGCGTTCAGGCCCAGACTGCTGCTACCCTCCCAGCCAAAACCCAGGAGATCCCCTCAGCCCAGATGGAGGGCTTCTTACACCGCAAGCACGAGTGGGAGACACACAGCAAGAAAGCCTCCAGCAGGTACAGTGCTCGATGTGTAACACATGCAGGGCCGCCCAGGGCTCTGCCCAAGATGGCACACAACCATCTTCAGCTTTCTCCCAGCTCCCTGGGACCTCCCAGGCTCCTGTTGCTGTAGGGGTTGGGCTGCAGGGCTGAACACCACATATGGGGAACTGCAATCTGAAGATATTTGGTACAAAAGGCAGCGTTAGCCACATTTGTCAGGTGGAAAACTGAGGCAGAGAGATACCACGACTTTCCCACTCCACATGATGGATTTGTGGCAGTAGTGGGATTTGATTCCAGATTTCTCAAGTTGTACGTTACTACAAGAAAAGAAAACCATGTAGGTGTGAGACTAGAAATGTTCATATTCTTCTGACATTTTCTATTTGCACATTACCACTTTCCACCTACTCTGTAATCTGTTCATCATGAACAGAGGACGATTGGTGCGCCAGTCAATTCCATTCCCAAGGAATGTCCTGCAGGTCTCAAACAGGCAGAACTTGGAGATTTGTCTGCCCTGAAAAAGCAGACTGGGATCCTTTGGGACCTGAGAGAGCTCTCGAAACCAGATTTATGACTTGGCTGACAAGGGAAATGTTCACAGCAAGTGCTGAGCTGCAGCAACATCTGTGGGATTTGGTAGGAGCCAAAGCACTTGGCAGAGCTGAGACCTCAAGTGAGTACAGCAGTACCAGGATTTTTGTGCCACTGGAGTTATTCACACCAGACAACACATTTGAGGCAGTGACAGCCACCAGTACTAGTGTCTGGGTATTCTTATTTCCAGTAATTGTTAATTTTCACAGTTCTATTAGAGAATGAGGTGGATGATGCCACTAAGAGTACTTGTGTCAATCAAGGATTTCACACACAGTCCATTCCATTCATCAGTTTGCAGCACAGTGAGAATTCCTTCTACAACAGAGTATTGCCATTAAAGGTCAACCATCTTCTGTCTCAAGAATGTAAAGTACCCAGCCTGCCAAATAGTCCTCCCACTGTGAGGACAGGCTGATGTTCTGTCACAGGGAGCTCTGGGAATCTCGGTTCCCTTTGTCTTTTGTCTTGAAGTTGTGCTTCCATGAAGGAATTCCTTGTCTGCAGTTCATGGGACAGCATAGGCTGTATTCACATCCTCACACTGAACCAATCTCCGTTAACTTACAGAAGTAATCGCGTTTGGTTTCTCCAGTTCTGCAGGTGAGAGCATTGGATTTATAACTGCTCGTGTTGTTTCCCATATCTCAAAGGTCATGGCATAACGTGTACTGTGTCATAAACAACCAAGAGATGGGCTTCTATAAGGACTCAAAAGCTGCTGCTTCTGGCATCCCTTACCACAACGAGATCCCCGTCAGCTTGAAGGACGCAGTCTGTGAAGTAGCGGTCGATTACAAAAAGAAGAAGCATGTGTTCAAGCTCAGGTAAACCTGGGGCAGTATTCTGCCCTTGGGGAAAGCCCTGGTGGGTGTGTTCACTGGGAAACCCAGCCCAGGAGCTGACCATGAATGTTAACTGCAGCACCTGCTTTTCTGAGCAAGCTCTTCCTAACGTTGACTTGTGCTCTGTTCATCAGAACGAGCAAGCACAGAACAGGGTTACAGTAATCAGAGCATTTTCATCTGGGACAAGACCAGATGTGTGTGCCTGCATTAGCTAGGGGCCTGCATTTCACAGTGCTGGGTTTTTCAGCTGCTCCCTCTGGAACTGATGGAGAGCAGTGATCGTGGTTCTGCTCTTTTCCAAATCAAGTCTCTTTTTAAATTTTTTCAGCATGAGTTTAGGAGACTACTGAAGACATCTCACATTTTCAGGTCTGGAACATATAGTTACAGACCATTTCACTCAAATATGTGAAAGACCTGTTGCTCAAAGGTTAAAAAAAAGGCTTTTCCTTGGGAAACTGAACTGTTTACTGAACAATCTTCTAGTGTCAACAGTTAAAAAATATTTATCATTACACAGCTGCGAGGTAATCCTATCCAAGAAGACTTACTTTATGGACTGATTGGGTCACATATTCCAAGACAGGTGTTTTGGGATTTTTTGCCAGAGCAGGGGTGGTGGTGGTATAATTTTATATTGGTACAGGAATCCTCTAAAGATCATAGAATCCCTATCTGGGGAAAATTTGCTTTATAGAGAATATATGTGGCAAATATATAGCAAATATTTAGGGAAATGTACCTTTCTTGAAGACAGGCCTGCAGCTATGTGATTCATCCTTTAGACTATTTTAAACCTCTCTGAATTGCTAATGGAAGTATATGCTGTTCCAAATGCAAAGTTAGGCAGAAAAACCAACTGCCTTTTTTTCCCAGTGCTCCATCACCTGCATCAGGCCCCTCGGTTTCTTGCATGTAGATATTTCCTTTACTCAAGCACTGTTATTTTACTGTTTAATCCTTAATTTCATTTCATAAAGAGTTGCTAAAATGCTTGCTTTTCGTTGAGAAAGATGGAGAAGCCTACAGCAGAGCTCCTGCTGCCCCTGCCTCCTGCTTGTTCTGGTGATATTCAGTTGGTTTTTCAATGTATCATCACAAACATTGTTAAATGTATCCCAGTTAAATCACCTGAGTAAAATCAGCTCAGGAATCAAACAGGAGGGAGACTTTGGCCTTTACTGTGGGGAGAGGCAGCTGCTCATCGCTAATACTCAGAGTAGGACCTCGAGCCAGCACCACCATAGCTACAAGAGCAGAGCAGCTGCAGAATTTTGCAGGATTTTCACAAGACCCATGAAAACTCTGGGTGCTGCCTGTGACTTCTTTCTTTTGAAAGTATTGAGAAAACTTTGATAATGCGTTTTGCAAAGGAGAGAAGATGTACCTGAAAGAGCAAATACTGAGCCAGCAGCCACATGGGAACATGAGCACCATCCTGAGCATATCCAGAGCCCGGAGTTACCATGTGTGTGGCTGCAACAGGGGTTGTTGGGGGCGTTTGGCACGTGGGCAGTGTCCCATGCAGTCCTATGTGCCTTGAGCTGCTCATGTGCTGGAGCCAAACAAGGAGTTGAAAAAGTGTGACCACTACTGAGCTAAATTTGTGATGGTGTTTGCTTTCCAGATTGACTGATGGCAACGAATACCTCTTCCAAGCCAAAGACGATGTAAGTGTGTTTTTTCTTATGGTTTATTACTGTGCTGTCTGTGCTGTTGTACCATGGGGAGAAGCAGCTGCTAAAAGCTGGTGTGCACCGTGTGTGGGTGATGCATAGGCCCAGGGCTTCTCAGGTACAGCCTCTAGGAGGTGTCTCTGGAAGTGCACAGCCAGAGGGGATGAGTTGGGGCTGGTTTCTTTCCCTTGCATTTCCACCTGTGTCTGTTCCCCCTCCACGCTGTCGCGGGAGCCAGGGGGTTGTGTGCTGGTTGTAACAGCTTTGTGCCTTTGGGGCTTCTTGAAGGAGGAGATGAACACGTGGATTCAGGCCATCACATCAGCGATCTCTTCGGACAAAATCGAAGTGTCCCCGACCACCCAGAGCACTCCAGCCTCCAGCCGTGCCCAGACCCTGCCTGCCAGTGTCACAATAACCAGCGAGTCCAGCCCTGGCAAGCGGGAGAAAGACAAAGAGAAAGACAAAGAGAAAAGATTCAGCCTTTTTGGTAAAAAGAAGTGAATTCCATCTCCACACACTGCACTTCTCTGACCGTTCCAGTGGAATTCCAGCATGCGAGCTCAGAACCAATACGTTACTCTCTGTGCCTCATGTTCCTCAATGTGATTGACATTTTTTTATTTATAGAGCGTTTTAAAATAAAAAAAGCCAACAAAAAAAAAAGAATCTAAAGTTACAAACGTATGAGGTGCATTGGGCAGCTTCTGTAGGAGAAGGAGGACCAGGTTTTGGGGGGTTTGTTTTTGTTTTGGTTTTTTTTGTTTTGTTTTGTTTTCTTTTTTTTAAATGAAGTTAATGTAGATTAGATCTTAATATTTAAACTGTTCCTCAATTTTGTGAGGCTGTCTTGGAAAATAACCCACTCCTAGTGCTATTGGTATGCAAGGCAGCGGTGCTTTCGAATCTACTGTGCACATGAGAAACCAATGTACAAATTCTCAAAGGCATTCACTTCCAGTTAAGGTTGTTATGCTGAGTCCTGACTAGTAAAGCCTTCCCTTGCGATTCTAACAGGAATTAAAATGGTAGTGTGTTCTCTTTGCTGTAACAGAGTGCAGGTATGCATTGACTCACAGCCCAACGCTGGTTTAACACCACCCGAAGCGTCCCCGCATCGAGTACGACAGATAAGAATGTTGGTGTTCAAGATGGATTAACAGGCTGGTACAGTTTTAAATAAGCTGTAATTTCAAATTTCTTTCTTTTTTTTTTTTTTTTTTTTTTTTNNNNTTTTTTTTTTTTTTTTTTTTTCCGAAATACATTATATTGTATGTTTCAGATAATTCTAGTACAAAGTATAATAAGACTAGATGTATAATAAACCCTTTAAAATCATCAATAAGTGTAAAAGTGGAACTGAAGCATTTACTGGAAAAGTAATGTTACTCAAATGGTTACTTGCTTGTCAGCTGCAGCACTGTGTGTTATAATTTTGCTACATTACCTTGCTCTTTGATACATAGTGTGCATTTCTGTCACTGTAACTATTGTAATGAAAAATTTTCATCTTACTGCACAATCAAAAATTACATTTAATAGGAATGAACTTTCAATGACTGGGCCTGTAGTCAAGAGTAGTACTGGAACTGGCTTTCAGTTGTATCGAACTGTACCTCTAGACTTTTACCCTATCTGTTAAATATATGCGATGTCATTAAATGCTTTTAAAACTAAATATGCTGGGTAAGTTTCTTATTTCGTTTCTGACAATGTTAAATCATAATTTTGAAAGAGGATCAAAAATAAAGTTATTTTAAAATGTCATTTCTCCTGTGCACTGAAACTGATGTCTTCAAATGTAATTCCATTCTTTTGTGTGAAAGTTCATTCTGAAATAGTTGTTTTCTCTCTTCCCACTTTTTTTTCCCTTCACTTCCCACCTGCCCTCCCTTTTACCCTGCCTCCCAAATTAAGTGCCAAAAGTAAAGAGTAAAGGAATTAAATGGATATTTTGAAAAATTTTCTGATACAGATACTTTTTGTGGGAAGTGAAACCAGCAGAGTGGATGGGAGTAAGCACATCAGAGGCTGGGGCAATGGAGTTCCCTGAACATTTACCTGATGGAGGTAAAGCTCCATGTTCCAGTTGGCAGCAAAAGGACATCATTTTGAGTAAGCACCAGTCTCCAAATTTCTACCCACCTTTTGCTCAAGTGCTTACATCCTTCCCTTACCTTGGACGCCACCTAGGGAACCATCCAATAGGAATAGCTCTAAGAAGCTCCAATATGTTTTAAAGTCAATGAAATGTAAGGAACCTGGGTTTTAATGTATTGTGATTGTTAAAATCCGCTCAAATATTAATTTTGGTAGAAAGCAGATAAATGCAAACTTATGTGTTTTCAAGTGACAGTTTCCTGAACATGTGACCAATAGTGTCTTAAATTATTTTCATGGACTTTACAGTGTTCTCTGGGTTCTTCTTGTTTTCCGAAGTTTTTGGTTATTAAAAAATGGAGTATTCATGTACACAAGTTTTTACTCTGTAATGTTATGTTGTTCAGTCTAATTATTAGTAAAATGTAGGTTAACACTGCTAGTATTGTAAATGTAAAATATAATACATTAGAAAAAGCTGAAGTTTAGCCTTATTAGAGACTATGAAACAATTTTCTGAGTCAATTAATGCGCACAGAGATGTTGATGCTTTACATATGTGTCACTTCAACTGAGCTGGTGCAATGAGCAGTCAGGCAGATGGATCTCGACAGCCTGTGGTGTGTGGTTCTGTAGTGATTTGGTTGAACATTGCCTTTAGAGTTGTTTTCTTGTTTGTCTCACTCCTTACTGGAAGCTGTTCCCAAGAATGGCTTGAATAAAAATCCTTTCTGCTTAGGGACTGATTGGAAGTTGCTGAGGAGCAGGAGTGAATCCCAGTAAGCCTTGGAGCCTCAGGGAGCAGTTCCCTGCAGAGGGATGTCAGGAGGAGCCTCCCCAGACAGAGCCAAGTCAGAGAAGTCAGGTCAGTGCACACATCCGTGTGCCAGGGCAGGAGGGAAAGGAGTGTGGGAATCTCCTGGATCGTGTGAAGGGAGGGACTGCTGCTGGAAAATACCAGGGGAAGAGAAAACTGCAAAGGTGGGTGATGGATATGGGGCTGAAACTGCAGCAGGCTGTCACTGCCACTGGTGTCACCTGCTCAGAGGTGGCCGTGACACTTTCTGAATTGCACCAGTGACCTTGTCTGGACCGCTGACAGACGGAATGTTTTGTTCCTCCTGGAGCCGCACTGAAGGGTGAGGATTTCTAGCATAGTGTTAACACATTACTGCAGCTGTTCTGTACCTAAGTTGTGATAGTTCCTCTGGAGAGACGTTGCAAAAGTCATACAGAACCTGAACCTTAAACTTTTCAAAGAAAATTAATTAAGGCAAACTGCTTCCCAGGTGTGTTGCTTGTCATTGGTAAGAAGAGGAATTGTCCTGTAGTCAGGTCAGTCTCCTTTTTTCCACCTTGGAGGGACCCTCACATCGCATTCTAAGCTGAGGGAAAGTGTCAGAGGGTCCTTCCCATATCCAGTCAAATTGAGTACAATGTAGGGAAAAAAACCAGAGCTCCTTAGCCATCAGAATTTAGTATGTGGTGGTGGGAGGGTTTTCTTTTAGATTAATGCCAATAATCTGTTAATCCATCTGTTCTGCACAGGGAATATGCTCTGTGGTAGGGCTGTACTTTGTATGAGGAAGATTAATGGTAAGGGTAAAGGAAAAGAAAGGAATTATTAATCTCTGTCCTGGTGAAATACTGGTTTAGATGTTTTTTCCCTTCACCATGGTCTCCTTTCTTATGGTTGAGTTCTCAGACTTTAAATGGGTATGGTCTTTCAGAATCTAACTTTGCAATAAATAACTTGCAGGTATGAGAATTTTGCTACTTTTGGTGGCCGGTTATTGGGTGGTTTTTTGTTTGTTTGTTTTGGGGGGGGTTGCTAATCACAGGTGGCTGAAGAAATACAGAAACTTAAATCTCAATGAGTCGGAACAAACATTAGTCCTTTACATTTAAAAAATAGAAAATCAGGCTGTGCTAAATCGCTGATTAACGTTAAGAATGAAGTTACTAAAAGTGGACTCCTCAGCCCTGTCCGTGCACTGTCCAGTGGAGGCCAGCCCCTCAGCAGGTCGCTGTTGTGTCCGGGGAGCCTGGAGCAGGTGCCGTGCTGTGGAAGGGGGTGCAGGGCTGGCATGTGCCTCAGCTGCCGTCCCCGGGCGCCGCGGAGCCGCCCGAGCCCCACGTGGGCGCATCCGCAGTGTGTCATAATGCAGCACAGCCCGAGCGGGGCCGGGCTGCCGGGGCCTCGCCCGCGGGGAGCCCCGGGACACACGGCCAGGGCCATCAAACGGGCTGCTTGGCACTGAAACACCCAACGGAACGAGAGGAAAGCATTCCGTGCGTCGGTGCCTGCCGGATCCTCCACTGCTCAGCGCCACCCCCCAGCTGATCAGCCTAGTGGTGGTGAGCACCACAGCTAAAGTGCAGCGTGAATAGACATTTTTCTGTGTCTGAAATATCATTTACTTTATATTCCAAAGTAGGGAACGTCACATAGTACTCTTTCTCTGTTAGATGAGACCCCGGGGTGGTTCATTACGTTGGAACGGCAAAAATTACCTGGTCCTAACACAAATTTTGTTACAAGTCTGTTGTTGCTACTGCTGTTCTTCTCCTCCCACGCCCAGCTGAGACAAAACTGTCCCTTGCTCACAGAGTGCCGGCATCGTCCATGAGAGGTCACTGTATCCAGGGAGATGCTGAGCTGCGGCGGAGCCGCTGCCACCGGGACCGCACACCGAGGGCTATTGGTGTGCTCGGGAGAATGAAGAGCTCGGATCAAAGTTCTCATCACTCAGAAAGCCAGATTTCTAAGGAGTTATGTAAACTCGTGGCAAGATTTAGACACGTCTCAGCTGAATCATCGTAGGAGGGAAGTTGAGTCAAGTATGGCAGCCAGGATATGCAAAGGTGAGGAACTCCACCATCCTTGCTGTGGCAGGAAGAAAGGAGGTTCTGTGGGAAGATCAAGATTTCTGCAGTGATTTTAAATTGGTCACTGGGGTTCCATGAAGCGATGGCAGAAAGGCAGCCCCCCAGGCTGGATGAAGGCAGGCAGTATCCCGTGAGAGAGAGGGTCTGGGAGACCTTGGGCCACTGCGTCTGAGTGCAGAGGTGTGATGGGTAGGTTTGATCCATGTGCCATTCCTGGCTGTCCTGCTCAGCTTTGGGACAGCAGCAGAACCAATCTGTCATGGTTGGTCAGGACTTTCCCTCCAGGCCGGTTCTGGAAAGAGCCCGGTCTGCCAGGTCTCTCCGAAACGGGCGTGAGGATGGAAAAGGCTCCATTTTTTCTTTTCTCCTTTTTTCCTAATGTTGTTTCTGGCCGGATCCAAGCATTTCATTAATGCAAATCAGTATTTCTGCCCACAAGGAATAAGAGCTTAGAGCCAATCCCCCTGTTAGGATTTTGTAGTTAAATTGTAAAATCACCGAGAGGCATCAGTCAGGATTGGATTAATGTAATGTCAGGCAACAAATAAACAGAGCTAGATCACAGCTCCTGCTTCTGATCCCTCCCCTGAGTTCTTAGGGATTTTATATAATTTTAAAAACCATTTGCAGCTCAAATAAGAGGTACCAATTTTGAAATACCAATTAATATGCCATCTCTGTTTATCTGCTGTACATTAATCCATAAAAATATGACTTATAAAGGCTATTTTGTGGAGCAGAGATCTAGGACATAACACAGATGTTTCTGGGAGGGAAAACCTCAGTGTTCATTGTTAATCACAGCTCTTGGATATGTACAGAGTGGGCAGGATGTATCACAGAGGATTGGAGTTCCTTTGAGATGTGGTGCTTTCTGGCATCTTTTATACAAGGCTTGCTTTAAAGAAGCAAACCAAACAAAAAAAAACCCCAACGAAACAGAAAACCAAAACCAACCAACCAACCAAAAACCAGAAAAAAAAAAAAAACCAAACCAAAACGAAAAACCAACCCCGAAGCCGTCAAAAAGCCCAACAGCAGCAGCAAATGGTCCCTTTGGCAGAGTGGTGACTGTCACTCAGGTACTACTCTTCCAAGACGCTACATTAGTTGGTTTTTACATTTCATATATAAAATAAAAATGTAGTAAAGTCACAGGATATGTGTTCCCGGCCAATGGGCTCCTTGCCACAATGAGGAGGAAAAATGCTGCTGCTATTGCCAATTTTTATGTCTCTTTAAATTAAGTTCTTCAGTATATTTTAAAACATTCATTTTTATGGTTATGTGAAATTTGAAGTATTTTCAGACTACTCTTTTTTTTAACAGAAATGCCCTTTTTGAACTTAGGTTCACACTTTGTCTTGGTTTGTGTTGCTCCTTCTGTTCTCTTTGCGATGGTGAGGGCTCCAGAACCTGGAATTAACACCCAAAACACAGCCCTTGAGAGCATCCAGGATATTTACCTTGTGCTGACAGTGAACAGCAGGCTGCAGCATTGAGAAACGTTCTCAGCAACATGATAGCTCTTAATAGGAAAGTAATAATGCCTTTTTTTTTTAAATTGGAAAAAAAATATACAAAACCTCATGCTTAAATTAATTGAATTAACCGTCAAAAATTTACCAAATTCTTGAGAGTATAGATTATAGAAAAATGAATGAAACTGAACTTGTGTTGCTCCACATGTGCAAGGTTTTTCCTTGAGGTTTTTATGGGGCGTTCGTTCATGACTAGTGTACTTAATTGCTAAAATAATGATAATAATTTATAGTATTTTTTTCCAAAACACAGGATATGAATTTTCCTAAAGGGTTAAATACAAAGTTCAGCTTGACTGCTGTTGCTCACAGAGAAGCGACAGCCATGGCAGCAGAGGCTTGAAACTAGTTTTTCATTTGTCCTGGTTGCATAGGTGAAGAGCCTGTCATATTGATTCATTTTATTATGTAAATTAGATAATTAACAACAAAAAAAAAAATCATAAAAAGAAAACTGTGATAGCGAAGAAGTTATTCCACTGAATAATACCAGAGTGGGAACGGATCAAGAATTCGTGAGGGACCCTGGAGTGGGATATCGATCTCTTCACTCCTGTGACCTGGACAGGACTCGAGGGAACGGCTGGAGCCGTGTCAGAGCCTTGGGCTGGAGGTCAGGGAGAGGCTGCTCCCTCAGAAGCTGTCGGGCACCGACCAGGCTCCCCAGGACATGGTCCCGGGGCTGCCAGAGCTGCAGGAGCGCTTGGACAACGCCCTCAGGGATGCACAGGGTGGGATTGTTGGGGTGTCTGTGCAGGGCCAGGAGCTGGACCGGATGATCCTGGCGGATCCCTTCCAGCTCAACATATTCCATGATTCTATGATAAAACAAAGTGCTTGTGGTGAGCGGCCGCTGGGGAAGGAGTTAAAAACGTGAGTGCGAATTTGGTTGTGTTTTGTGAGATTTTTGAAAAGACTATTGCACACGGGGAAAGCAGAAAGATGGGGTTTTTTTGCCCAAATCCGCGTGTGCCTTGCGGGGCCGTGCCGGGCGTCGCTGAGGNGCCGCCCGCGCGCGCCCCGTGAGGCGGGAAGGCGGCTCCGCCTCAGGGCCGGCGTCGTGAGGGCTCCGGCCGTCCCCCCGCCCGCCCGGGGCCGGCGCTCCCGGCGGAGGCGGCTCCTGAGGCTCCGGGGTTCGCATTCCCTGAGGGCGGGTGTCCCGCTGCCGTGTCGTGGAGTGCTGCCGGCGCTGTGACGCCGTGTGCGAGCGGTGCCTGCACGCCGCTCTTCAGCTCGGTCGGGGTGAGGAGTGTTGTGTGGGAAAAGGTACAGGGGTCGTCAGCCTTGGAATTCCCTCTTCCCGTCCGTCTGGCGCTGTGCACTGTGAATGGGTGTTTGGTTCTGCTCTTCTGCATCCTCTTCCCTGCGGTTGTGGCCTTCTGGAGTGAGTTTCTGGAGGGCTGGGTTTGGGCTCCTGTGCAGTGATACTGTAAAGCAGTGGATGTCTTATCACCAACAACATGCAGCAACCAAGCTCGACAGATAATGGTAATATGAATTCTGCTTTAGGAAAAGCAGAAGGCAAGAGAGGAAATGTATTCCTTATAGTATCATTCCAAAGGATGACAGTGGGGGAAAAAAAGTGAGGAAAAAAGGAAAAAAAAAAAAAAAAAGCCACAGTCCCCTCTATCTCATGGTGACTTGGAGTGTTTTGTGACTGAAAACGGGCAAATAAGATTGTCTTAATTACATGGTTGCTATAGACTCCAAAAGGAGAAAGTTTTCGGTTGCTGGGGCTGAGGAAAGGTGGGGTAATATTCCCATATTTATGCTGGATGTTGTATATGAGATCATATTGAAAGAGAGGATTTGTGTGAGGACCCGGAGCACTGGATCCTGCTGAAAAGCCTCAGAAGCTCCGCAGACCACCCAGAGTGGCCACAGCACCCATCCAAGAACAGCTCCCCTCATCCAGGCAGAGGTTCCCCCATCCAAACAGAGCTCCCCCATCCGAGGAGAGCTCCCCTCATCGAGCGAGGGCTCCCCGTCCAAGCAGAGCTCCCCCGTCCAGGCAGTCCCTTTGCATTTTAAACACACGTGCTCTCTGCCGTTCTAGCGCACGGGTTTTGTGTTTTCTTCTCTTCCAGCTCTGGCCCCGAGGGTAGATATGTTAAAAAGAAGAGCGCCCAGGAAGCTTTGTGCAGGAAGCCAAGAAGGTGCAACACGGGAGACGCAGCGGCGAGACTTTGGCAGGTGGTGCTGGTGACGCACAGAAGTTACTTTGCCTTCGGAAAGGAAAAAAGCCGGGTCTGCTGCTTATGTAGGTGTGTTTTTGTGCCCCCGAGAAGTTGCCCGGGTCGCGCAGCGGCGGCGGAGCGGCGGCGGCTCGTCCTGGAAAGCGGCGGCAGCAGATGATGGTGGCGGCGCGGCGGTAGCGCGGCGGCGGCGGCAGCGGCATCCCGGATCCGCGGATGCGCTGCCCATCCCCATCCCCATCCCCGCGCGGAAGGGACACCTGAGGCTTCGGCAGGCGGGCGGGGATCGTCGCCGTTCGGAAGGGGAGAGCGTGCCGGGGGAAGGCGGGCCGGCGCTCGGCTGTGTGTGCCGGTGGGCAGGGGGCTGGTTATCATGGCGGATCGGACGGCTCCGCGCTGCCAGCTCCGGCTGGAGTGGGTGTACGGCTACCGGGGCCACCAGTGCCGCAACAACCTGTACTACACGGCAGGGAAAGAGGTGGTGTACTTCGTGGCTGGAGTCGGCGTGGTTTACAACACCAGGGAGCACAGCCAGAAATTCTTCCTCGGGCACAACGATGATATTATCAGGTAAGGGGGCTGACTTCTCTGGTGGTGGGGTGGGGTGGGGTTTAAAGGGAAGGGAGGAGAATGTAGTGCTGGCAGAATACCCCCTCCTCGCCTCTTACAGCTCGGCTTGTACCTGTCGTTTTAGAGCAGCTGAGATTTGTTAGCAGCAATCTCTGCGAGAGCTGAATCTCTAGATACTGTTGATTATCATTATTCTGTATCAAAGCTTGAAAATGTTGCAATAATAAGGGAGGGAAGGTTAAGTTTTTCTATTGCACTGCACCAAAAACAAAGCACTTCATTTCAGCATTGGAAAGATCTCAGTGCAACAGTGCTGCAAAATCGTGGCTCCAGTACCTTGATGTTTCCAGAGCTGGGACCCCAGCTCATCAATTCTGACCTCGTACAGAAGGCAGGTGTACCTCTCCTTGCCCTCAGCAAATCCCAGCACGAGAGTGCCAAAAATCTGACACATAGCTCGAACTAATCTGGTTTTAATATCATCCAGAAAATGTAAATCAAAATCAAGTTCGGCTGTTTGCGCTCCAGGCAAAAAATCCCAAGTGTGCCGGTGCAAGATGGCTACAGAAGGACAGGTCTTGCTCCTCATCTGTCCAGTTCGTTGTTTCTTTCTCTCAAATTCTGCCTGAGAAGTGGATTTAATTGATGGTTTTGTCTTACAGAAATGCTGATTTTTTTACTGCACCTCACAAAATAAAAATGCAGTTACAGTGTTCAATGTAGTCTTTAAAAAAATCAGAATATAGAAATGTACATCAGTAAAATAGAAAATTAATGTAGCTACTACTTGATGAGAGAAATCTGAGCCTAGAATATCCTCATGAAGGATGTTGCCTGGTGATGCCACTCCTCTGAGCACAGCTATCTGCTGCCCTCCCTGTTCACCCAGTTCAGCATGAATGAAGCGTTTCCTGGATGATGTGAAACCAGAACAGTCCCAGGTGACTCATGGTGTGGGAGTGCTGTGGAAGCATCTTCTGAAGCCACAGTTTTGACACTCTGTAACCAAACCATACAATTGTCACATAATCCTTGTTTGCAGAAAGCCATCCACTTTTCCCAGGAAGAGCTTTTGGCTGATGTGTATCCTCGTAGCATCCTACTCCCCCTCTCTAGGATGCATTAAAGCAGCAGCATTTCATCAAGTACAGTGTATGTGCATCAAAGTTTATTTTGGTTCCAAAGGTATTATCAGCTCCAAAAGACTGCTGAAAATAGGCACTGGGCTGCTCAGAGAAGAGTCAGTATTTTAAAGACATCTGCAGGATCATGAAATAAAAAGTTTTGCTTGTTGTATGGGAAGTGTAATCCATATAGAGAGTTGTGTACTTCTGTGCTTATGTTTGAATTGTTATTATAATACCTGACAGCACCTCCCTCCCCAAACAAAATGTATTGTACAGAAGCTGTACCCTTTAAGTACTGTCACATTAGGAGTCTGCTTTTGGCAGTGTCATGTTTAGAAGATATAGAAAGATAGAAAGAATGAATGTCTCATATTTGTACCATGACACTGCTTCTGCCTGTTGTGCTCTTTAATGGAAACTAGAACCATGTGTTCAAAGTAGTTGTGTCTTGAGAGACTTCCTGAATGTCCAACTCATGCTTTGGAAAGATGGGTTTTGTTCCTCATCTGCAACACCATCAGAATTCTGTAGTTTCCACAAAGCATGAAACATTTGTGTCCAGAAGACATGAGCAGAAGCCAAGCAACAGTCCATATCAGCTCTTAGCAGCCAAGAACTGCTGCTGTCACCACGCGGGGTTCAAGGAAGGACAGACTGTCTGGAATGCTGCTGGAATATTCTGTTGTTTGCACCACGGCATGGGTGGTTGCCTCCTTTGCCACTGGTGCACTGTGCAGTCCCTACTGACATCATATCCCATCACTGTAAGTACTTTAAAGTAGATGATGCCTTGTCATGGCTGATATGACTAATAGATGTGGGAATTTAAATTCTCACATTTTAAGCTTCACAGCTCTCATCCATTTGAGATGAATGGGATGAATGTACTTATCAAATTTTTCTGGGTTTGTTAGGATTTACTTGCTTGAGACCAGCTTCTAAACAGCAGGACATGCATTTGCAGTCCAACAGGTTGTAATTTCTAAAGAGGTTTGAAACACTGTTTTAAAAAGAAAACTTGGATTTTGGAAAATACTGTGAATCACTGAGACAGGGAGACCTTCAAGTGGGAAGATCTTCTGCTTCCAAGGACTACTGTTATCTCCTCCTGTGAATTTTTTGTGGTTTTGTGAATGCTGTTTTGTTAGGAAAAAAAGATGAGAAACTCATGATTCTCAGAAGTAATATTGTGTGTTACCTTGAAGTGTTTATTGAAGTCATGAAATGGGATATTTGTCCTTGGTGAAAAGGGCAGGTGTGTATGTTTAATATGTTATCCAAGATTAATAGTTCTGTCTCTTGTTTTGCCTCAAAATTATGCAGCTGGCCATAATTTAGTTTGGGCTAAAGCAGACCAGAATGTATTGGATTAAATGGTATTGTATTGGACAAATGCCATTTTTTCCAAGATTCACATTTGAAAGGCAAGTTCTGCCTGTACAAGAACTGAATGTTCTGCACTCAGGTAATAAGGTCGATGTTCTGAGCAGGAGCAAGGGAGCTCAGAATTGTCCTGTTTTCTGTGCAAAGCCACCACCAGGTGCTGTGCTTCCAGTGCTTCCTCCTTTAGCTTCAGGAGATGAGGTCCTGAACCACCGATTTAACCTTTACCTGAGCCCTGCTTTGCAGAGGAGTTTGTGAGTAACCTCCAGAGCATTAGCTTTGACAGTAATTGAAAACTTTCAAAAGAACAGGTTTTCTTACTTTTATATTGTGTATTACAGCGATCAGTTAGATCAATCCTTGTTTTTCTCTCAGTTAAGTGTTGAATGGAGACAGTTCTTTCCTATAATTTTTCTGCAATTTGTGCATGTAAAAGCCACAGCAAACAGCAAAAAATAAAAATACAACTAGTTGAGATACTTCTCACTATCGCCTAAAATACAACTGATTTTATCTATTTCTGCAGAAGTCATTTGTTAACAGAGATTCCTAACTCTGAGAAATTTTTCCTCTGGTGTAGCGACAAAGTTATTTCTCCCTGTTTTTGAGTTCCAAGAATTTCTGCAGTAATGAACAGTTGTCCTGAAAATGTTACATTGTTATGCACCCTGGTTTCTTGTGGACTCTGATATTTTGTACGTTATGCCCTTACAAAAGCAGTTCTGCGTCCTGACTGCCTCCATGCCAGTGTCTCGTGAGGCAGCAAGCCTGCTCCCTGCCCCAGGTCTCTGTGCCACCTGCAAAGCCCTCCTGTTATCCATGGATTCCAGAGCTGTTGTTTATGTAAGGCTGCTCGCAGCGCACCGGCGGTGTCAGATTTATCAGAATATTGCTCTAAGTGTGCCGGGGGTGCCGCTGTGCCGACAGATTGAGATTAAAACCGCGGCCGTGCCAGTGGGGATGGGATTTACTGGGCTACGGGAGCCACTGGAGGCCTGGCTTGTTCTCCACAAGGGTCGTTTCAGGAGACAGGGTGTGTGTCAGGACGTGCATTTCTTGTCTTGCTGCTGTGGGGGGAAAAAAGGAGCAATATGCTTCAAGCAATGCTGTGTATTGCTGACCACAGTAAATATAATTTTGGAATTAGTAAATTGATGACAGAGCTATCAAATCAAAACCTCAGAGACAGAAGATCTGAATTGTACTTTAATATTTTTATTTGAAATTATGTTTTAAAATATTTCTGTTTATAGGGTTATGCTTATTTGAAGGGATCTAAAATACTTTAAATTTCTGTTCAGTTGCCACTGTTTGAATGCTGACAGCAGGTGTTTGTTGTAGAGTGGTGTTCAGGTTACTGTGGTTATTGTTTATCATCAATGCACGGGAGCTGCACTGTCTGCAGCTGGGGCTGACCCTGGACTTCAGACATCCGAGGTCACCCCACAGGACTGCTGAGATTCAGTGACCTAAAAGACAGATTTTAGGAGAGATTTTCAACAAGAGAAATTCCAGCCCTGTTTCTTATGTGGATGCTACACCAGTGTGTCCACCAAGCCATCCAAACTTGACAGACATGGCACACCTGGGGTGAAGAAGGGTTTTGGAAACTGTTTTGAGGCAGCAAGTTGTTAAATGAGTTTTGCATGAAAGAAATTAGTTCCCCATAAAAACTCCTCTAATCAGCTTGTTGCCTCCTTTGCTCTTAGTGCTGGAAAACCTGGGGAAAATGCTGTTTATTCCATGAAGTTCCAGTGGCCTCTTTTGCCTCTACTCGAGTGCTGTGCTGCGCTTAGATTTGAAGTCTTTATCAGGGAGTCACCTGCTATAAATTGGTTTCTTTAATATCTGTATTCATGCATCAGATGTGTTGGAATATACAGTTACAGTGTCTTATTGAAAGTGATTTAGCACTACTTATATCAGTTAAAAGTGGAAACTCAGCAGGCATTTGTCACTATATGTTGACGAGAATGGTCATCATTTAACCACAACCTTTAACCAGAGCACTCTAAATCAAATTTTTTAATACTTCTTTTTTTTTACCTTTCCTATGTGTTAAGTCTCTGCAATTTTTTACTAGTTGTATTTCAACTTGATTTCAGATGGCCAGGAGTCATGATGGTCAAGTAGTTGTATGTAATCACTCTTTACCAGGATGAAAACTCACAGAAAATGTTTTCATATGAGTTAACTTAATTTCAAATTAAAAAAAAAAAGCTACAGCTTTTTACAGTATTGGAATCCTTCTGTGTGAAAGTAGGAGGGGATTTGAGGTCTGTAAAAAGGTCTTCTGCTGGCTTGCCAACTGCTCAGGTTTTTGGGAACTTTGGTAAAGAGCAAAAATGCCTCCTTTTCTTCCCAACTAAAAACTGTTCTTTGGAACATCAGCTTGTTTTTCATGAGGTGCATTTCTACCCCAGGAACATTTAGTTGCCTGCATTGGCAACTAAAGAGACACGTTGAATTTAAATTCCCCTTTAGAGGTGGTATTTATAAAGGCCTGGGAACAGACCTCTAAGGCTTTAGGGAGGCCAGACCTTAAGGCTGAGTGTGTGTTTATGTCAAGCTTCTTTAAGTGTTCCAGCAGCACAATGAACCTTGGTATGCTTAACCTTATTGCTGGAACTTCTGTGGGTGCTGGCAGTGAAGTCTGTTCTTCCTTCTCTGACAGATGGATGGAAATACACTAAAATGATGGTGATTAAAACAGAACATAAAATAAAGGCTACTCTCAGAGTGATACAGCAACCCTGTTATTTTGGCTGCCTAACACTTCTTGTTACAAAAGGTTTTACTGGATTTTTAATAGGGAATTTTGAGTGCCTCCATTATTTTAGCAGACTTGAATGTTCAAGGCATAACCCTACATGAAAACTACTGACTGGCACTGCAGTTTATATGTAGCCATACTAATATTGATGCCTCCACATGAAAATTGGGCATCTATTCATGCCAAACATCTGCTTCCTCATCCTCAGAAACTGTCTTCCACATGCAGAGATAAATATTGCAAGTATCATTTACTGTGGTAGTAACCTACTACTTGCAAATATTAATTGCAAAATAACAGTTTTGGGCAAGATGAGCTGTACTTTTGAAGAAGAATTTTCTGGGGGTTTTTTAAGAGATGTTGTTTATTTTAGAAATCAACAGTAGTAAAAAAGACAGAATACACCCTCAATTTTTTACAGCTCTACCTGCAGTTAAGGCTGGAGCTCTTTTGCTTCCACCCTGACTAGGCAGACCATGCCTCCTTCTCTGTATCCTAAGAGCTCTTTAACTGAAGGTTAGCCAGTTAAAGAGCTGTCTGACCAGAAAAAGTGTTAAATGTAAATTTCTTTAACTTTTCCTTTCATCTCTCTAGTGTTTGAGCACTGTTTGTAAGGTACGTAAAGGACCTTTTGGCTTCTCCCAGTGGTGGAATCTATGATTAGGTAAAAGTTGAGCTTTCTCTGTGGCTTCTCTCTGGCAGCAGATCAGAGATGATGCCACTGGGACCTGCTCTCTGGCCCTGGTCACACCAGTGCTGAACATGTACAAGGGTGGCTGCACTTAAATGAGATTTTAGCAGTAGGTCTACAGCAGGTTCCTGATCCCTCTAGGATTCTGAGGGATTCTCATCTGTTCAGAAATTATTTACTAAAAAAAAAAAAAAAATTGAAATACTGTCCAGTGAAACTGCTCTTTCTTAATGGCTGTAAACCAAGTTTATAATATACAGTTGTGCTCCTGATTCAAGGTCTTGTGCAGATGCAGTGATTGTTGCATATGTGCTGGCCTTTTACTTCCAGGGGTTTGTTTGAGTTTTTTAAAATATGTGTCGTCTGGGAGTGGCCACACGTGTCTAAAAGGACATTATATTGAGTCTTTATGGAAGCTGTCTTTAGTTGAAAGAGCTATTTTAAAGCTTTTGCTTGTCAGACTGAAGAGGTTTGTGTGGTCTGGGATCTCAGGCTGCTTTAGGATGGGCATCTCTATGCTGGATTCCTGATAATGCAGTCCCCCCTTCCCAAGGGAGGAACACTGTAACAGCCTTTCCCCGGGGAGTTCTCTCTGTGGTTTGGTTGGGTGTGTGGCTGTGGCCTTGCAGTGAACTCTCCTGCTGCTGTCACCTGCCCTGTTTGGGCTGGCTGTGTAAACGTGAGGCTCGGTACAGCTGAGGGTCTAACCCAGAGTTACTGTTCCAGACACGCCCCAGGCTCTGCCTTGGGTGGCCCTTTTGCATCCTAATACTGGAACCAAGCTTTAAAGAATTGCAGCTGGCCTATGGGGTTGCAGAAAAGAGAATTTTACAAAGGATACTTAGAACAAGTAGCCCACTCAAATCCCAGACAGGAATGCTGCTGTATCTTCTTAGCTGCACGTTGGGTTAACGTAACCCCGTGGGTCCGGCAGGTCTCATTAATTGGGTCAATAAGTACTAACTCATTGAGCATTTGCAAAAGATGCACAACAGGGCACTATTACCTTCCATATGCATTCCCATTCTCTTCTTTGAGACTTGATGAGATTTTTGATTGTTTTTTGTTGCTAAATAATTGTGTTAAATCCTACTTTCATTTTGTGTGTGTTCCTACTTTTTCTTTTGTGTGTGGCATTTTCCTCCTCCTTTTATCTCCCACACTGCATCCTTTAATCAGTTAGTTTCTTTAACTTACAGGTCATGCCATTCAGAATGCACTCAAAATTTTGGGGGGCCTTCTTTTGGATATGGGACTCTTTGGAATATAGAGTTTGTGATATAATTGTATGACAGATCTCCAAATAAATATTTCAAATTAATTTCAAATGAAAATTTGACATTTGATATTGTGGCAGAAAATTTTGGCAAAGAGTAAATAAAAAAAGCTTATTCCCATTATTCTCTTCCATTAAGTGGAGGAAGAACACCTTTTTTAAAGGAATCTACACATCTGTTTTAGGCTCATCTCTCTTCTGTCTGATCTCCTCTCTGGCAAGGGCAGTTCACATCATTAAAAATTCTTCTTTTATCCTTTTAAGTTATCCTTATATCCTTTTTAAAATCACTTTTCATAAATTCAGGTCATCCCTGGCAGAACACTAATAGTTTTGTGAAAAAAGCAATTTTATAAATAATTGCAATCTTAAGAAAATAGATATAAAATAATTTCTTCCTTTGAAATAGAATTTAGCCAAGAACGTAGAGTTTTGAGGGCTTTGTGTTTTTTGTTAATTTTATTTTCCTATTTAGTTTTGCCGTGGCTTCTATCAGATTTTCAGATTTAAGGTTTTTTTTCTCCTTTAAGAAGATTGATTTCATGGAGAGAGAAATAAAATACAGCATGAAAAATACCATTTTAGTCTTATTTGCAGAATGAGCAGAGTGCAGACACCTAAAAGAGGCCTCACACTGGCTCTTGGCTGCTCCTTTCCCAGGGAGAGCTTGTCCACTGTAATTCTTACCTTAGGTTTGTACTGAAGAATTAAGTGTGATGTATCTTCTTGTGTTATCTGGCATGGGTGAAAAGAATGAAGGGAAAAGGATATTTTGCTCAGGAAAACTGTAAGAGAATAGAAAAGCAAGTAGATATCTGAACTGTTATCAAGGACATGTGAAGCCTTCTTTAATAGCTTGTAATTTTTAATGCTCTGAAAGGATTTAGGATCTTGAATCAGCGATGCAGAGACCTGTTTCTCTGTCCCTGCACACGACCAAGTGTGTTGCTATTTCCCACTCCTGGCTGTCTGCCACGGTGTGGTTAAATTTGGAAGTCTGCCCAACCCCGCTGAATGCACTTGATTAGCAGATTTTATTGGAGCAGCACCACCCGCATCTTACCCCGGGCTTGCGCTCCCAGATCCTGCTCAGCTACAGCTTCCAGTGCCATAGGAGCCATCAGCAGAGCCCACCCTGCGTGTGGCAGGGCAGAGGGCGCTGCTCTGCGCCGAGGCAGGAGGGAGCACAGGGAGTGGGATGAGCAGGGAGATGGGGTGCATTCTTCACACAAGCCCGGCAGCAGTGGCTGAAGCCTGCTCTCTCTCCTATTGGGAAGGGGAAGGCAAACCCCGCTGGAACATCCCTGATACCATAAGCTAGAGAAAAACCCCAAGTATTAGCAAATGACAAGCAGTAAACCAGATTATAACTGCCTGAAGCTACATGCTGCCAGGCAGTTACATAATGGCACAAAACTCTTCAGCCTCCACTGCAGCACGGAGCCTAAAATACTGCAAAAAGGGCTCTGAGGAGCCCAGCTCTCCGAGATTTCACTGAAAGCACAACTCCAGGTTCCCAATCTCTGCTCTGAAGGGTTGGCTAAGAAACCAAGAGAAAAAGAGAAATAATAGCAATAGGCAAGAAAATAAGTCACAGAGCTTGCATAAAAACATAGAAAGGCACAATTCCATGTTTGTTTATATAACTCCTGGTATTAGTCTCACAAAACAGAAGTTTAAAAGGCATTCTTTGGAACATGGTAGTCTCCCTTAAATACAGCATGTCATGGATTTTGGTGGTGTCATAACTTCATACCTGCTCTTTCCTACTTGTGTCTGTGACTGGCTGCACATACATTAAAACACAGGTAAAATTAATAACTGGTTGGAGAATTAATAACCTTATATTGCATTAAAAGACATGTTTTGAATAATAGGGAGGGTCCTATATTCTGAGGATGTCTAGTGCAGCCGGTTCTGTGGAAGGACAG
Organism: Promerops cafer; assembly: GCA_013398275.1. Classification (NCBI taxonomy): domain Eukaryota; kingdom Metazoa; phylum Chordata; class Aves; order Passeriformes; family Nectariniidae; genus Promerops; species Promerops cafer. The sequence goes on along the minus strand of VZSE01002037.1, from coordinate 961,012 downwards.
ATAAGCTGAAGTGGTTTGTGAGCATCTTTTCAGAATGTCTGATGAGTCTTTCAGCAGAACAGGAAGGTTGGTGAACCCTTTCAGTGACACTGCTTCTTCAGAAATTTAACACTGGAAGTTTTACTTATGTAAAACATTAATTTAACAACATGGCATAACTTTCTATTTGAAACTTGCTGTATTTACATTTGATGAGAGTTCATTTTGAAGCGACTGTAAAGCAGTCCCATAAACATGACAAGTTACTGTTGAGTTGGATTTGGATGTGGCTTGTGGTCTTTGAACAGCCTGTAGGTATTTGTGTGGTTTCTTTCCATTGTCTGGCTGTGGTGCTCCTTGCGACCTGAAGGTCAGGACCTGAGCTTATTCCACGTGCAAGGGCAGCTTTCCCCAAACCTCTACCAAGTTTGTTGCCTAAAATAACACTAAATGGAGGTTCTGAACCTTTTCTCTTCATTTTTTTCCCCAACTATCCATTTTGTAGCCAGCACAGAAGGGAAGTTATCTGATTCAGAGAACCTGCTAAATTCCCAGACTCTGTCTTCACTTTTTGCTATTTCTCTTCCCTTTCTGTGGAGTTACCACAGACATAGTTTGCTTTCCAGCCACGGTGATTACTCTGTGGGCACTGCCTTATGAGTGAACATATGAATTGCTCTGTTACACAGATGGATCATTTTAAAAGCTTGGAAGTAAACTAATCTTCCATGTCTAAAATTTCTAGAAAATACTTGAATTTCCAGGGCTTGAGCGCTTTGATGGGAACCAGGCTGTGGATCTTTAACTTGCCAGAGCCTGGTAGATACACGGGTGTGACTAGGCATGTGAGGAAATCTTAGATCTGCATGGGAGATGGGTGACAGCTATTTATTTTTGTAAATGCCTATTTTAAGAATATTGTAAATCTGAACAGAGAGTCTTGTTCTCTGAGAGCTGGCCTTATGTGAGATAAAACATGATTTTCCTGTAAGGGAGCTGAGAAAGCAGCATGCATTTGTCTGAGCAAGGAATATTTTGGCACTTGTGTCTACATTGATATAACTTCACAATTGTGTTTTCATTGCCTGTTAGATGTGGTGAAGGGTCATAAGATAATTTAAATTAGGAATAACCTTGTATTTTGTGTTTTGACTGAGGACAGACTAAATGAGGTATGAATACACTGCTGTAAAGTAAGTCAGCTCTTCAGAATGCCCTGTTTCTTGCTCTATTAAATAGTTATTTGAATGTGTATTGCATTTCACATTTTCCCCGTGGTATCTGTTATTTTTCATTTTCAATCTGTGGGACTCCCCACTGCCTAGGGGTAAATGTTCTTATACCTTGTCATTTAGTTTGGTAGGAGTTGCTTTATACAGGATGACAGTTAGTGCACTGCACACGTTTTTCCTGCTTTCTTCCTCCCTATCAGATATAACAATTTTATCAGACTGAGCCCCTCAAAACTGCTGCAGCTGTCACAGGCTGCTGTCAACAGAGCTGGAGTTTCTGTGATCCACCTCAGCCATTGTCAGAATTGTGTTCTGGGTTTTTAAACATATGTACACACACAAATACATATAAATAGTGTGTGAGTGTGTATATATACACATACACAATACTATTATATAATTATGCAGTATTATATAATGCATAAATATAAAAATTTGATATTTTTGGCTTTCAAATAAATTGTTGACTAACTGTCATCACACAATTACCCCTTTCACTTCCCTCTTTTCTGTGCTGGAGGAAGCAGTGGGGACTGATGTCCCTTCATTCTATTTATGAATGGACTGCTCTTAATCCTGGAATTGCTAAGCAGTTGGGACTATGTAGAATTGTTCAATATTGGCACATCTAAGCTTTTTTTGAGTGCTGGCAGAAATTTAGGCTCCTAGGAAATGTTTCCAGTTAAAAAAAATCTCTCGCATTGTGACAGGAGGGGTTTTTCCCTCTAGTATGTGACAGAAGTTTAAAAAAGAAAAAAAAAGGTGAGAGTCACCAAAGCCAGCAATTGCCACAGCCATGGTTTGTTCTTTGGGGCTTGGGCTGTGGCTTTGGGACAACATGCCCAATATGTTAAAACAGAAGAGCTTCACTGTATGTCAGCATGAATTTAAGGCATCAGGCATTGCACTTTGCTCAGGAGGTCCTGGGGATTTTTAGCTCTTCATTTCTCTCTTCTGAAGACAGACCATGGCATTTCAAATGTCATTTTCAGTTATGTCCTGCACTGGTTATTCCTGTGGGAATGTTAGCATACTGTTTCTAACATGTTGGATTTCCTGGCTCCCTTGAGTCAGTGAGGTAGAACTGCTTTACTGGTACCTCTGGCATCCACCCCTGCAAATGGGAAAATTCCAGTGGAATGACCAGAGTAGCCTGGTCTCCTGTTTCATTCTTGGACTGCTCATGGACATGGGGCTTCCCAGACTTGGTTGTTCATACAGCATGCCAACACATTCCACCTATCTTACCTTGAAAATATAAGCATGGGGTTTTGATCAGCCCTTTCAGAAACCAGTAAAAGCCCTGAGGAATTTGGTTCAGAGAAAAATTTGGCAGCATCTCATACATTCTGAACATAAACTTTATTTTTCTTCATTAGAATCCTCATTTATATTTTAGATTATGCTTTGTTTGATTGAATATTTTTTCCTTTTTTCTCAAATTAATTTTATTTATATTTCTGACATTGCTGTAACAAGAAGGCCCAGCTGACAGAGTGAATAAAGATGAGTGCTTCTCACCAGCCTTCAGGGAGATGACTTCAGAGTTATCAATTAAACTCCCACTCAGCTGCTGGAATCTGCTCTTCATCATGACCCCACAGTCACCCCTCTAAATGGTGCCTCAGTCTCTCTGAGACATTCTCAGACTAATATATGGGAAGTTTCCTTGCTCTCTTATTTCCTCTTCATTCTGTTCTTGCATCCTTGTTTGCTTGTTCCATTCTCACCTTTCTGCTAAAAATCCATATTTATGTTGTGGCTCCTCCCCTGAGTGGCTGAGGGCAGTTCAATTAATCAGTAGAGGTGTTTGTTCTGAAGAAGGGGCTGGATTGTTCCCAAAACACTCACCTGAAACCTAAGAGAGACCAGCTTTCTGTGGAACAAGCTTTTTCCACCTGCCTGGGAGGAGCTGGGACTCAAATGTGTGTGTTACCTGTAAAGGCATTAATGAAAACCTGCAAAGACTCCTCTTCCTAAACCTACATCTCGAAGTGAAGGAGGTTTTAAAAGGAGGAACTGTTGGAAAATAGATGCCAATCTCAGGGTTTAATGGGGGTTTTTTTGAACTGCACCTGGAGGTTGTAAAACACTGATAAGGGGTGACATCCTGTTGGATGAGGTCTGGATAGTTTAGAAAAAGTTAAAAAACCCATCCATTGAGCTCTATTTTCAGCCAAATAAGAAAATTTGAATGCTATTACATTAAAGTGCAATCACTTCAGTCATTTTCTAATTAAATGAAAAAGTTACTATTCTCTAATACCATGTTAAACAAAACAATATTTTTTAAGTTGAGTTCCAGTCAGATTATGAATCTCATTTCCAAAGTAGAAGTTCAAACATTTCTAGATATGTTTATGGCTTTGTTATAAGATCATGAAAGCCAAAGTATATAATTTTACTATTTTAATATTTAAATAATGAATATAGAATAAAGCTTTGGCTTTCATTTTTTTTTTCTAATTCTGAGATGATTACAGATCTTTTTTTTTATTTATTCCAGCTGCCTGCAGAATACAAAAATAAAAGCAAATGTATGCAAAATGCATTGCTCAAATTAACATACATTAAAATTCTGGTTGTTTCTCAACTCCTCTGGTATTTTTGCAAGAGAGAGCAGAATTTGGATAATGTGTCCCACATCAGTCATCTCTATTAATCTTTTGCTTTCAGAAATATAAATCTGATCAGAAAATACTGGCAGCTGTATTTTCAGCTGAGCTGCAAGTGTATCACTACTGCAGACTGTAATGTAGATAATTTAAACCAGCAAACTTAGGTACCACTGGCATGGAACTCTCCTCAGTTTTAATCTTCCTTCTATGGTAAATCTGGGAATTCCTCCAATGCACTGTTACCTAAATTAAGTCTGCTTCCCATTTGATCTGTTTGCCTATATTGGGAGCACAACAAAAGATCTGAATCCCCAAATCAGCTCACAAGCTGGTTTGCAGTACAAAATTCTAGTAACAATACCCTGGGGTGTGTCCTACAGACCCTGGGGAGCCAGTAACTCGAGTTAACTGAACTTATTGTGTTCAAATCCTGCATTTTAACATGCACTTAAAATATTATGATTGTAGAAATGACTCTGGGGAAAACAGCATTTTGATTTATTTCACTTTGGTAGCTGTAGCAGAGACAAGATGTCTGATGCACTTGGCATGTTGGTATTAACTCCTGGTGCTTGGACTCTCTAGAGTAAGATTTTCTATTGTAGAAGCCTAAGAAGTAATTTGATTTTCTAGTCCTGATGAATTACAGCTTCTCATCTGAAAGTGCTGCTCGTATCCACATGAGTCTGAAAAAATACATCTTTAGAACTTGCACAGCCTCTGTGAGATTCCAGAAGGCAAAGGAATATTTTACTTTGGCTTGTGTAATTATTATTAATGTTTACATTTGAAGCTGCTTCTTTCTTTTACTTCAATAGGCAGTGGATTGATGGAATAATAAAATGGACTTTACAACTCCTCAGGCACTCCAGACTGGGGTGAACTTTATTTTCTACATAACTAATAAACTAATAAAGTCATTCCCTTTTTTTCTCCTTAGTTTAATACATTTTTTAAATAAAAGCAGATAAAATACTTATAAAATATGGAAGTACATGAATTAGAGGAAATACTCAATAACATCACTGGAAAATACTAAGTATTAAAAAGAAATTAAAAGTGGAACAATTAAAACATTTTTAAGTGACTGTACAAATCTGATATGACAATTAAGCATCCTAGAACTATTATTTTACACACAAAAATAGTCAATGAACCAAGAAACATAAAAAAATTAAAATAAACCTTTTTCCTGATTATAATTTCTATATACAATTAACTTCTGAAAATGACCAAGGTGAATTTCTGCCTTTCACTCGACACAGGTGCAGCTTCTTTAACTCACAGACTTCTGGGATTTTACACAAAGGGAAACAGTTTCCTACTATTTTAGTAATTTCTGTAAGGATAAACTCAACAATATTTGTATCTGCTGAGTGAAGGAAGATGGGGATTGGTCTTGATGGTGATTTTTCTAAAACATGTGAGTTGAGAGTATTTAGGTGTATTTTCACAAGTGGAGCAAAATACACACCATCCTTCAGTGTGAGCAGCTGAGTTTTTGGACACATTTCAAATATCTGCAGGCAGTGCCATGAGCCAAACTCCCATTAAAAGTGTGTCCTTTGCTTACTTGTGACTAATAAGGGTTTTGTTTCAGCATAAAGCTTCAAAATGAGCTTCCTTTCTCTAGACATTTAGAAACCTCCACTCAGCCAAGCAAATACCTCAGATCCACAAGATGTTTAGTGTAACATCTCTGTCTTAGACATCAGAGATTCCACTGGGAAAAAGACCTTGGCTAGAGAATGACTTTTGTGGAATCAAATTGATGTACACTTGAGTCTTAGCTTTTGTTCTGATAAAAAGCAGCTCTGTCCCGTGGAATTTTCTGTTGTCTGCCACCTGTTAAGCACAGATTGTTCTCAGGTGAGTGTTTCACCTGAATTTAATCAGTAGAATTTGGAAGTAACAGAACTAACCTAAGCGATGAGCAATGGAAGTCCCTGCACCTGGGCTTGCCAGGCCCTCATTTGTAACAAACCCGGGTCAGCTGGAAGGGGGAGGGAGCACGAGGTTATATAAAGGGCTCAGTTGTTAAACTGCCCTCTACAAAGCTGCTCCGAGCCTTGGTAAGTACTTCTTTTATTTATTTAGGCTTTTTAAAACAACCAAATAACCAAAAAAACACCACCCAAACTGACAAAGCCTGTGGTGGAAAGGAGAGAAGGCTAAAAGGGAAGTAGTGAGAAATTCTAATCAGCATTAAATGTTGAGTGTGTTGCTTCTATGTTTTCCTGTTTATCTTTCTGGGTTTTATGTGCAGAGAACTGGTATGCTATTGGTGAGTCATTTGTTGGTTTTACCATGGTGCTGCATAACTCTGTCATCAGCAGGGCAACAGAGTATGGTGAAATCAAGGTGTTGGTTTTAATCCTTAATTGTTCTGTATGTTGGCTCTAAAAGCAATGGTACTTTTTGTTTAATAATAGGCTATAGCTGAGTAAGGTCTTGCAGTTAGAATAGGCTCTGGGAAACCTGGTAAATTCTGTTATCTGGGAAGTTTAACAGAAGTTTTGTTTAATCTGTCTCACACAAAAGAGACACTTGATACTTAGAATTTTCAGGCTGTGTCAGACAATGTAAAGCAAGGTAACAAAAGTCACACTTATTTTAGTAAGTGCCCTTCTCAAAAAAATAAAACTGTTTTGTGGATAATTGTAGAGAAACCTTTCTTGTCTGAATGGTTAGAAAAAAAGGAAAATGGATTTATAATAAGTATTTGTTATAACCACTGTTTGAATTTTTAGGAGCAGTGTTTGTATTTGTGTTCTGTATAATGAACTGGTGAAGCAGAATTTCAGAAGCCTGGCAAGAATGTTCATAGAACTGATAACTCATGACTTTGCTGCTGATCCATTGTGACTGGAAGTTTAGAGAACAGACCTATTCTGATGTTATATAGCTCTGTAGTGGTTTTTGCCCCAGTTGATGTTTCTTCAGCATGGCCAAACAGGGAGGGATTTCCACATGATCATAAAAGAACTTTCTATTTCTTTCCTGTTTCTGCTGATTTTCAACCTCTAAAATAGATATTTTCCCTGAGAACAGTTGTTGGTCTTGGGTTTGCGTTGTTTTGAGATAAAGAGAAAAAAAGCATTCTTAGTAGCACTGAAAACTCCCCCTATTTTGAGGTGTCTAAAAATGAACATTTTTTACCAGCCACATCTAATATTGTGGCATTTATCATTCCTGTAGACATTCAGTATATGAAGAATGATCTGCTTCTGACCTGTGAAATGCAGCTCAGTGTGTGTTGGTTTGATATATTATAGAATCAAATTTTTCCTCTTCTTGCCATTTAGCCATGAGAAGAAGGCTCAAATAGGGTGCAGCTTTGTGTTTGTTGCCCTTGAAATAAGAACAGGTTCCCTAGGCTTAAAATCCTTATTTCTGATAATCAGGTGAGGGCAAACATATGCAAACAGTATTATTATCCCAGTGTGAATTTTTTAACAACAGTCTGGGAGTTTTGTTAGACTACACAATTTGTCATAGATGTGAATATACCTGGGGATTTTCAACAGGATGAGATGAAGAAATCTCTTAAACTAAAAATCAAAGTGGGAGTGATCCGGGAAAGTTGTGACAATGGCTTTTTTTTCCTTGTTCTCTGCAGTATTTCACATGTCTCCTTGGCTGTTCTCTGGACTTTTTGGTTATTTTTATCATATCCTCTATATTCATTTTGCAACTCCCCCATGATTCCTCTTTTTGTCAGCTCTGTCTTTTGTCTGTCCTGTTTCCAAAATTTTCTTTCCACTTTCCCTCTCTTCTTTTTTAGCTGCAAATGTTTTGATTCAGACTGTGATCTGCATAGTTAGACTCATATTCAGTGCTGACTGTTGGCTATAGAAAAAGCAGAGTAGATCGGGGAAATGCCAAAGCAGTGGTGCCCGAGTCAGCCTCTGGAGGGAACAGGAGAATCCCGTACTGGGAATACCTCCTGCTGTGCTGCCAAGCACGGGGGGCCATCTGCACCTATCACCATGCTGCAGGCAGTTAGTTAATTAGTGCATGCGGGCAATTAATTAGTGCTCAGATTTGCTATTCACTGTGACCACCAGTTGTAGAGCTGTCAGCTTAATCTTTGCCTGAATGATTGTCACATCTCTGCCTTTGTGGGAAAGGCACAGCTACGTTCCGGCCATTTTCAGTTGTTGCAGCCCTGGCTTGTGATGAAATGGGAAAAATAAAGGGTTTGATTGCCAGCAGCTGTACATGGTTTGTGTGTAGAGTTTGGGTTGCATTTGGTTCTGGTGTTTCCTCAGTCAGGCTGGAATAAGGTGAACACAGGAAATAAAGGAGACATGTGATGGTTATTTCTTCACTTCCAGGCTTTATCTGATGTATGAATTTTATGTTTTCGATCACAGTGTTCAGACTGGCCTTCATATTCCTTATACCAGGTGAACACGAAAGTTTTGCTGGTTCCTGTTGAGCAGTACTGGATTTACAGCAGTGTTTTATTGGCTCTCCATGTACTGAGAAATCACTGACAGCATTTAAGTTGCTGTTTTTATCTCGGCATCATAGACCAATATCTACTTGCTGGTTTATTGTGTATTTTATTACAGAATGTTACATTGTCTATAAAGTATCATAAGCATAGAATAGGGTAGGGGCAAATACAATGCTGAACTAAGTACATTTTTTGCTCTTTCCCAACTCTCTCTTTTTAGTCTTCAATTCTAGCAGATTTCTCTTTACAACTGAGTTTCAGGTCCATTTTACTGATTGCATCAAATCACAGTGCTTATATCGAGAAGGGTGTCATGTGTATCTATTTTGGGTATTTATTTACAACTGCTTTGGCCATTAAAATGAGTGTTTGGTTCATCATCATGAATGCAAATATCTTTAGACTCAAATGGGAACTCTGAGCATGCATGGGAAAACTGGAGTATGGTGGTTGAATTTCAGAGTTACGTGGCAGGGTATCAGTGGGGTAGTGGGGCTCAAATACCCAAGAAATACTGGGTATTTTCCCTGATCAGTTGTTACTTAAAACCCACAATTCATGAGGGCATCAACAGTTGATGTTGCTTAGTTTTCAGTGTCATAACATGGGCTTTGGATAAAATCTCCTAGGATAGCTTTTCACTGGGAGACGCTCCAGAGTTGCAAAATTTCCATGAGTTATGTGTAAAATAAACTTGTACAAGGAAATAAATCATTAGAGAACTTCAGCCATGTGTGAGGAGGAGCCCCAGTGCTGCAGGACTGTGCTGTGGTGCTGTTCCCTTTTCATTTGGGAATCTGCCCAATATTTCTCTGTGTATGGATGCATATGAGTGGAAATCAGAGCCGGTCTCAATTGAAGTGCAGGATGCTTTTGCTCAAAGCATTACATTTTAAGAGAGTTTTTTCTTTCTCTTGTGTCTTTCACCTTCTGTTATTGGGGAAATTTTAAGCACATGTGCAAAAGCCATTTACTTTTTAAATCTGGCCTGACTCTGATCCCTCTGTAGCTCCATGGTGCCATGAGAAATTCCATGTTCTGCCATGCTCAGGCCTTTTGGACCTGATCTGTCAGGAGTTCTGATGAACCTGGGCAGTTGAACAAACCTTATTGACATGTGGTGGAATAACTCCATGGGCTTGAATAACAAACACTGGCACAAGGAGCAGGTCAGCAGGAATTTTCCAAGGGTGAAGAGTGGCAGGAATGGTTATAACTTTGTGTCCTCCTGTCACCATTCTACTCAGGTGAGTTCTGGAAAAGAGTCAGAAATAAAACCCCTGTCAAGAAGCCCCTTGGATTCCCAGGGCACTCTAAGTGTGCTGGAGGTGAACAGCAGCTGTTAATGTGTGTATTTCCAGGACCTTTATTAGGTCTGAGCTGCACCTCCACTTCATAAATTATTTGGTTTGTGGCCCAGCCCAGCAGAGTGATTCCAGTCAGGGCATGCTCTGACTTCATTTGGTCTGGGGGTGTTTGCTTCCTCAGAGGAGCAATGGGAGCTGTCTGGGAGAGGCCACCAAGTTCCAGAATTGTGGCTTAGAGGCAGCCTGGCTTCTTGGAAGTAGGAAGCTGGTGCAGAGTGATAGCTAAATTCTAGAACCTGTGTCTGTGTCACTCTTCTTCCTACACAGGGAGGGGAAAACTAGCAGTGGAACAGATAGTAAGATCTTGGACCTAAAAAATGCCTAAATGATTTTTAAAAAGCCCATCATTCTGTACACATATCTTGTTCTGTTATATATAAACAAGATATTGCCATATAGCAATCAAGTCAGTAAATTAAAATGTTGCAATTGCAGTATTTTTATCAACATTTATGTTTTTATTTTGTCAAGATAAATATGCTGTATACTTATTTGCAAGACGCATGTGGCAATATTTAGTATATTTTAAAATATCATTAGAGCTGTATGTTCAGATGTGTAAAAAAAGCAATTCACTTGTATGAGTGTGTGTATCAACTGTATTATACATGCAAATATGTGCACACAGAAAGTCTCTGTGTCTCAGGGCTAACAGATCTTTCTGTTCTTCCACTTGTTCCACATGCCTGCAGTGCCTTCCCAAAGCCTCCCTCACCTGCCCTATGGTGCATGCCAAATAAAATTGGTTATCGTGGTGTGTGATCTGCCTGCCAGCTCTGCGCTGCTCTGCAGGCCTCGGGCTTGTGCTGGAGGAACCAGAGGCTGGGAGCTCGTGATTGTGCACGAGCAGCAGTCTCCTGTGTTACTCAGAGCTGGGTTTTCCTCAAAACAGGGTTGTGGTGTTGGTGTTTCAGAACTCATTTGGGGGGGAGATTAGATTTAGGATTAGCCTATCAGATTCCTGCAGTTTTTTTCTCAATCAGATTCCTGCAGTTTTTTTCTCTACACTTTTACAAATCTGGAGGGGTTTGTGCAGTTTGTTTTGTTGTTACCTTCTTCTTCTTCCCTTTTTTTGGCTCTTCTTCCTTTTCTGATATTCCCTTGCTCCTGAAGCCCCCTGCATTTGCTTCCATTTAACTGCTGGTCTTTGTTCCATTATTGCTTTCAATGGGGTGTGATGATGTTTTGTGTTGTATTCAGAAACAGGGATCAGGCTGCATCCTGCCTTATTTTGCTGCTAAAATAGCTCTGTCTGTACAGTGAGTTACCTTTTGACCCCATAACTGAGGAAAGAAAGTAATTTTGCTCTCTGAAATGGGAAATTGCTTAGTGAGTGTTTGTGTTCTTTGCTGCCATGTGAGGACAGCTCTGTCCTTAGCACTGTGTGAGCAGTAAAATGCAGAAGCTCCCTGGTGTTCCCATGTGCTGCTGGCCTGCCAGGAGCCTGGAAGTGTCCTGCCAGGAGCAGGAGGAGGCAACAAAGGAGAAAATACCTGCTGGCACATTGTGGCTATTTTGGGACAGGCTTGGAGCTTCTTGGAAATATTGTTTCTTCAGAGATATTATTGCTACAGAGAAAGAGTCCTAAGAAAAACTGTTGTTGTCCAATATGTCCATTGTTCAAGTGTAGCAGAGTCAGTGCCCTGAGTACTTCACAAATTTGACCTAAATTCTGAAGAAAGACCTGCTGTGTTCTCTGTTCTGCTAAACTGTGGGGTTTGTAGATGGTTTTTGACAAGAAACATCAATTCTTTCACTGTGAGAAGAGACTTCCTGAAGAGAGTTGATAGAATACAGACAGTATCTGCCTCTCCCCAAGTCTCCATTAACATGATCTATCACTGTTGCAGAAAACTGAGGAATTCTGTAAAGGTTTGTCTAAACAGGAAATGTTATTCCAAATTTAAAACTGGATGTATTTGAAGTGGAGATTAATTGATCAGTGTCTAACTATATAGAGTTATTTTAGATTAACATCAAATTTGCACACTGCTTTAAGGTGCAAAACATCCCAGCACTGAGGATGAATTATATTGTCAAGAGCTGGTGACAGTCTACCTGAGACAGTGATTTCAAGCAGTCTACAGTGGTTTCATTCAGAACTGCAGGTGTTTGTTTTCTTTTCAAAATGCAGTTTCTTTTTTGTCAGGTGGGATGTTCTGGAAACCGGCTTTGGTTTGTATGAGCAATGAATCGTTGATAGGATGGTTATAAAAAGATTCAAATTAATATGGCATTTGAAATAGAAAACATAAATTATGCACCAAAACTACAAAAGCAAATGTTCAGCTTTTTGCTGCTGCAGTGCAAAAGTGTTTTGCCTATCTGATAAATAGGATAGTGCGGTGATAGATTTAAAAGACCCAGAGTAGTGAGATTTAAACCTCTATCTCTCATCTGATACATGCATTTCAAGGTCTCCATCAATTCTGTATGCCTGTATTAAAGATAACAGAAGTGCTTGCTTTTTGCAGCATCAGGGAGCAATTATCTAATGCAAGTTAACTGCTGTGAGCCAAAATGCATTTTTACTTTGATTACTTTAGACTTTCTTGATGTATTTCAGTATTTGGAGCCCTAGAAAACTCTGGTTTTGAAGGGGCCTCCAGAGATCATCCAATCTAACTTTCTTTTGAGAGCACAGCCTTAGATTTGGTTATTCGGGGTCCTGTCAAGCCAATTAAGTCCTGAACTGTTTCCAGTCAGGGGAATTCTACCACTTCTCTAGGCAACTATTCTGATCTTTAGTTTTTCTAGGGAAGAATGTTTTCCTTGTATCCAGACAACGTTTCCCACAAAGCAGCTTGTGTCTCTTGCCTTTGTCCTCTCCCTGTGCATCCGTGTGAAAAGAGCACCTCCACCTTCTCTGTAACTGCTTTTGAGGCTTGAGCCACTAAACTTTTCTACTTAGTTCTGTCTTGGAACTTCAGATCCCTACTCTGTTTACAAGTGTATGGAATCTCTTACAGAATAGCAATATAGACAGAAATACAATGTAGACAAGAAACAAATACTTTTAGTCCATTAGAATTCTTATGTGTTATTAAAAAAATAGTCTTGGAGCGGGATATTATTGCAACAGAAATTGCGGAGGTAGTGTGAGTTTCCCATCTGGCAAGGCCCCCAGACCAGATGGATCCACTAATGACTTTTATAGAGCATTTCATCAGACCCTGCTGAAACACGTGTCTGGCATCTTTAATTATCCTAAATTAACACGGTTCCAGCCTTGGATGCTTGGATTCAGGCTTGTTGATCTTTGAAGGGAAGTAAAAGGAAATGTTCCCTGAAAGATCTTCCTAACAGACCTTTTTATTAATGAGGTATAATGTTAAAATATTACCTGAGCTTTATTGGTTCACCCTGAATGGATTGTTTGTGTAAAAGAAGTGCCTTTGGAGGCACTTGGATTAAAGAGTTTTTTTGCAGATACAGTAGAGTGCTTTGGAATTTACACAAGTGCATTTAGCCAGGAATCCCATTGCTCTCTTTGCCTTCCCTGGAAGGAAGGGAATGGGCACTCCCAAAGTGGTTGATCTCTGCCTCTTTCCTGTGTGTGCAGCTGCTCCTGTTGCTGTTCCCACAGAGAGAAGTTCTTGTTGCATGGGGAAGTGGCTGCCAGGGCCAGTGGGCAGCACCAACAGCAACTGCTGCTGCTTTGATCCCTTGTTTGCATCCCAGCTCCTTAGCAAGAGAGTGTCCTTTTCCCTCAAACCTGGAAAACAGGGACAAATTTTCTTGGGAAATTTCTTCTGCCCGCCCTGCTTACATCTTGTCCTCCCTGTAGAAGGAATAAGAATTAATCCTGTAATAATGTGTTTTCTATACCATAAATTGCTGTTGTTTGAATGCCTTGTCCCTTCTAATCATATTTCCATATAAATATAACATAACAGTATTTTGGTGTTTTCCAGTGGTGCAGATAGAGATATGGCTTCATTGCAAATGGTCTAGTTATGGGATGTTTGCTTAGAAAATGCACCTTTACAGTTCAAAACACAGCCAATGAAGCTGATACCCATTTTAGGAGGAGGCAGGGAAGGGCATGGAAATCGTACACCCTGAAGACAGCACATGACCTCTGTAACAGAGATACTGTATAGGTACACTTACAGTTTTTATAGTTGAACACACGTCAAACATACAAGTCATACAGGTAACAAACAGTCACCAGGAGTTGTTCTTGAAATTTGGCTGCATTTCCTTCTAACCCACTGCTCTGTGTGCCAAAAATAAGCCCTTGGTTATCTAACATCCAGACTGAACGTGGGCAGGGGGAGTGCATTGGAAAGGCTGGTGGCAGGAGATGAATGTCCTCAGCGGGGTTGGGAAATCAGACTGCTAATTTAGGTGCCAAAAATTGATATTATTCCCTAATTTTAGTTCCCCCACTGGCTGACTTCATGCATCAAAAAGGATAAAACAAATACCAGAAACATTCAGTACAGACATGTTGATGTTTAGGAAATGTGCTCATGCTCTTAACCCAAGAGGAGGCTCTGGTGTGTAAGAACTGCTCTGTGCTAAATGGTGGCACATGTAATTAAGTTTTGCTCTAGCAGTGAGGGAGATTAACCCAATTAATCTTTTCTTTCTGGTTCTTGAAGAAAAGTGTTTTACCTTAATTACAGCTACCACACCTTAAGTTTGTGGTGCCACCTTTTATTGCCTGTATAGGTGTAGAACTGAGGTGAATTAGCTGACACACAATGTAATGTACAACTCTAGCCTAGGGAGGAAGGGAGGAATGGGCAGGGGAGATAAAACAGTTAAATAGTGCTACAGTTGTTCTTTTTCCATGAAATGCATATGTTTATGAAACTTTCTTAAGCTTTTTGATTAACTTTTCATAATAATTAGTTTTATCTGTTCCTGGGATAGCAGAAGTATTCAGCTCCCCTCAGCCACCTGGTGAGTGCCAGTTTATTAATAGAATGTTTTTCCTTATTCCATGTGTAGCTCACATACTCAGCCATTGTTCGAATTTGTTTCCTGGGTAACTGTGTAACACTGCCTTTGTATTCATATGACTTTGCAGAGAGGTTTTATTCTTATTTTCATATCTGAAATGTTGTGAACAGAAATACACAGTTTGATTCTGGTGAAACAATTTATTTCTGTGTCTTTTCTGAGATTGCTATGTTTAAACATATAAAGATGAGAGGATTTCTTGTGTGTATTTCTCATAGTGAACAATATCCATTATTCAGCCTCTGGTCCATATTTCAGAATATTTAAGCTGATGTGCAAAAGAGGAATAATTAGTAGAAAATCATCCATTATAAACCTGTGAAAGACTAAGATCCAAGTCTGTGTTCAATCAGCTTATCAATCAAAAGTATTTAAAAATTCTCTGATTATGCTTTTCCTTTTTCTAGTTAAAATATTATTACATGATAAATTGTATTCTGCACTCACCATGTCAGTCTCAGCAAAACATTTTAAGTAAATACTGGAATTGACTGAGTTTTGAAGACAGCTGCTGCGATCATCCCCAAAGTGTGTTATAACTTGAAGTGTGTTGTTTGCAGCCTTGCAGTTCACCCGGATAAAACGTTGGTAGCCACAGGGCAGGTTGGGAAGGATCCCTACATTTGCATCTGGGATTCCTACCGTGTCCAGACCGTGTCTGTCCTGAAGGATGCGCACACGCACGGCGTCGCCTGCCTGGCCTTCGACTCGGACGGCCAGGTCAGTACAGCTCCTCCTCTGGGCTCTGAACTGAGCTGGATTTCTGGGTCACTGAGAGATGCACCTTAAATGTTTTGTGTTTCAGCAGCTACAGGGCTGCAGTGCTGGAACTCCTGTTACAATTGCATTGTGATTGCTGTTCAAGGCCTTGATTTGTATCGTAATTGTAATTGCAGTAGGAGGACTGCAAACACAGCTCTTGCACAGGAGGTGCTTTTGGGATGAAATCACAGCCTGGCATCTGAGTGGAGTGGAGGCATCGGGTGTTGGACAGGTATCCAGAGCAGAAATGCCCCTCTGTGGCTTAACTGCAATGGCTTCGCCACGTACTTGTCACCTGCTGTCCAAAGAAATCAGTTCCTGGCAAAGCCCTCAGAACCCTGCAGCTTTTCTGGCAGAAGAGCTGCACTAATCTGTCTGCTGGGAGAGTCTCCTTGGCTGGGGTGCACAGGCAATTTAATTGAATAACGGCATTAGGACACACGGTGTGGCTTTCTACAATGTGATTAGTCTAGATGGTATCTTGAAACAAAATTTAAAATATAACTAAATAGTGGGCTGTTCCCAGCTAAACACAATGATTTTCTCTCTGGCAGTGTTAAAAGCTTTAGGCAAATAGACCTAAAATTCACATATACCTGAGAAATATTTCACTGAGCTTTATAAATCAGTATCTGGCTGTGCAATTTTTGTTATTATTGAAGACAATTTTGTCCTGATGAGTTCCCTGATGTAATACTTATTAAAGTATTTTTAGGAATGCTTAGATTAGCTCAGACAAGAAAACCCTCAAATCAACGGAACAAAATTTCTAATGGTGTAATATTTTTTTAAGATTTTTCATTCAGAAATAAATGCTTTTCATTTTTTTCCCCTCATTTTTAACTTCATAAGACTGGTGGTTAAACTTTTTTTTTAAAGCTATTTAAGTGCCTCATGGGAGTGAAGACTCATGAGCCCAGGGGGGTGTTTGAGGTGGAAGGCCCCGATGAGTGCTTGCTGTAATTAAAACACAAACTCACTGCCAGATTGACCTTGCAGAGCAGTGACAGTTCCCTTTCTGGAAGTGCTTGAGAAATTGCAGTTTATTCTGGAAATAAAAATTTGCATTGAACACTTTTCTATCTGGAGAACGACCACTGCTGGAGAACATGAATATGGATAATGCATCTTGGCTTTTTGCTGCTCTTCCTGACTTTGCAGGAGAAGCTGCTCTGCTGAACCAGAATTAAAGGGCATGGGAGGAAGTCTGTGAGTATTTGGAGCTCAGAGCTGCTGGCAGTTCTGGTTTGTTTAGTCAGCGTTCCCAAGGGAGCTGGTGTCTGTGACATGGCAAAACAGACTCTGCAGACACTGCTTGCACCTCCCAGTGCAAAGCTTTCCTTCTTTTCTATCCAAAGGCTGTTAAAAGCCAGGGAAGATCTGTATTTCAGTACAAAACACAAATAAATGCAACAATCAGGAATGGTACAGATGCAATAAGAACTGTATTCTTTGCACTGCCACCTCTGCCAGCTGTCCACTTCCTAAATAAAAGTAGGCAGAGGCAAAGCCCAGGTGACTCTGCTGCATTCCCAGAGTGGATCTCCATGGATTCAGCTCGGCTCCTTGTGCGCTCCCGGGCGAGTGCCGCTCCCTGTGCGGGGTCTCACACAGGGCCACCCCACCTCTCTCTGAGCCAAGTTAATTTGCTTTTGTGGAACCAGAAACTCTGGGATATCTGTTCCTTTTGGATGAATTAGTGGGGATATATTCCTCCTGGCCAGACTGGAGATGACCCTGCACACAGACAGTGCAATTGTTCCTGCAGTGCTTCCCTGGCCTCATGTTCCACAGAGTGGGAATGCAGATCAGTGTGCACAGGATTTGTTATAATTTCTAATAAATGGAGATCATCAATACACAGGGGAGAGCTTGAATGCTTCCTTTATTTTATGTGCTTTCAATACAGCTTTTGGAGACAAATAGAGTTGGAGTAAATTTCCTATTTTGTGTCACCTGTGATTAATACAGTCCTGATGGGAGCTGAATTTCTTGCAGAACTGTTGCTATTTAAAAACATATATTTAAGTTTGGGCTTTTTCTGCCTGAGCAGGAGCTGCCATTTGGCAGGAGGGAAACTGCACTTTGTTCAAATGTTTAATGAGGAGCTGTCATTCTGCCTGTAATTAAAAATGTCTTCTCTTGAATCAGGAGTTAACTAGAGTTTCTCCTTAAAAGTACTAACATCTCCCCTTCACAGAATTAGCTACAAAGCAGGTGCCTCATAGTGAGCTATTTTATCAATACCGCACAGTTCAATTTCTGCTCTGAGTTATTTCAGATTAACCCTTTTTATGTGCTTTCTAAAAATATTTTGTAATGGAGTGGGAAGGACACTGCCATAATGCGTACACACCTAATGAAAAAATTAAAAATGCAGCACTAGATTTCTTTAGCCAGATCTTCCAAATCTGTGCAGATTTTTAAAGAAATGTTTAATTATGTGCCTAAACTACTTGGCAGATATTTCCTTCTGGTAGTTCTGTGAATTCTCTGGATAGAATTCTGTCAAATTCCCTTGCAGAAGGAGAACTAAAAGTGTGTTTCAACCAAAAAGGAAATTCAGCATTTATCACTTTTCTGCTGGCAGGAGCCCCTCCTCAGCAGGTCAAGGTTAAAAGAAAATATGAAGTATTTCTTAGTTTCCCATAGCGCTTTCCCTGCTGATACCAAAGTCAGCTAAAAAATAAACTTTCTAACACAATTTGAAGTTTTAGGAAGGTTTTTTTTTAGGTTTTAGCATTGCACACAGTTGGAGGAGTGATTTTTTTTTTTCTCTAATCAAACATATTGTTTGTGAAACTTTACAACAGGTCATTTATTCCCTCCTGATCAGACATATTACAATGTACTTCCCAACTAATACATAAGCACCACTTTGCCCAGAACTAATTTCCATGCCTCTGCCCCTTACTGGAACTCCTTTTGTGGTCCTGGGGAGTTGTCTAAAGGGGTCTCTGCTGGTTGTACTCACTGAGACCCCCCAATATTGTAATGACCTTGCCTTGAACTTCTCAGGGCATGCACTGGTGTTTCTTGTTATGTAACTGCCACAAACCCCACTCAAGTTCCTCATTATCTGTTTATCCACAGGTTCCAGCTACCTTTAATATCCTGTGTCTTGTATATTCCTTTATCTAATTTGCTAGTTAGTAGTTATGCTCTATTTTGCAGTTTCAAGGGAACTGAACATTTCTATTCTCCATGTTGTTTGTCAAGTCCCCCTTTGCTTGAGCCTGTTTTAGACAAGTCTCAATACTTCATTTTCCAGCACAAATTGTTACAACAACTATAACATTGAATTAAATTGCTTTCCAAAATCAAGGTAGTATAATTGCAGGTTGTCCTGCACTCCCTGGATGGAAAATGTTCTCTTGGCCCTAACTCTTCCTTGTGGTTGTTGACAAAGTAGCCTGAGGGGCGAGGCATTAGTAGTGCTTGGAAACAGGAACCTTTAGGAAGCCATGTGTAGCATTGTCTGCACATATGAAATAGGTGCCATTCCCAGTACTAAGATCTGATTTCCTATTTCCCACTGTTGGGCCACTGATGGATGCAGGGCTCCTCCTGTGTGTGATTCTTCTGTGTCCTCAGTGCCATTTGGCCAGAGGACTTTCTCAGTGGCCCTGCAGCTGGGAGTGGTGTAACACTGACACTGACCAGCTCCAGCACCCTGAGTTCTATTGACATTTTGAGTAATGTTAAAGCACAGAAATCCTTTCACATTGTGACTTCCTGCAAAAACGGTAATTTTATTTCTTTGTTCCACTGTACAAACTTCTTTAACTCTCCCTTTGCAACTCCATTATGAGTCAGAGCCCACTGACAGAGTTCTGCCCCCTGCATAGGGTGAACCCTCCAAGGGAACCTTATTCCTCCCAATAATATCTGAGAACATATCCAGATTGCCCCGTGAAAACCTTATGTTCCTCTAGGAACAGCTCATTTAATTTCTCTGTATTTTTGTTCCTGTGGAAGGTGACTGGACTCGGAGGAACTTGTAGTAGAAGTCTGTAAATAGTTTTTTCTGGTGGTGGGGGTGAGGGGTGTTGACTTGGGTTTTTTGGAGGGTTTTTGTTTTGGTGTTGTTTTCGTTAGTACTACATTTCTTGGTGCATTTTCTGGTGGGATAGTGGTTGAGTTCTGCATTATTCACTAGGCAGGTTTTGCATCGGGATAATGCCTGTTGTGATCTCTCATTAAACCAGAGACCCAAAGCACCTGTTTTGTTCCTCTAAATCAAGGAACTGTAACTGTTGAGGCAGTGGAGGGTGTGTGAACCTACTGCTGTTAATGCAGAGGCTGCCAAGGGGCTCTCCCAGGCAGGAAGATGTGCACTCCGTATTTACACTCAGGAATGGGATGAAAAGGCCTCGAGTACCTGCTCTCTGAATTATTGCTACAGAATGAAAACTGGAGCCTTCTGTTCCTCTATGAAGAGCTATTTCCTCTCTCTGTTATTCAGTTGTTGAGAGCTTTATTGCATTTAATATTTTTTTTTCCTAATATGGCATTTTAGAGGAGTCTGTGGTAATGACACTTGTTTTCTTTGCTGGCTCAGTCCTTTTGTGTTATCACAGACAGGTCCAGATTTTAAACATTTTGGTTACTCAAAATTTGAGCCATTTTTTCATGGAATTCATGTAAAGTTGGACAAAATTAGGACAGTCCCTGGAAGGGAAAAGACCTACAACTTCCACAGTAATGGCTGATCTTCTGGGCATGTCACAGACTGTGCTTTTTCCCTTCCAGAATGCCCCCTCCATTTTATTCTGTTCTTTTTATTTCTTCCATTATTGAGATGGAAAAGTATTAAAATTAAGTTATTTTAATTGATGACCAATAAAACTTTAATTTAGCTTGGTTATTAGTTAATTATTTTAGTTAACTGGTGATGTGATACACTAAGCTGTGAAAAAAGCAATTATTAAAAGTACATCTAGTTCTGGTTCTAAAGCTCAACAAAAAGAGCATAATGAGCAAAGCAGTAGTTGGAAATAGTGAAAGCTTTTATTTCCCTTTCACTTTTATTATCAGATTAATAAATCAAAATGCTAGAGAGGTGTGCACCTGAAACAAGCACCTCAGATGTTTCAGAGTAAGAATTTCACTTGGAGCATTGGTAGCCTGAAATCAATAACCTGACCTTTTAGAGAAGATGAGACATTTCAGTGCTCTCTTCCATGAGTAAATGTTGAGTGTGAATGTCTTTGCCTTTGCAATGTGGTTCAGACCCAGGTCACATGTGGGAAAATCCATTTGTGCACGTAATCCTGGGACCTACAGCAAAGTGATTTGGGGTTGATTTCCTGTTAACTGGATTGCTGTTGTTTTTCCTCAGCGTTTGGCTTCCGTGGGACTGGATGCCAAAAACACAGTGTGTATTTGGGACTGGAAGAGAGGAAAGCTCCTGGCAACAGCTACAGGCCATTCCGACAGGGTAATTGTATGGAAGCATTCCTGGATTTTGTCTGGGAGCTGCATGGGTGTTTCAAAAATAATTTTTGTTTCTATTAGGTTAATGCAAAGGTAATTTTGGTCATTCTGCCTGGCTTTTAAAATACTGGACAAGATATTTATTCCTTCTCGTTGTGCCAGACCCAGCACAAGGCACTGTTAGTAAGCCTAGGGTGGAAATATGTTGTACCTACACACTGAGTAGGGTGATCTGTAGCTCATCATATGAGATGTGAAATGGGAGCTCAGTGGCCAAAGATCATCTTGTCTCTGAGTATGTCAAAAAGGCAATTTATTCTGAGGGCAGATTTAGTTATATCCCTTTCAGTTTTCCTTAAGACAGTTACATGTAGAAAAAACTTGATTGAGATAAATATTTCTTTTATATCTGTTAGCTTCAGGTAAAGGATCATAACTTTAATAAAGATGAATTGACCAGGTTTAAGTTTAGAATGTTATTCAGGATTGGGAAATGTTTTACCAGGTTTAGCACAAGCAAAGTACCTCCCTGACATACATAAGCACATGGATGTATATGTTAAAATAAATTATGGACACATTCTGACAACTTATATATATATATATTATCATATTATAACATGTTTTACATCTGTGAAAGTTTTTGCTACTCAGCAAGTGCAAGATCAGGTTCTGAATTAGCAGAATTCTCCAGGACACAGACTAGAAGTAGTAAAATCTTAGTCCCAGTAGACTTTCCCAACCAGAAAAAGTAGCTTCTGCACAGAAGAGGGAGTGGGAAAGAATGCTTCTGTAAATATTGTTTATTCAATAACGTCCTGGAGCTGGAATGGATTGGCAGTGTGGAGACAGAGATGAAGTGTGTTGATGGAACTGTGTGAGGAACCCTCTGTGTGTGCCTTGATCTTTGATTACAAAGAGTTCCAAATTTATCTGTAGAGTGTTCTTTCATTTTTAGTAATATGTTCCAACAGTAATTATGGCTAAGCACTGGTAAAAGCAAGCTGAACCTAGATGCCATTACTGTATAGGTAATATCAGCTTAATATATTTCTTAACAGATATTTGATATTTCCTGGGATCAATATCAGCCAAACAGAATTGTCAGCTGTGGAGTAAAACACATAAAGGTAAAGAGCTTTCGTTGTTTACTTGGAAAAAGTACTTGCACAAAAAAAAAAAAATCTGTGTTCTTACCTGATGAGGACTTGAAATATAGGACAGATTATATTTTTCTTTCTTTATGTGAACATTTTGCAGAATGTTTTGTTTGAAGCCAGTTCAGACATTCAGCAGTGCCTGAGCTGCAGATTACCTGAACAAGAAAATCAGAAAGATCCTTTGGTGTAATTTTCATCATTATATACTTATAATTTTGGGTCTTCTGCCCTCTCCATTCCACCCTAACCATCTCAGCCTTTAGGGGTTTCCCTCATCCAGCATCACAAAGGGTCACTGCACAGCTGTAGGAGGAACCAAGGTAAAAAGTGTGAACAGAATGACCTGCACTTGGGCTTCTCATAACACCACTGAGAAGTGTGCAGGGCCTGCAGAGACAAAACTCTGGTGCCCCACTATTTGCTTCCTCTAAGACACCCTTTGTGGAAGTGTTTGAAATAGAAACCTAGATATATATTAGATGTTTAGGATAAAACATGCCTGTGGAAATCTTAGAAACAAATCCTTATCTGCCAGTATCCCCTTCAGGTTTCTCTTTTTCTCCTGTCTCCTCAAAAACACTCCTAACAGATGGCAATTATTTCACATGACTGGGGTGGGAAGAGCTTTAACTAGAAGTTTAGGAAACCAGTTAAAATCTCTAGTTCTGGTTCCTGAGAAGCTCATGCCCTTAAACCACCATTGCTTCAAACTGTGGGTGGTTTTGGCAGCAGTTATATTGTCTGTTGTGTTCTGCAAGCTGTTTTCCAAAACCTGGGTTTGTTTGGCACCTGTCTCCTGTTTAAAATGGCCATGTCACCCTGAACACAGAGAATACCAGGCACTGTAAATACATGGAGATAAAAGAATGCCAAAAAATAGGAAAAAAGCAGCGTGGAGGGGAAATTATTCCATGTTC
This sequence comes from Promerops cafer, assembly GCA_013398275.1. Lineage (NCBI taxonomy): Eukaryota > Metazoa > Chordata > Aves > Passeriformes > Nectariniidae > Promerops > Promerops cafer. The sequence goes on along the minus strand of VZSE01002037.1, from coordinate 938,108 downwards.
CCCTCCAGTGGTGCTCCAGCAGTGGCCTGAACTTGCTGTTTGGTACAAGGCTGTTGGAATGTGATAATAACAGCTTTAAAGGAATTGTATCAACAGTGGGAATTGGGACTGATGCTTGGGAATTGGGCTGTTTATTCCTTTAGCAGTACAGTTCTGCTGGCTCATTTGCCTGAGCAGGAATTAGAAGCTGAGGTAAAGCCCAGGAGCTAAGGAATCTCTCACTGATCTCAGGATCCTCCCTCCACCCTTCTAACACTGCTGCCTGCTCTCCAACACTTCCTCAGCTGAGCAGAAGGGAGGAGAGTTTAGGTTTTACTCAAGGAATGAGAGCTGTGGAGGCAGTATTCCCTCTGCCTTCTAAATTGGCTGATGTTAAGATGCAAAGGGAAAATTTAATCCAATTAACAACAGAGAAGGAGCTGAAATAAAAACCTTGATCCAAGGATTTTCTGGAATAAAGAATTTCAGAAAAATACCTAAAAATTTGGCTGTAGGCAAATGAAGTGGGAATAGATGGATGTGATGAATCCATGTCAGACACATCACTATTCCTGTCCAGTCTCTGCCAGTGTCTGTCCAGTGTCTGTCAGATGACAAAGCAGGGATGGCTTCACTGACACAGTGCTGTGCTGCACCCCAGAGATTTGCTGTTCTGTATCTGCACCTGTCCAGAGCGTCCTTGTGCTGACAGGTCTGGAGATTTCAGCACTTCTCTTGCACATCTCTCATTGATATTCTCTTTATTCTGCCTTCCCCAGAAGGTCTGATCCTTGAGGGGGAGCTGAGAACACAAACTGCGGTCTCTGCTTGATAAATGATGTTTATTTAAATTAAAAAAAAAAAAAAAAAGCACTCTTATTCAAAAACAAGTAGTCTGATATTTCTGGCTCCCCTCCAAAGACAACCTTCTGAGACAAACTTTCTGTTTTCTTCACTCTTCTCCTCCTCCCCAGTCAGTCTTAGATTCCTTTTTGCAGAATGTTAATGACTTTTGGCAAAGTAGAAAGCTGAAAGTCCCCTTTCCACACTTGGGAACCTGTTACTCTGGGTGTCAGGGAGTTGTCTCACATACAAACGTTTGCAGTCCCCATGGAACAGATGGTTTCTCAGTAACTGTGACTATATTTGAGGGGCAGAAACCTTTCAGTGTACTGGAGAAGGGCAGAAATATCTGCTCCAGCACGCAGGTTGTGTAAGATAAGGTATTTTATCACTTCAGTACTGTAGCTGTGTTTTGCAGACAAGAAAAATGGGATTTTCTTGGGTTTAAAAATATGCACTTGTCTGGACAGCGTTTCCCAGCAAAACCCAATTAAGGACAGTGAGAGAATGAGAAGGGGCAGTGTCGCAGTAGTGGGGCAGCATTGAGCCTCACCCCCTCAAGCAGTTTGATCATTTGGTTTGGGTTTACATGTACTCTTTTTGCCTGGGTATTTCCTTGGTAAATGGGCAGGCTTTGGAGTGGTGGGTGTTCTGATAGGACTTAAGGAATCACTTCAGTGCCTGCCCAGACACTGCTCTGTCAGGATGTGTGAGATCTGCACACTAATGTGAAAACCAGAAATTCTGCAGAAACCTCTCCTAATCTGCCATTTACATTTCACAGTTTTGGACATTGTGTGGAAACGCCCTGACAGCAAAGAGAGGAATATTTGGTAAAACAGGAGATCTCCAAACAATCCTGTGTTTAGCCTGTGCTAAAGAAGACATCACCTACTCTGGGGCTTTAAATGGAGACATCTATGTTTGGAAAGGGCTCAACTTGGTCCGCACAATTCAAGGAGCACACAGTGTAAGTGGTGTTTTCATGTCTGTTTGATAAAGAACTGTTCATTGAATTGAAAAACTTCCTGAAGGCTTAGCTACAAAGACTTCATTCTGTTTCGGGGCAGAAGGATGTCTGAGGCTGTTCAGCAATTAAGAACTTAGATGTAATGTACTTTTTGACACGTTGCCAACAGTTGTTGAGCTGATAGTGCCAGAACTGCTGATATTTGTAGCCTCCATCTAACCAAGTAAACCAAACCTCAAATGAAGTCTGTAAATCTAAAGTTTCACAGACTGAGTAGCTTCAGTTATGATCAGTTTACTTAAAAATAGTTGGTAAGCAGATTATCTAGACTTAAATAGAATTTTACCTCTAAAATTCCCAGTGCTGGAGACTGACTCCTCAGAAGAGCTTCAGTGTGGAGCAAACCTATTGAATCTGTGAGTTTGCACTCCAGCCATGCTCCAAAGAGTTTACTCCAACTGCCTCCACAACACACACCCACAAACCACCCCCCCCAGTCTGGAGCTCTCATAATTACAGAGTGAAAGGGGGATGTGCAGGATCTGGTTAGATTTCTAACCAGTCTAATACAATTAATTTGTCTCTGTTTTTGCTACAGTAAAGGCACAGTAGGACTTCCTTGTCTTACTTCAAATGTATTTGAGAATTGCTCCTATTTGGAATATGACTGTGGATAATGGTGTTCTGATGTGGGGTTTCTTGGAACAAAAGGAACCAAGACAATTTTCTTTAGAAAAGTGATATGGCATCTAACACTTGTCACTATAGTTTTGTTCTGGAAAGAGCACTGCAAAAATAATGTGGTTTTTTCTGTTCTCCCAAAATTAGTTAGGGTGACAGTTCATCAGGATTCTTAGGACCTCTTCAAATGTAATCTAAGTATTGATTATTTACAAAAGTAATCCCTAATTTATGAAAGCAGAGACTGAAGTCAGTGGGACATTTTACCTGAGGAACTACTGTGAAACTGCAGCTGCAGTAACACAGGAATGTCTTTGGCAAGCAGTGATGCCCTGTAGTACATTAGCAGAATTCTGTTTGCAGTATTTTAATTAGATTCATTAAAGTGATTAAATACAACCTCTTTATACATAATGTGATGAATTACGGAGTTTGCCATGGCTAACATGCAATCTCTTTGTAATTAATCGTTAGAAATATGAATTTATGAAGACATTGCACAAGGCCACTTTGAAAATGGAGGTTTTCTCTTCATTGTATTTGTCTCCATGCAGTTCAACTTATCTGCTAACCAAGGTATTCCTGATAAAATACTGACTCAGCAGGCATTCCTTGAACTATTCCAAGGTAGTTCAGCACAGTCATTAATCATGAGGCGTTTTCAAAACCAAGGAGAAATTCAAACTGTAATAGAAACTTGTTTTCAACAAAGAGAATGAATTGACACTCTTTCAGTTCCTGTCAGATTCCAAACGATGTCTGAACTGAATTCATGAAAGAATGTCTCAGTCACCTCTGCTCCTGTAAGAATATTTGTATTGCTTGTTTGCTTGGTTTTGTTCATCACGGGTACCTCTTTATTTTAAGTGCTCCATTAGTTATTCAGTTGTCCTTGTCATAATATTACCAAACCTAAATTTGAAGTTCTGCAGATAGGCTGTATCACTGCTATTTGCACAAAGGTTTCTGCATAAACCACTCAAGTGGAGCACTTGAAATAAAAGCTGTGTTTGCTGGTTTGCTTTCTGGATGGGCAACACTGTTGTGCCCAGCAGTTTCTGGCCTTTCACAAGAGTCTGTTTGAAAACGTTTGCTTTGTGTGTTTAAATTGGTTGTAAGGACCTTTAAAACTTGGGCTGCTGTTGGTTGACAGGCTGGAATTTTTAGTATGTATGCTTGTGAAGAAGGCTTTGCCACTGGAGGGAGAGATGGCTGCATTCGGTTGTGGGACACTGAGTTCAAACCAATTACTAAAATTGATCTCAGGGAGACTGAACAAGGATACAAAGGTAATGAGCTGTTCCTTTAATGGTTTTTTCACACATCTGGATAATGGATTGTGACAGCATTTAATGTGAAGCATAGATGTCTCTGCATACTGCTGATTTTTTTACTTAATGACTGTATTTATTTTTGGATCTGTGTCCTCTTCCCTCTCTGACAATTCCGTAACCTGTGGAGTGTTCCATGGTTCATGATATAAACACAGGGATGAAATCACTGCTCCCCACCGTGCAAATGCAAGAAGATAAGTGAGAACTAATTAAACACCTTAATATGGCAGAATGAAGTTAGCCAGTCCTTAATTAATTAATTACTTGCAATTCATTTAACTAATTGAGATTTCTGGAACCCGATACTCAGAGATGCTGACCATCTGAACACTCCACTCATGCACTTGGAATGGTAGCACTTGGCAGGTTTGTTGGAGAGAATGTTATTAAATTGGTGATAATCATATTTGTTGAATCTAATCCTGCTTCCTGTGAGCTCAGTCGTCACTTTATTTTATGATTTGAAGCACTTACAATCTCATCCATCACAATGCACACTTTATCAAGGGTGTAGTGTTCGCTCATGGAATTTAGCCCTCAAAAAGTTGTCCAAGACATCCAAGCAGCAGTCCCTGTGCTCTGCACTCCTGGCTTTATGTGGTTTTTTGCAGCCTGAATTATAATGTTTAGCATGAATTTCTAGAAAACAGTAGCAACAAATAACCAAAAAGCAAAGATCTGAGCAAGTGAAAACTGCATTCGAGGCTATTCCCAACCTCTGGAAGTGGGGTTTCATTTTCAGTTGTCATTGGCAGTGATGAATTTAAGCACATCTGTAGCCTCAAGCAGTGGTGGAGCCTTAATGCTTACCTGGGCCCTTCTGTCCCTCCCTTCCAGTTGTTTTTCCAAAGCATTTTGCAAAGGCATTGTCTGTCAAACAAACTCTGAGAGCAGATAATCTTTCTTCATGTGCAGTATGTTCACAGAGAACATTGACTTTCCCACACCCAAAGGTGTGTTTGTATTCTGAATCTTAACAATGTCCATCTTCCACCAAATTCCAATCTGAATTCCATTGTGTGGTCATTGGTGTGTACCAAGAAGATGATGAAAGTCAGAACTTCAGTATGAATTTAGCTAAGTCATAAAATGGCATTAGAAAAATTAAAAGCTGTTGGAAGTGGACAAGAAAATAAATTATGATCAATTTAACCTTCTCAGGGGATGAGAATATTTTATTTATGTGACCAGTATTTCAATGCATTATGTATTTTGTTCCAAAAAATGTGAAAATGATGATGTGGGTGACCTTGACTGCATGACAGATGGATTTTTTTATTCATTCACATCTCACAGCATCTAGATCTATTATCGAAACTTTTTTTATGTACTGGAACAGAAAATATAAACCCTGCAAGCAGTTGTCCAGAGAGTGCTACCAAATTGCTCAGCCTGCTGAGAGGGTGTTTTTAAGCTTGTGGTCAGTAAAATTCCAGCTGCAAAGTAAGGATCAGATTTGTGGAATAAGATCAAGTTCTCTTAAAGTTATACAAAGCAAAATTCTGTGGGTTTGGGTTTGGGGAGGAGGGATGTATTTTTTTATGGTTTTTTCAATAATCCATTTTGATTAAAGTGGAGAAGTGTGATAAATGGGCACAAACCATTAAAATTCACCATTAAAATTTTATTTGAATGCGCAAAACAGTAAAGCACTGGAAAAAGGAATAAACCAACTTCAGTCACAGGGACCCCTTGGCTAATATAAAATTTAGATCTTTAAATGCTGTGAAGTGGAGCTGGCTTTTAAATTCCCAAGGTGTGCAGCAAGCATATTTTCCCAGGATTGAGCTTTCTCTTTGTGTGCCAAATGGAGAAAATCTGACACAACCGCCCTGAGCTTTGAATCAGCTGGGATGTTCTGTGCGACCCCAGTGCCAAAGACGCCAGTTGGGAGCGATCTCTGGAATTGTCAGCGGTGGTGGCTGTGGCCCCCCGGCACAGCCGGCACTAAGGGCAGCTCCCGCTGTGCCCCCAGGCCTGTCCATCCGCAGCGTGTGCTGGAAAGCCGACAGGCTCCTGGCGGGGACGCAGGACAGCGAGATCTTCGAGGTGCTCGTGAGAGAGAGGGACAAGCCCATGCTGATCATGCAGGGCCACTGTGAGGGGGAGCTCTGGGCCCTGGCAGTGCATCCCAAGAAGCCTCTGGCCGTCACCGGCAGCGACGATCGCTCCGTGCGGTAAGGCTGCATCCGGTTTGTTGATTTTATTACTTCAGATGCACGTTAATTTGTAATGGATTGACTTGCTGGCCTTATGGTAAAACTGTGTTAGGACAACATTTCCCCCTCGTATTTTTCTTAGCAGCTTTGTTTTTTTCTCTTCAGTTTTCATATTTGGGTGCCACACATCGTGTAAAAATAATCAGAATTTATGTTCAAAATGTGCTGGATTTATATCTTCTGCTTGTGTTATTGATTTATTCCTGCTATGTACAGGGGATCTAAATGGAGAATGGTTGCCTCATACTTCTCTTCTGGTAATATCAAGCAACAAGCTTAAAGCCTAAACGCCTTTGTCGAGTGTTTTACTCAGAAGGTATCTGCCTCGGCCTTGAGTGTTTAGGAAGTCTGATCTAAAACCAATTCAGTTAAAATGTCAGAAAATGAGATTAATGAAGATGAGCTGACGTCATAAGGGGAAGTGGAGGGGCAGACACTGATCACTTCTCTCCGTGACCAGTGACAAGACCCAAGGGAACATCTGGAGCTGAGTCAGGAGAGGTTTAGAATGGATATTAGGAAAAGGTTCTTCCCCCAGAGGTGGTGGGGCACTGACCAGGCTCGCTAGGGAATGGTCACAGCCCTGAGGCTGCCAGAGCTGCTGGGGCGCTTGGATAACGCTCCCAGAGATGCACACAGTGGGATTATTGGGGTGACTGTGCAGGGCCAGGAGCTGGACTGATGATTCTGATGGGTCCCTTTGAGCTCAGGATATTCTGTGGTCCTGTGTTTAGTCGCACCACTTGTGTCTTGAGGCTTTGCAGCAGAGTTTTTAAATTTTGTCCACATATTTGTGGACATTGTCACAAAGTGAAGGATACTCCTTTTCCTGTCTGTGTTAAAATCTGGCATATTGATAAGCCTCTGGGGAAAAAAAGGCACTTTACTGTGCTTAGTAAGACTTGACTCTAGAGTTTGGAGGTCCAGCTCAGACTCTTCCTGAGCCCACACCCACAGAGCTGCTGTGTGTTCTTACCTGAGCATGGACTCCGCCCAGTGGAACTGATTATTTACCTGTGATTAAAGAGGTGGGGATTTTCCTGAGTGCCAAAAATCCATCTCCTACCATACACCCAGCTTCTGATTACTGCTCCTTCAGATTCCACATTATGATTCACCTCTGCCTTGAGGCTTGCTGCTCAACTGGCATTTCTTTTTTCTTCCCTTTCAGTCTTTTCACTTGTACTGGTTTCCTGTCCCTGCCATCCCTCATCTCTTTATAACCCCAATTAAAATCCAAGTGTGAAACCCACAGAACTGCCAGTTGTTCTCTACAGTCCTGTTTTCTCCCCGCTTCCTGCAGGAGGATTATTTCTTTCAGTTTCTGAAATGCATGAATGGTCTCTTATGCTGGGGTTTGCCTGCCTAGTGTTACAGACAGGCACAAGTGTCCTGGCAGGATGCAGGTCAGCTCTGGAGGAAGGGCTGCAAAGCTGGGATTAGCATTGCACTGCCTTCAAGCCAATAAGCCCCACTAAGATGGGATTTCTTGTCTTGGGCTCATCCCTTGGTGAGCAGAGTAATCCAGCTGCTGGAGCTGGAGAAGGTGCTGCTGACTCAGAGCCTGACCCAGCTCGTGCCCCTCCAGGAAGCACTGCAGGATGTGTGTGCACAAACCTTGATTAGTGCTGCTCTTACCATTCTTACCTCTGTTGGAGTAGTTATGATATCCCTGATGCCTTTGGATGTGCCATTCTCTCAAATGTGCAGGGATTTTACTGCCTGACATCACACATCTTTGAGCTGTTTGGGCACTAGAGAGGGTGGGATTTGAATGCTAGTGGGACTTTTTATAGACTATGGCTTCGTATGAGGAATTCCAGTGAAATGTATTAATACTTTCATTAAGATAAAAAAAGTACACAGAAGAATTTGCCTACAATTTTTCTGTAATACTTAAATTACATCAACAGAGATGTTTCTGTATTGCCCTTCATTGGGTAGTTTTTCTTAGTATTTGATTATCACACTATTTTCCAAGGAGTGGATGTGTAATAGAAATCTAAATTTGTTTAGAAATAGAAGTATTTAGTGAGTCAGATGATATTCTTGTGTCTGGGATGTCTGAATGAGAAGGGGAGTTACTGTATTTTTCCCTAGCTCAGCTGAGAGAAGGCTCTAGACAAATATAGGTTTCTAACATTTTAAATTTCCAAAGCAAACCATCTCAACTAGGAAAGATGCCTGTTCCCTGTCTCTTACCACAGGAACAGGGAAAAAATGTCATTCTCTGAAGGCATAGAGAATTATTTATTTACATTTATTAAATAGACTGTCATGTTCTGCAATTAAGCTTCCAGAGTACCGGACAAACTGATTTAAGTGGAAGCAACATTTTTGAGCAACAATTGTATCCTAGTGTTTTCTTCAAAATCTTTCCAAAGCCTTCCTGGTTCATTCCTTGTTACACTGGGCTTGCAGCTTCTGCCTTGTGAGACTGCAAGATTCTTGATCCTGCTTCATGTTTGTCTTTGAAAACTGTTTTAATGTCCCACATTCATTTATTTTCCACCTTCTTTTCAGGCTCTATCCAAGTTGTGTTTATGCTGTTTATTCCAGCACCAACAACAGAACAACTTCTCCTTTGGAGCCTCTTGTGCTCCCAGTGCCTCCCAGCTCCCTGTGCAGAGCTGAGCTCAGGAGCATCCACATCCTTGGTACCAGTGCCTTCAGTAAAAATAGGAATTATTACTGTTCCAGAGCTTTTACTATAACTCACAGTAGTACCTCCCATCCAGCCTGGGTGTTCCTTTCTGTCCAGCTTTGCTCTACAACTTGGTCCAGTGTCACGTTACAGTTCTTGTACAAATTATTCTTTTCTCCAGTTTAGCACATAATCACATCTGCTGATTGATAATTCACATATTTTACTGAAGATGTTATCAATACATTACATTTATGACTCTGTCCTCAAAACAAAGATAGTTGGGTATTGTTGTCTTAATTTCTCTAGCCTGAGAGAGGTCTTTTATGCATTTCCCCCCATTATTTCAGTTGTTCTTTAAATTTCGAAGTCTTGCAGACTACTGAGATCTGATGGGTCAACCTGTAGCAGTTTGGGAAGCTCCCTCCATTCCTTCAGAAAAATAGAGGGGCATTACTTGCCTTTATCTTAGGACATAATTTACTAATTCTTTTTAATTGCATTGATGTGAATGAGGAAATCAATATGCAGTTTTGTCTCCTAGCTCATTCAGAGTTAGGACAAGAAAATCTTCCCTGTGGTTGGAATGTTGATGTTCCCTGAGTGTTGCTTTCAGTGAAAATTTCACTCTGAGTTGCATTGACCCTTCCTGTCTACAGAAGCTGCATTTTTATTATTAGTTTTGGGGAATTCAGTCAGATAAATGAAGTTTAGAAATAACACCAAATGATGATGTGATTGAGCTTCACTCTGTTTTCTTCTGCCACAGTTGCATTCAGGTTGAAAGGAGCTCAATCCTTTACACAATATTAACACAAGGGGTGTGTGCAAGTGATTTTCCCAGCTGAGTTAGACCTTTGGGGTTCCTCTTGATGACACCCAAATCCTGGGCAGTCAGGAAAAGCCCCCTCCTGCTTTCCCTTCCCATTGGGGCAGGTTGTGGAGCCTTGCTGACCATGCCTTGATCGCTCGCTGCAATATGGAAGAGGCCGTACGGAGCGTGTCCTTCAGCCCTGACGGATCCCAGCTGGCACTTGGGATGAAGGATGGCTCTTTCATTGTCCTCAGAGTAAGGTAAGATGAGAAAACCACTGGGTATCTTATCAGAAGAAAAAGAAATGAAAATTGCAAATGCATCCATATCCCTTTTAAGAGGTGGTAGTTTGGCAAAAAGGAGAAAATCTATGCTTTAATTAATTTCAAAATATTAGCTCTTAGGAATAAAGTTGATAAAATTTAAGATTTTCAAGTTTGGCTCTTTTCCTGTAGTCTGAAGTTATACAGGTATTTAGTGAGAAGAAATGTGCATAACAGAGAGAGCATAGTTTGGAGAGGGATCTTCTTTGCTGATGATTTATTTCCTGTCATACACACACTGGGCAAAATAATTGGTGATCAAAAGACATTTCTAAGTATTTTCAAGATAAACCTGAATTCTACTTTTTGTGTTAGAGGAAAGCCTTTTCTTTGCATGGCTGCATCTTAAGCGTTTTCTGTCTGAAATGCTGTTATGGAGGGCACACTAAAGCAGGTAAAGCCTTAAATTAGCCATAGAGTGAAACAGCCAAACCCCCAGTGTGATTTCAAAACACAAAAGCTGTTTTAACTGATACCTGGAAGAGTTTACCCCCTCCTGACTATTCTCCATATCTTTGCCAAGCATATACTTAAAATACTTGGAACTCCAAACCGATAGGAGGGAAAAGCCTGGGAAAACCCCTATAATGCTCTGCTTTAATGACTTTAACAAAACTTAAGTGAGCTATTCATATTAATTTTAAAGCCTTCCCAATGACTATTTTTCTAAAGAACTTAATCTTCTTTGTCTCCCAGTAATCTTGTTAATTTGTCTGATGCCTCCTAGAAATCTCTGTCTTGGGTTAGGAATGCTACTCCTTTCAGGACCCTGCTTTTCACAGGGCTGTGTGTCAGGATTTAAAAGGTGTACTTACAAAATGTATCTCAATACTTTTGGGTTGGATGCTGCTAGCAGTTCTTCATAAGAGCAGGTGAAGAGAATGAAGAGCATTGTGGACAGGCAGTGTGGTTTCTCTCTGTTGCTTTAGAAAATGCTTAGAATCAATGGAAGGAATAGGAAGTTACCCACAAAAAAAAAAAAAAAAAAAAAAAGGATTTTTAAAGTGAAATCTAATTTTTGTTGTACAGATTATTCAGTGCACCTATCTTCTTACCTGTGGATTGCAAATCCCTGGGTTTCCAGCTGTCATTCTCCCCTCTGGCTCCTGCAGGGACATGACCGAGGTGGTTCACATCAAGGACCGCAAGGAGGTGATCCACGAGATGAAGTTTTCCCCGGATGGCTCCTACCTGGCTGTGGGCTCCAACGATGGGCCCGTGGACATCTATGCTGTCGCCCAGAGGTACAAAAAAATCGGGGAGTGCAACAAATCCTCCAGTTTCATCACTCACATCGACTGGTCTGTGGACAGCAAGTTCCTGCAGACCAACGATGGTGCTGGAGAGAGGCTCTTCTACAAGATGCCCTGTAAGTTTACGAGGGGCTCGTGTTATGAACAATTAAATTTTGGTTTTGGTTTGAAGAGAACACCACAAATATGATACAAATATTACAGGTGAAAGTGGAGTTTCGTGGCTGGAACCTAGAGAAATACCAACTGCTCGTTTTTAAATCAGTATTCACTGCTTTAAGGAGGAGCTGTGTGTGCTGTGTAAATTACAAATCTTTTCATAGCAACTTTTACAGGTTGACTCACTCTCAGGTAACTACCAAAACCCCTCTGTTCCTGTTGTCCTTCCTTGCTGAATGATTCCTGTTAGTGATGAGAATGTTTTTAAGAAAGTAACTAAAAATAGGAGAATTGTTTGTCAGCTCAGATTGCTGAGGTTCTCAATGTAAAAGCTTGTTAGTAGAAACAACACTGATAACTAATTGACTTATTCTCACTCTTATGTGAAAGTGCTTTCTAATATTTAGAGGAAAATTTCGTAAAAGAGAGCTTTAGAAATAAAATTTTGGGCTCTTTTGAGCTAGTTTGGCAGCCTTCAATCAACTCTAAAACAGCCCCTGTAATTAAAAGTAAGTAGAAAGTCAGAATGGCTGACTGACCAAATACTCACATTTCAGGGACTAAGGATAATGTGGATGAAAAACTCCTGCTAGCACATGAACATGATTTAAAAGTGTGTATTATTAACCTTCTAGCACTTGAAAGTGTTCTAGGAACTCATACTATTCACAGTCTTTCTACTGAAGGCATTTCTTTGGTCGATTCGGAAGTTTTTCCATTTTTATGTTTTTAGCATGCTAATCCTAATTAGCATACTAATTTTCATTAGTATTCTAATTATTTCTAATGCAGCTGCATTAGAACTCCTCAGATGTGTGATGTCCTCAAACACCACAAAACACAAAAATTATAGTAATATAAAGAAGATTGTTACTTTTCTTAATTGAGGTAAAAAAATTAATCGTAACAAGAATACACAAAAATATATGATGAAAAGAGACAGAATTTTTAAAAAGCAAATGATGAAACTGGTTATTCACCTGCACATTTTCAGCTGGGAAGCATCTAACGAGCAAAGATGAGATCAAAGGAATTCACTGGGCCTCGTGGACCTGTGTGATAGGATCTGAAGTGAGTGGAATTTGGCCAAAATACACAAACATCACGGATGTCAACTCTGTGGATGGGAATTACAACAGCTGTGTGCTGGTGACTGGTGATGACTTTGGGCTGGTGAAATTATTCAGATTTCCATGCCTAAAGAAAGGTAAGATGGAATTTTGTATGGCTGAAAAATGCAAGATTTACCTCAACACTGTATCAGTGTATTTTCTAATGGTGGCTTTTCATTCTGGTGTAAAATTCAAATCAGTGTGTGCACAATTCCTGTGAGTATTAATGGATATAGAGACCAGACCTTAACCCTCTCTGTGCAGTTGTTTTCAGAAGTGTTGAGAATGTGTGGCTGCTTCCTCAGGATTTGCACTGTACCAAGCATAAAGCCAGCAATCCAAATCAAACAACCTTTTGCCTTTCTGTGAGCTTCAGTGTTTAATTTGATATCACATCTCAGTGTATTTCAACATTTGTGTTTTAGGAAAAATGTAATGCATGTGGTGAGTTCACACTGGCACTCATGGCCAGAAAGGTGAAAATTAAACATTGTGCGTGTCTGGTACTTCCTGCCAAGACTGAAGCACTTTTCTGACAACTGAAGATATTGTCCATATTACTTTGTGCCACTTATTTTTATATCATAATTACTTTTGTATCAGCATATCAAATAAGGCATTTGAGTATTTTTTGGTTTTCAGATTTCACAAGTTCTATTAGGAACCTAACTCCATTAGTTACAAGGTTAATTTTTTCTCCTTACATACCAACAGTTCTCTTCTTGTTTTCAGGAGCTAAGTTCAGGAAATATGTTGGCCACTCAGCCCATGTCACCAATGTGCGCTGGTCCCATGATTTCCAGTGGGTTTTGAGCACAGGAGGTGCTGATCACTCCGTTTTTCAGTGGAGATTTGTTCCAGAAGGGATAACCAATGGCATCCTGGAAGCCTCTCCACAAGGTAAACATCATCTCTGTTCAAGTATTTATTAAATTAAAACACCTGGAAGAGCTTTTATTGAATTAACAGGAAAAAGAAATTCATAATTCTTTAGAATTGCATATACTCAGCATGTTTGGGACATTGAAGCTTTCAAAGACAAGCCTTGGTTTGAAGCACATTAAAAGCTGCTGCAGTCTGCAATATTTGTGTTTGGGAATACATAAGCAGCATTCCTCAAAGTGTGTGAAAGAAGACATTTAGAGTGACTGGATAATTAAATTTTCAACTTTAGCCATCTAACTTGCATTCAGAAGTCACACTACACATATTTAATGGTTTAATTTTATTTTTCAATGCGATCTCACATATCTCACAACAAATTTCTCATATTTATGCTGTAGCTGTACTTCAGATATTCTTCTTGTTACAGTCATGATCCCTGTAATATCCTACCAAAGCCATATGAACTGTGTCATAGTGGTTGCTAAAATCTGGATTCCCTGCAGTAGAAGGGCAAAATTTCATTCTGTTACGTGCACAATTTGGTAAAATATGTACATTACAGCGAATATTTTAAGCACAAAGAGTGATCAGTGAAAGCTTTTATTTGCCATTTCTGTGTGTCTGATCTCCAGACCCTGTTTTGAAAGCAGAATTCTCTGATGCTGGAACTGTACCAGTAACTGCTCAGATTTTGCTTCTCTCTGCCACCTTCCTGCCCCGGGCAGGGAAACAGGAGAGACAGAAATGAAGCCTGACACATTCAGTCAGCCCCCGTGACTTTACAAGCTGCTTGAGCTTCCAAACTTCTTGAATACTTCTTTGCCCATAGTCTAAATTATATAAAAACATCACATACTATTTTCTTGTGATTTTATGTGTTCAGCATATTGATTTTTAATTTTTTTAAAAGCAGAGGGTGGTGTTGATTCCTACAGTGAGGAATCAGATTCAGATTTATCTGACGTGCCAGAGTTGGATTCTGACATTGAGCAGGAAGCTCAAATCAACTATGATCGCCAGGTGAGTGTGAACTAACACACACTGCCAGCTACCTGGCAGGTTCCCATCACTGTTCAGCAAAGAGAAGAAGTTTACTGCTGACTCATAGACTGCTCTCAGTTATTTTGATGGTATTCAGCTGATTATGCAACCAATGGACATAAACCCTGGAGATGAGAGTTTGAAAGAGTTCGGAGAAAAGAATTTAAAAGTGTTTTGGGGGTTGGAAGGTCCCTTCCAACACAAACCACTCTGTGATTTGAATTCTGTTTACAAGTCACTTGAACTTGATTCTGGGAGCTGTTGTCATTGTGAGTTGATGGTTGCCTGTCCCCTTGTCCAGTGGCCCCTAGCTGCAATAGGGAAAGGTCAGAAAATCCTCAGGGGAGGACTAGGATCTTGTGCTGAGGGGAAAATCACAGAATAAGTTGGTTCGTGTTGATTTAAGGGATTTAATGTCTGACATGGGACTGCTTTCTGGAATGTGGGAAGTTCACCTCTAACATTCCAGGCTTTAGGCAAGGGTGTCCTTTTATCTTTTCACCTTACTTTCTAGCCTACAATAAATTGCATAGGTCCTTCTGCCAACAGCTTCTTTCACCTGTTTATTACTGAGATCAATCATGATTGACAAATGAAACAGATTTTGCCAAATTCTCTGCTTTCCCTCTCCTTCACTCCCAGTTTCACCGGAGTGCTGGTCCCATCCTCCTCCTCCCCTCCTCCTCCTCCTGATTTTCCATCTGTATTCAAATCAGTCATCATCCTCCTCCACGCTGTCTGTGTGTCAAAAAGGACGTCTGGGTTTAAAAACTACATGTGACAGTATCATTGTAGGCAGTTAAACAGCAATGTTCCAGGCAGGTTAATGCATGGAAACCAGAAGCAACTTAAAATAGCATCTCATATAGGAAGTGTGAGACAGCTCCAAGCAGAAGCTGCATTTGGCATTTTGTTAAAGGAAATAATTGACAAAAGCACAGGGAAATAAAAACATTAATCTTATTTTGAGAATTGGTGTTTGGTTTGGGTTTTTTTCTTTTTAATGTTATGGCTGAAGCAGCAGAGAGAATTCTACATTTTGAGATGCGTCAGAACATGATGCCCCAGTATTTTGTTTCACTGAGTTTGTTTCTTCCAAAAATCCAATGTTGCTTCTTGGAAGTCAGGTAGATTTCTGTGGGAGTGAAATTTCATGGTCCGTTTGTCCAAGAAATGTAGGCACAGAAAACAAACAGTAAAGCTACATTTCAGCATTGTCATGGATTTTGTTTGGGGATGCATCCAATCCCTTTAGTGGCTCCACAGCATTTTAGCTTTTCTGAAATGTTTAAAGGGGAAAGTATTTTGTGTATTTATAGAGCTGTAATTGTACTTGGGGATTCTGGGCACGTTGGCAGATCACTGAAGTGGTTCTGGTTCCTGTGTATTTCACCATAATCCCGAGATAGAAGCAGTTCTTCATGCTCAGCTTTGAGCTTGGACACTGAAGCACAGATGAAATTAAAAAACACCTGGAGACTCCCAGTCACCGTTTACATTCCTTTTCATTAAGTGACACTAGAATCTTGTAGAAAAAACACACTCTGCTGCTGCTGCTCCAGGTTGCTGTTCTGGGCCACTCAGGCTAGGGGAATTAGTTGTCCAGAAAACATTTATTATCATCTAAAGGCTGAGGACAATAGTGCCTGGCTCTGCATTGTAACCACTGTACATCAAATTAGCATATATTAAATTACATGCTTAAAATCACTTTCACTCACATATACAAATATTTAGAAAACCAGAGATGTGCAGTTAACTTCAGCAATTCTTCTTTAGGTTTACAAAGAAGACCTACCTCAGCTGAAACAGCAAAGTAAAGAGAAAAACCATTCTGTGCCCTTCCTTAAGAGAGAGCGAGCGCCCGAGGACAGCTTGAAGCTGCAGTTTATACATGGGTACAGTAATATCAGACAATATTTGCTATTTCTGATTGACTAACATTGCTGGACTGCTCTAACAATTCATATCAGAGCACAAGCAAAGCATTTTTTGGTGCTTACCCACAATTAATTTGTCATTGTTACTGTGGTAATTCTTAGAATATCAGATACAGATTTTCTGCTTTCAGTTGTATTTCAGGCTGGATGGAGCTCTGAGCAAACCTGGTCCAGTGGGAGATGTCTCTGCCTGTGGCAGGGAGTGGAACTGGGTGATCCATAAGGTCCCTTCCAGCCCAGACCATTCCATGATTCTCTTTGTTAAGGAACAAGGGAAGCTTATAACACTGATAAATAATACATCAGTGTTGAGTTTTGTACTTGTTACTCACTACACCTGATGTTTCCTGGAGCAAAGATTCTCTGTTAATTGCTTGTGATAGCTGTGATTTGGTAAAATGCCTGATAGATTTCTGCTCCAATCCAATTCCTTGTGAAGCTTACCTGGACACATTTCTATGTAAATGATGCAGCCTTTTTGTGAAATCAGAGCCGATTTAGGAATGGAGTGCAAAGTAACCCTGGAGAAGATTCCTGAATTCCTGCTCTTGAGGGGAGCAGTCTCTGTGAATCTTCTGAGCTCGAGCTGTCACTGCAGGACTCCTTTCCTTTAAAGCCAGTGTAGGCAGCTAAAAACAAACAGGATGGGAACTGCTCGGCAGTGCAGTCTCAGAGCATTTTATTGTCATCAGTCTCATCCAACCCAGGGCGAGAGACACAGGGAAGATGACAAAGCTCGTGCATGCCACAGCAGACAAAAATCATCTCTGTTACAGAACATTTCAGGAGTTTTTTCAGCCAGTAGCATACTGTGAAAGCTTGCAGACGTTTTTGCTCTAGGGAATCATTAAAAGCAGACGTACACTTGCCTCTAACAGTGCTTGCTTGTATGCTCTAAAAAACAACACACAATAATCCATTATTAAGCTTAAAACTTTCTACTATCTTGCTAAGCATATTTTTCTACTTCCTTACCTCCTGACTTTGCTGAACTCAAAAACTCAATGATTGTTCTTGTCCTTGTGGCAACCATCATTGTATCTATTTGCTTCCTGATTCCCACTGCAAAATTTTGAGAGTCTCTGCTGTCTATACCTTCTTGGGATTCTCTGCTTTTTACATTTCCCACATTTAACACACAAATGATTTGTAGCACAGATTTCCCCAGCAGCTGTGGGGCAGCCACGAGGTGTTTGGTGTTTGCTGCAGGTACAGGGGCTATGACTGCAGGAACAACCTGTTCTACACGCAGGCAGGAGAGGTGGTTTATCACATCGCCGCCGTGGCTGTCGTCTACAACCGGCAGCAGCACTCGCAGCGCCTCTACCTTGGCCACGACGATGACATCCTCAGCCTCAGCATCCACCCCATCAAGGACTATGTGGCTACTGGGCAGGTGGGGAGCTCAAAGTGATAGCAGTAATGTTTTTATACAGAATTAGAAAAAATGCCATTCTCCTTTTCCTTAGATGTATTGTTTCCTCTGGGTAAACTGAATGTTGTTTCCTATTTCCCTGTCAAAACTGTTGGAGGTGATTATGAAAAGTTCCTATATAACATAAACACTGCCAGCCTTGTGCTTGTGTGGCCTTCAAAAGTCTTATATTTACTTTTAATCTCTTCTGTAAAACACAGGAGCTGTATTTTATCTCCTTCCTAGAAGGTTTTGGACTGTCGTTACTCAGTTGTGGTATTTTTGTGCTGTAGGACCTTTCAGCAGCCTTGCTCAGATAAAAGCTGTTGGGCACTATCCTGGTATCTGGTACAGAATATGATGTATTCAGTGTATACATATACATTCAGACATCAGGATAAATGATACCATGAATATTCTGCTGAGTAGTGATAGTTTCAGAGGCCATCCACAGATATTCCTCTGAAAGAGAAAATAAATTTTGAAAAAGATAAAACAGGGCAAATGACAAAGTAGCTACCTCTGTAGGGTTTTAAATATATGATAATGCTAATTACTGTTATTGGTGTGCTTTGAACCTCTGTGGGCAGAGATCCCAATTAACCCTCTGATCTAGGTTGGAAGAGATGCTGCTATCCATGTTTGGGACACCCAGACCCTGAAATGTTTGTCATTGCTCAAAGGCCAGCACCAGAGAGGAGTGTGTGCACTGGATTTTTCAGGTAAGCCACAGGCTATGTTTATCTAAATGATTAATTTAAAAGCAGTCCTTGTGATGAATGTTAATTCAAAGAGGTATAAAATTACAGCCAGTACCAATTTTACATGGAAGCTTGCTGACTTGGGATAAAAATAGTGTGTGTAGTGAAGTCAGTCATGGGCCTTTGGTCACTCAGCCAGTGATTGATTTTGGTGGTGTCTGGTAGATAATACCAAGTGTGCAGCTGGAATTCTGGTCACTGTCTACATGGTGGTGTGAGAATTTTAAAGCAGGCAGGATGGTGACTCAATGCATATAAATAAGTTGGAAATGTCACCTCTGGGCTCATCCAGTTCTTTGCATTTGCTAACAATTGCCACATTTTTCTGTGAGTTTACAGAAGAAGTAAAGCTGACAAACAGTTGTCTGCTGTCTCTCCCACTTGTCTTTCCAAGCTGGCTGCCCTAAGCTGTCTCAGTTTTTAAGGGATAATTCCTGTGTGCAGCACTGAAGAATATAATCCATATGGTGGGGACTTAAATACTTCTGTATCTTTATAAAAGGGCTTGAAAATTCAGTCTCCCTTCTTCTACTAAAAAATAAAGAGATTACTTTATCTGAACTATCCTCTACTTGATCTGATTTTTTTTTCAAT
This sequence comes from Promerops cafer, assembly GCA_013398275.1. Taxonomy (NCBI): domain Eukaryota; kingdom Metazoa; phylum Chordata; class Aves; order Passeriformes; family Nectariniidae; genus Promerops; species Promerops cafer. Next base: position 919,142 of record VZSE01002037.1, on the reverse strand, counting down.
TAAACGTAGGTTATTTCATATTCTGCTCTCCAGAAATGTGGTAAGAATTCATTAGGATGTAGATCACATTTGTAAGACAAGACTGTGTGAAAGAAGTTTGACTTCCACAAAGATAAATCTGTGAAACTCAGTCATATTCCATTATCAGGAGAGGAGCCCTGGTGTTCATCCAAGAGCTGGAATTCAAATGTGAAATTGCTGACCCACTGTGGTGTGTAAGCTCACTCTGAAAGGAGATAAAATGCCAGAAGGAGGGAAAATGGAAAAGGATGATTTAACTGATACTAGATAGTGTGCATAGATGTCAGAAAACTTCTTGTTAAGATCCTTAATTGAACAAATGTTCCTATATTTGAAAATAATTTGTGGTTTCAATTTTTAACACCAAGTAAATTCCTATCCAAGTAGGAATATTCTGGATCTTAGAACCCATGTACCTGTAAAGAATAAGCTGGCCAAATATTCTATGGGCATAAATCTGTAAAAAAATACTGAATATTGTTTAAAAAGTAGCAACCACTCAACATTACAGTGTTGCTTAGGACCTGACCCCGAGGATAATGCACACACTGCATTCCTAACTGGAATGGATTTAGTTTGGATTCTTGACATAACAGGGATAGAGAACTGAGCAAATGTGCACCTCCCTGCAGGATCAGAGGCTGCACTGCCCTGTGTAGGGGATTTGCACTGTCTGAATAACAGAGATTTCAAAGTTAGGTTCAGATCACACTATTTAGAGCGTAAAGAAAGAAACCCAGAGCTCCCAACCTTTTCTGGCTGTAGTTGATGCAGCAGCTGACTCTTTCCCCCCAGTTCCCTCTGCCCTCACTCCCTCTCTAAAACATCAGCTGCTGCCCATTTCTGAAAGCTGAATCCTTCTGGTACAACTGTTCTCATGACACTGATTCCAAGAGGATAATTTCATCCTGCAACATTTGGTTGTGCCCTCTGGTGGCTAATTTAACATTTATACCTTGGGATATTGTTTGGAGGGTATAGTCCATATTAGTGCATAAACCTCCTGTTTCAATGAATAAAGTTTAAATTGTTGTGTTGCTTGGGGATTTTTTTAATAAACTCAGTTTTGGTTTCTTGTATTTTAACTTCATTTCTTCCTACCTTACTCTGCTTCTTCCACTTGGTCCTTTTTCTTTATTACTGATTCTTAAATTCCCCTTCTCCTTCTTGACTTGCTTCTAGTAGAACTCAGTCATTAAAGTCTGTAAGAACTTACTCAGCCCTATGAACTCTGCAGCAGTTCTGATGCAGTAATTTATACCGGTGACTCTCTTTTTCTTCTTGAAGTCAAATATGCCCAAGCCCAGAGTCCTTCACATCATTCATTTCTATGAGAAGCACATTCCCAGATCAGTGCTCTAGTTCAGTCTCTACCAAGTTCTGCTTCCTCCAACTTTGACTTTCCTGCAGTCAAAAAAACCAAGCAGGTGATCAGCTCCTCCTGCATCCTATAAAGTTCAATTGTCTTATCATAAACTGCAATAATCATGGCTTAGTTTTATAAACTTTTTAGAATTTCGGGACAGAAGTTTGTCTCTAAAACTTTGTTAGAGATGGTTGTGTTTATCATTATTTCATACACGTGGCAAGAGTGCCTGGGTACTGTTGAATTATGGATGATTTTCTCTTCTGGCTTTCCTTCCTCTCATTATCAGTACTGCTGTGTCTTTCCTGCAGTGATAGTGAAGATAGCCAGCAGTTATTTTTAGCCTTAGCATTTTATATTGTATTTATAGTTTCATCACCCTACCTATGAACATTTCATACACTAGTAAATCTCTGCACCATTTCAAGTGAAGAAAAGAAGCATTATCTATCAGAAATATTTCAAACAAAATGCAGTGTGAATTTAGAGTGCTTGAGCTTTATGAAATTGAATTTCATTGCCTTGTTTGATCCTCCCTATTTTCCTTGTACTTACACATAGGAATGTTGTGTGTCTGCCTTCGGGAAAGATCTGAACTCCAATTTCTCAAACTATTAGTTTGGGATTTTTTTGCTTCATTTATAATACATCATTAGAAATTCAGTTTGCAATGTGATTGTTGTGTTCATTGCCTGTTACATTTTCAGCTAAAGCCTTAGCACCTTTAACACTCACTATTGCTTCTGTGCAGCTGATGGGAAATGTTTGGCATCTGTTGGGCTGGATGATAACCATGCCATTGTGTTCTGGGACTGGAAAAAGGGAGAGAAACTGGCAACAACCAGGTAAGGATACCCACAGTTTAAAATCCCCTCTGATTACTTTTTTAGGAATAGCATCATCCACATTTTTCCTATGAACAAAGAAATAAAGCAGAACTCCCCTCTGAAAACAGGATGATGTTTTAGAGCAACATACCCAGATTAAAAGCCTGGGGATGCACAGCCCAGTGTTTGGGAATCGTGTGAACTATTTCTGTCAGGAGTTCCTTATCCTTTCTATTGAGAAAACCACATTGGCACAGTAGTTTGTTTCAGGCTTTTCGAGTGAAGTTTAATATTTTCTCCCAGTTCTATGTCCTGGCTCAGGGCAGAAGTCACCAGAGGTGTCATTTCCTTTATGTGTTCGATGATGTGCTGGGTTCCATCAATAACCAGATCACTTTCTAAATAGAAAAAAGAGTTCCCTCTAATATATATATATTTTTTTCAAGCACTGCTGATCCTGCCTTTCTTCTGAGCCAGCTTTTTCTGAGCTATTTGCTCTTTCAACTGCCAACTGGAGGCTCAGCCAGTAGCCTGACAGTGAAGAGCCCTTTGCAATTGCTCAAAGGGACCAGTGCTGGGAAGAGAATTGGATTAAAGTTACATGTTTGCTATTTTATGCTCAAGTATTGGATTGCAGCAGTAGTTGTTCAGTGTTAGGAGAATCATACTGTTTGAGAACTTGGTTTCTGTCTCAGCCTTGGACAAAGAAAATGTGCCCCTGGTCACTAGGATTGAGCAGAATTCCTGTGAGTGTGGATGCGTGTACCAGAAAGGCAAGGAGAGAATTCCATATGCTCTCTGCAACTACATAATGTAGCATTGCTCAGTAGAAATTGTTAGCATAGCTGCAAAAAAGTGCCTATGAAAGGTAATTTAATTACTATATGGTGACATGTTGCAGAAGAAATTAGATTTTCTGGTGGCAGCACTCTCTGTTAGTAGTGTGCCATTACTGAAGAAATCAGTGTTTTACTCTATGTGTGTGTACCACAATCTGTTAGCTATACAATTTCATCTGAGACATCCAGTTTATTAGGCAGTGAGGGTTTAAATCCTGTCTAAAATCTGTGCTGGAGGCTTTGCTTAGCAACAGCCCTGGCTGTGTTTTAAAACGTGACATTTTCCTGGGCTTTGCAATCCCAGTTCTGCTGTCCCCAGACAGATTGTGCTTGACTCGCAAGCAAAGAAATACTTTATATATTCCCATGCTGACCTTTAAGCTTTTAAAAACAAGATAATGATGAGCTGTGTCACTACCTGGCTGCTGGTGCTCCCAGGACATGCTGCATGTACCCAATGGATCTATTACTGCTAATCTGTTATCTTGAAAATATGCAGGGTCCTCACAGAGAGCAGAAAAATGAATGTATCTTCTAAAATGTTCCAGTTTAAACCATTGTTTAGATTTTAGCATTGCCTAAAGGCAAGCCCCCTATTCTGGTAAGCACAGGAGGACAGAGAGAGAGACAAAAGCCCTCATGTAACCTTTGCACACAAGAATAAAAGAACATCTCCTTACAATCATATGGACCCATATAAACCTGAAAAATGGGTGTCCATTCACCATATACAGACACTCATTATGTTTATTCTGCAGTTATATTTACTTTTTGTGAATGTTCTTTTTGCTTAATCTTTCTAGGCTGATTTATTTCTGCATGACTTCTCAGGTTTTTTGTTGCAACATTAAGAACACTTTTATTTATTTGATTTAATTGTTTCAGAGCTAAATCATGCAGCTTGTTTCCCTGTCCTGGCTCTCCTAGCTCCTGTCTAATTTCATTAAAATCCTTGTTGAGTAAGTTGGAACCAAACACCTCTGCACTGCAGGATGATGTGCTGCAGGTGTCAAAGGTGGCCAGGACTGGTTTGCATCCAGACTGATCCACTAAAAGGGAATACTGACCCTGACAGGGGTTTCAGAGCCACGTGGTTTTCCAGATCTGCTGAGCCTGTCAGGAAAAAGTGACTTAATCCTAGCACAAAACCTGCAGGTGTATAGTGAAAAGCTCGTGGTTCCTGCTTTGGGGGATTTATAAAACACTGACATAGATATAATTAATGCTTTATACCTGGGAATATTTTTTGCTGTGATAAGACCCAAGCTTGTAAATTCCCATAAATACATCAACAAGCATAATTTTAATTACCCAAGAACTAAACCTGGAGGTGAATGTGTGCTGAGTGAACTGCTTCCTACACTATCATTTTATAATTTGTGATTTTATTTTCCATCTTGAAGTCCATAGATTGAATACTTCCTCATTTTTCCTGTCAGAGTGTCTTTTAATATTTATTGAATTCTCATCCATTTAAATACTTATGTCTACCTTTGTCTTCTCTTAATTGCCTTGACCTTTGTTTCCTGCTCCTTTGTTATGACTTAAGTGAGCTGAAATTCAGTAGGAGAGGATTTTTATTCCCCACATTTCTGTACTCCCCACATGGTGTATGCTCAAATTCCTCCTGCCAGCTTCGTGGGACAAACTCCCAGAATTAAACCCTTGCAGATTAGAAATATGGCTCTCTACTTTTTGTTAGATGGGGAAATGATTTATATCAATGATTTAATAGTTTGAAATGTTAAGTCATCTCTTGCCAGGCTTTTAAAATGTCTGCCTTTATTGCAGGGGCCATAAAGATAAAATATTTGTAGTGAAGTGTAATCCACATCATGTGGACAGACTAGTCACGGTTGGGATTAAGCACATCAAATTTTGGCAGCAAACAGGTACTGTATAGAATATTTTATATTTAATTAACTTGAGAATTTGTGAATATTTTTAATACAGGAACATCATGTTCCCAGATTAAGAATTTGTTTCATTTGTTAAGCACTTTTCCAGTTACCAAAATATTGAAGGGGTTAAAACCCACCTCTGAGTCAGCAAATGTCACAATATTCCTTCCTCCTTGGAAAGAATTTCCAGTTAATTGTGTTTAAATTCTAATCATAATATTAAGGAATTCTCCTAAGCAAGCATCCTTGGCTCCCAGAAAATCAGGTTCTGATTGAGGATATTTTTTATTCAGGACTGGATTTTTCCCTCCTCATGAGTTTTTAGTTGTGTACACATGGCACAAGTACTCAGAACAACTCAAAATTAGGTTATTTTAAGAGCTTCCTACACTTCATACCATAGTTTAAGCATTCAAGTGGTTCAGGTGCTCTCAGATTAATTTTTCTGCTTTTTTTTTAATCTTTATGTTATTTTGCAGTGATTACGTAGACTTCCATTGCTGTTTGCCAAATTCCATGGTGGGAATGTGCATTAAACAGCATCTTACACCAAGAATAGTCTCTTTGCAATAAAAATGGTGTATTTTTAATTCAGATTTGCTCAATTGAGTGGAGACTCAGTGTGGTGTCAGCTATGAAGCCTTGACATAGGGCCACCACTGCAGATGATATTTTGTAATTTTGTGTGTATTTTTGTCTAAGCACTGGTTCATGGGCCTTATGGCTGCTTCTGCTTTCTGACCCAAAGCAAGGCTGTGGTAATTTGGTTCTCTGACAAGCAGAGGAGGAGCAAACCCTGCCATTTCTTCTGCCAAACTGCTGCCAAATGCTCAGGGTGCCAGGGCACAACTAAACCAATCTTCTAGTTGTGGTCACCTCTACAGAGAAGCAGCATGGCAGAAGCTGCTGTGGGCAACCACCATCCTGCCAGACATTGCAGGAGTTGTTTTTGCACGATTCCTCACCAAATTTACCTCTTGCTTGGAAAGATAATCTGAAAACCTGAGACTGATCTGCTCCAGAGCTGTCATTTCTGGGTTCACTTTCTTTGATTGTGCTTTTCCCTTGTGTGCTGATTTCTGGATTTCCATTATTAGGCAGCCACAGGAGATCTTGGGGTCAAACATTTGTCCTTCACAGCCCTGTGGCCACGAGCCCAGACAGAACAAGCCTTTTGCTGCTGTTGCAGGGGGAGGCTTCACCTCCAAACGGGGCACGTTTGGGAGTGTGGGGAAGCTGGAGACCATGATGAGCGTCTCGTACGGGCGTGCGGAGGAGCTGGTATTCTCTGGGGCTGCCACTGGGGACATCTACATCTGGAAGGAGACCCTGCTGCTGAGGACAGTGAAGGCCCATGATGGACCTGTGTTTGCCATGCATGCACTGGACAAGGTATCTATCACCTTCCTGCACCTTGATTTTTGTTGCACGAATGGATTTTAGAGGGGTTTGGGATTAAACAAAGCAAATAGGAATGAGTTCTGTTATTTGATAGACCTGGATTTGTAAGCACCCTGTTCCATGTGCTGGCACCTGACCAACAGCTTTCTGACCTCTAAAAATTCAGAATTTATTTCTCACTCTGCTCAGGAGTGTGGTTTTCATGTTTGTGTAAACCACAGGACAGTAACAGGTAACATGTAACCTTCATTGCCTCTTCAACCTGATCCCAAAAGTATTCGTGCATTACCAGTTTCCAAAATATGAAACATGATCCTTTAATAATATTATCACTAATATTATCACCATAATATTATTACTAAGGTCTTAGTCAAGACTTTAGATATCCAAAGGTTTTGGGTTTTGAGTTAACTATTCCAGATATCAAAAGAATTCTCCTTCAGTTGCATCAATACACCTATAAAAGAAATTGTAGCAAAATATTTGCATCACATAAATGGGCTTAGGACAAAGTTTTACCCCTGGTAATTTGCAGATAATGTTGATAATGGAATATCCCTTTTTGAGGTTGTGGTTTCAACTGTGGAAGTAAAGGATGAGAAGAATGTTAGATATTAACTTTTTTATATATCAAGGTCAATTAAGATCCCTATGGCTCAATCCTCTCTGGCCCTAATTGATTGTTCCCAGCTTTCCCATCAATTTTTCTGTTTGATCTTGGCACTAAACATCCTCTTCACTTAGATTTTTTGTTGGCTAGTTATTTATGCTCCTTTGCATTCACTTGGCCCAGATAATCTACACAGGGAATTAATGAGAGAATTGGTCCCTGATGCATTATTAGAACTTGGGTTGAAGCATCGATTGAATTTGGAATAATTTGAGAAGCTGTTACTGCCAACCACTGCGCTTCTAAGGGTAAAACACATTTTTCCATTGCTTATTTCCACATGCAGGCAAATGTCCTGGTCCAGCTTTCCTGTTTACAACAGTGTGTGCTCCATGTGGTTGCAAATCTTTATAACCCTAGAAAAGCAACTCTAAATCTTGTCCACTTGAATTTTTCCCTCATAGGTACAGGCTGCAGTTTTTTTAGTTTGACACGTGAATAAAAAGCAGGGGAGACTTTATTGTGCCTTTGGATATGTCCTTTTGAATCTCTCCCACGAGTGCTGACATTTGTGTGTGTTCTACTGTGGTTGTGCAGGGCTTTGTAACGGGTGGAAAAGATGGAATTGTGGCCCTTTGGGATGATATGTTTGAGAGATGTCTGAAGACATATGCTATTAAAAGAGCATCACTCTCTGCTAGCTCTAAAGGTATTGGTTTCCAGTGTGTTTCAATGAGGACCGTGTGCATGGAGGGTGGTACAATGATAGTAAAAGGGAAGGACTGGGTGTCAAATCCTACCAGAAGCCAAAGGGAGCAGCAACACACCACTTACTCTGTGCTGGAATGTTCTGGTTTGATCCATGTAAGATGTATTTCTTGTATTCCTTGTCATTTGTGGTTTGTTCTGCTATTCCCTCCTCTATTTCATGACATCAAGCTTTGTTTTCATCAGTGAAATGATTTTAAGGAGAAATGTCCCCAGCCTTGAGTTTGGCAGCTCCAAAACCAGTCCTGTTTCCCTGGCTGGCCACAGTCCCTGTGGTGAGAGCAGGGGCACTGTGATGTGGAAAGACCTGTTAAATTCCCCAGGCCTCAGTGTGGAAGTCTGGAAAGGGATATTCAGGATATTCATATGTAATCACAGAATTGGTCTGAGGTGCTGGAACTCCTCAGCCCCTCAGACCCTGTCACTGTTAAAGCAGTAAAATATCAGTCATTAGATTGCCACAGTACAGACAAACTCCCCTCCCTGTATTAGTAAGGAATCCATGGATAATCTGGCAGTTTGATCAGGCAATTTTATCTCATGTTCATGATTTTAAACAGATTTGGATTATATGTAAACTGCAAGTGATATGAAATTAAAAAAAAATAATAATATCTTGCCTTCTTCAGGTTTACTTTTAGAAGACAACCCCTCCATCCGAGCCATCAGCCTGGGACATGGGCACATCCTGGTAGGAACTAAAAATGGAGAAATACTTGAAATTGATAAAAGTGGGCCTATGACTCTGCTCGTTCAGGTACTGTATGGATCTCCCATAGCAAATTATTTCCTGTATTTTTACCAAAATGCTTTTTCGTAAAAATACAGGTTCTTTGGTATTCTTTTTTCAGTAAATGTTGATCACATGAAGTAATCATTCAAATCTGTCTTGCCTGCATGATTTTCTATCCAAGATGTGTGAGGTTGTGTTTTATAAAACATTGAACTCATTCGCTAATGCAGATTGAGAGCAGCAAGAAATTATTTAACCTTGATATGCAGTGCCAGCAAACTGTATGCAAGCTGAAGGAAAGCTGGAAAAAAGCAGGAAGAGTGATTAACAAGTTGGAAAACTGAGAATCTGAGGCAAGATTAAAACAAAATATTATGTGTGTGTTGGGGAAACAAGGATCTAAAAAAGGACATAAACTTGGAGGATTAATCAATATTAGGATTTCAGGATAAAGCCCTGTTGGGGTGTAACTGTTCCCTATTAATCTCAAGTTTGGAAAGGAGAATGTTTGAAGGACAGGAATTACAGCCAGTAATAGTGGAGGGGACTATGGAAGAGTGTTTTAGACATTTGTCAGGGGAGACAGAGCAGATGTTCAGGCCTTTGGCAACGTGGAAAGCTTTGGAGAGAGGAGATGGTGAAGGCTTTACTGCCTGGGACTTGCAAAATGAGGCAGGGCAAGGCTAGAGCACATTACCCAGCCCCACAGGCATTGTTTCCTCTTGTATGGAATGCTTTCCTCCAGGGCCACATGGAAGGAGAAGTGTGGGGCTTGGCAGCTCATCCTCTCCTGCCCGTGTGCGCCACCGTGAGCGACGACAAAACCCTGCGCATCTGGGAGCTCTCGTCGCAGCACCGCATGCTGGCAGTGAGGAAGCTCAAAAAAGGTAACTCTGCCTTGGCCGGGCCTGGGGCAGCCGTGGGTCCTCCCCTTCTGTAACAGCTCCCTCTCTGCCTTCAGGGCACATCGCAGGCATTAATTGGCTAGGCAAAGCACACAGTCATTAAGATATTGGGAGCACAGGAAATAAATCGTCTTTGGCATGTGTCAAGTCAGTGCAAAGGGAAGGAAGAAAAAGGACTGTAATCTATTGTAATGAATAGTAACAAAATGATCTTCAGTCTCTTTGCCCCCAATTTCAAGGGGAATGAGTTGACCTCAGAATCACTTTCCTCCCTAGGAATACTTTTAAGGCCAGTATGTTGCTGACATAAATGAATTTCCTTATAAAGACAAAAGTACAATTTCCTGCATGTTGAGCACAATCATCTTTTGCTGTCAATATGAGCTTTACCTGTTAAACCAGCCTCTCTAAAATTAACCCTTTTCCTGCCCTCTCCTCTGTATAAAATTAGATAAGCTATGTTGAAATTCTGCCTTCTCAAAATTACTCTTTATTAACTCATTTATATCCTTCAGGAAGTTTTGAATTGTTCATTTCAGTGACAGATCTGGAGTACAGGAACCCTTAACTGGCTGGGGGAAAACAGAGTTAAATGTTTTGGAGAGGTGAACTTGGGGATGGATGAGGATAGCTGTAGGAGAGTATGGTCAGGAATAATGCTGAGGCAGAGGTATACTGCCCTTAATGACTCTTTGAATTTTCCACACGGATTTCCTTTCTGTATGTGCTTTGGGTGGGTTGTTTTTTTTTTTATTTCTGTCATTGGTGTGTTTAGAATGTAGCTGGAAGGTGGTATTTGCACATAAACCTGTTTCAAAAGGGATTCAATCATTGTCAACTCCAGAGCACCCTGTAACAAAGCATCCATCTTAGCCCTCTGTGACATATCTGCTTCAAGAGATAACAAATCTGTTTTAAAACGACATCATGTAAAAAAACTTTCAGTTGCAGTTCATTGGTGGTTTTCTCAGTCCCAGCTTTTAAACTTGGACAGACTTATTTCCATGTGCTTCCGCAGGCGGGCGCTGCTGTGCCTTTTCTCCCGACGGGAAAGCCCTGGCGGTCGGGCTGAACGACGGCAGTTTTCTGGTGGTGAATGCTGACACTGTGGAGGACATGGTCTCTTTTCACCACAGGAAGGAGATGATCTCGGATATAAAGTTTTCACGAGGTACAACCAGATGATAAGGTGGAAGAGGAGTGTTTATCTTGCAGTTTGTTTCTCTCATCCAGATAAAGTTGAATGTTCCAAAGGAAGGCTGGCTTTGTGTGTGCTCCATGCATTAAATACTTTGTAATTCTGTGTGGCTGTGTGCTGCACTGTAACAGACCCACCCCTGCCCGGTGAATTCACTACAGTGGTGAAAATCACACCAGTATCAGTTTGAAGATTCACCCTTTAATAACCTCGGTGTCTCCTCCTTACAGAATCAGGAAAGTACCTGGCTGTGGCTTCCCACGATAACTTTGTAGATATTTACAATGTCCTTACCAGCAAAAGAGTTGGCATTTGCAAAGGTGCCTCCAGCTACATCACCCACATCGACTGGGACTCCAGAGGTAAAGTGTTGGCCAGAGATACAGACTGGAAATGCCCATAAAATGGAATATCAGGAAACTGTTCCCCTCTAGTTATTGAGACCAACCACTGATGCAAATGCTTTTTCCCCATGGAGCACTGTATGGATCCAGTGCAATTATATTTGTTGCTATCCAATTTCCTTTCCTTGCTGAGCTCTGCATGGCAATCCCTGCAAGAAGCTAGAGCCTGATGGTCCCAACTAATTAAGTCCAGCAGGATCCATAATGAGCTCATGCCAGTGAGCCTTCCCAGAGCAGATGTAGTGTGGGACCACCTGTGTGCCTGATCCCTGTCCCTGCTGTTTGCCAGCCCCAAAATGTGTGAGCCAGTGGCAGCAGCACCACAGCATGTCCATGGGCACAGCAAACTTCCCATCCCAGGACAGCTCGGAGTGAGGCTGGCTCTGCCAGTGGTGCTGTGCAGAAGGGATAGGAGCTGGCAAAGGTTCCACTTTTGACAAAGCTGCCTTGTAAAATTATTAGGAAAATTAATAGCACATGCATTTATTTTTGATTTTCGTTAGTGTGATAATGAAACACAAGCAAAATCTTCCCTATCAGCAGAAACTGATTTGCTGTGCAACAGCAACTTCTTAAGGATATTGGATGGTATTTAAAATATTACTTATGCATTGAATCAGAGTATAGGACCCTTACAAAAGCAATTTTAAGCCATCTGTGTTATTTTGGCTATGAATAACTCTCTAGAGGATAATTTCTTAATTTACCCCCAGAAATCTCTTCACTCAATCAAGAGAAAGTTGTTAATAGTCATAATAATTATTAAGATTCATAACAAACTTTCCTTTTGTATCCAGGAAAGTTGTTGCAAGTCAATTCTGGTGCCAAAGAACAACTATTTTTTGAAGCACCAAGGGGGAAAAGACATATTATAAGAATTGCTGAGGTATGAATTGTGTGCTGGATTATTTTTACTGTGAAAATTAATTTTAAGAATTGTCTTCAAATGGTATATTTTTTCCTTTTATAATGCTATGTTTACAATGGTTATAATTAGAATTATTTAGTAATTCCACAGTGTCTTTCCTAGCATTTGTAAATGGCAGAATGTGCAGGTTTCTGCTTGTATCTTTAAATTTATTATTGTTTATTTATTAGCAGCCATTTGCCATAATCCCCTTCTCAAAGCCGCCTGTTTTCTGTGTAACCAGTTGCATACAGGCTATCAACCACCTTCAAACAGCAAAACCTGGCTTTTCATGAAATTGATTATCTGTGACATGTAATTCTGCTACAAAATTGCCAATGTTTAGCACCTCAGAAAATCTTCAGGGAGATTTGTATCCAAATCATGCTCTGCCTTGGAAAAATAGGAATGTTTAAAGTGTTAAGTCTTTTGATGAAGATACAAAATCTGTACTAACAAGCTGGAGCAGCACAGTTTCTTAAGAACTAAAAATGTTAAAATAAAAACTGATGTCAAACATAGGAAACTATACACATGAAAGTAGTATGTATTTGGTGTGTTTAAAGTAAGAAGCCTTCTTTTTGGGGGAATTTTGCTTGCAGATAGAGAAGATTGAATGGGACACCTGGACATGTGTGCTTGGTCCCACCTGTGAGGGAATATGGCCCATGCACAGCGATGTCACCGTTGTCAACGCAGCCAGTCTCACAAAGGACAGAACCCTCTTGGCCACAGGAGATGACTTTGGGTTTGTGAAGCTCTTTTCCTACCCAGTGAAGGTAAGAAGGGTGTTAATTTCAGTGACTGGAAGGGAAAAGAAGGAAGGCACTGCTGCTGTGGTGTCAGGCTGCCAGCTGGGGCATTCTCTGTGCTGCAGGGCCAGCATGCCAAGTTCAAGAAGTACGTGGGGCACAGTGCCCAGGTGACCAACGTGCAGTGGCTGCACAACGACTCTGTGCTCCTCACCGTTGGCGGCGCCGACACCGCGCTCATGATCTGGACCAGGGAGTTCCTGGGCATCCAGGAGAGCAAGCTGGTGGACAGTGAAGAGTCAGACACGGATGCGGAAGAAGATGGAGGTAAAGAGGATTTCATTCAGTCTTCCTTGCCTGAATCAGAGATTCACACAGGCATCTAACTTGAAGCTTTGCTGTGCTCAATTTCAGTGTAAGAGAGCTTGGAAGGATTTGTTTCCTTCCTTTCACTGGTGCAGACCTTCTTGCTCTCTACTCTCCCACTATGAAACAAGGGCAGTTAGTTTTATTCTATGTTTTACTTTTCTAAGGTTATGATAGTGATGTTGCAAGAGAAAAAGCAATTGACTACACCACTAAGATCTATGCAGTGAGCATCCGAGAAATGGAAGGCACAAAACCCCATCAGCAGCTGAAGGAAGTTTCAGTGGAAGAGAGGTATGTTCCACAAAGGCTTTTGCTTCCAAGTGTGCCCTTTTGCATCTCTTCTCATTCAACTAAAATTAGTCCTTAGGAATAAGACAGGAATTTTAAAATTCACCAGATAACATTTAAAATGGTGTTCTCAGAGTACAACATGTTAATGTGATGGAGAATAATACAATACATGCATATGACACATCTCTGAGTGTTGTGTTCTCTTCTGCTGTTCACATGAGCATTTATATTCTCTCCTAACCAGTGAGTGTCTGCAGCAGAGCACTTGTGATAGTGGTAAGCTTGCAAATATTTTGTGGTTAAGGCTTTGAGTGGTGCTTTTATTAAAAGATTTTCAGTCGCTTGTAATTGTGTTGGGTTGTCACTGTTAATGCTGGAACTTCCCATGGCACACACTGGCCTTAGGCTGAAATATTCTTAAAAAAAATTAGCTGGAAGGGGAATAGTGTTGGAGAGGAGAGCAAAGAAAAGAGGTAAGAGCTAAGAATAGAGGGTGAGTCCAGTGAAACACAGACCTAAAGGGGACGGGGTGGTAAAATCTGATGGCACAGAACAGGAGCATCTGTAACCAGTAAAGTACATTCCCCCTCAAAATATGGAGCAGTAAACCCCTACCTGTGAATCCAGCAGGTGACTCAGCTGTGAGTCCATTCTGTCTTTATTGATAGAATATTTTCTTAGAAATGATCATTCTGTTATCAGGAGTTTCCCAGCTCTTGCCCCCACTGGGCACTGACACACAAGACTGCAGTGGGTTAACCCACAGAAAGAATTTCAGCTTAGTTGTTCTGTTATTGCAAGAGACCAAATGGAGTTAATAATACTGCCTAATCTCATGTAGGCCTTGGAAAAGTTTCTGTCTTTAAATCTCTCAAAGAATGCAGTGCTGAACATATTGAACAGAAAGTAATTAATCATTTTTGCTCAGTAGATGTGCAAAACAGCAGAATTGTGTGTGGAATGTGGGGTATGAACAATAAGAAAAATGTTGCACCCATTTTTTTTCTATCACAATGTTTTAACAATACCATGGAGGAGGAGGAGGATCAGTGATTTTTACAATAAAATGTTGGACCTTCTCTTCCATAACCTTCTCTTTTCCCTTTCTTTTAAGAATATTTCTTTTCCTCAAATAAAGAATTTGTTCCTCCATTTTCTACAAAAAGGCATAGTGTATCATCTGGTAAACATAAATGTTTGCAAATTGAGTTTAAAAAAGGAAAATTGTTACTTTATTTTGGGTGAATTGCTAAATTGTCACAGGAATAATAAGTGGCAGTGGTACAGATGTTTCACACCAGAAACCTTTGCCCCTCCAGCTGTTTTATTCTGCTGTGATGATGCAAAAGCAACTGTAGAGTGAGTTTAATTGACAGATTAAGCTGGGCTTAAAAATGTTTTGTACTCATGAATTACTGACAATTTCAGCAAGAGCATCAGTATCTTGTGCAGCTTTTTAGCACCATTTGCAGTCCAGGAGTGAAAATCCCCCTTCAGGCCCCAGGAAGCTTCCCTTCTCTGCACCCATGGCTGTGCTGTGTGTTGGCACAGGCTCTGGAGCCTGTCCCCATCCTCAGCCCCTCTCATGGAGAACAGGCCATGTCTGTCCAGCCCCACAAAGCCCTGGGGAAGCTGCTCCAGTGTTTCCACACCTCCCACTCTGTTGGTGCCTGGTGAAATGGGGAGGCACCTCCTCTGCAGTGAGGTTGCCCCTGACTTCTAGAGTAGCCCCTTTACCATGGCTGCACATGAAAATAGCATCCCAAGGGAATAACCCATCCCATGTTGTATCCCCAAGCTCTGGACTGAGGAGAGTAAAATGCAAGGTTTTAACATTCTCCTATCTTTTTTTGTCTTGCTGTCTCGGTGTTACCAACAGTTCTGTACTTCATTTTAATCTAGGTTAAAAATAAACCTTTGTCACTTCCTTTGCATCTTCTCTGCTTGAGAGTCACAGCTCTTACATACATTTTTATCTCATTTTTAAATTACAGATGCTTCAGTACAATCACACCTTTGGTATTTGGAATTTGCTGTTTTGATCAATATGACAACAAATCTCATCATTTTCATATGTCACTTGTTAAGCAAAGATAAATTCACTTTCCTTTTTTCAAGGGATTAATATGAATAGTGAGAATTTATAGTGAAATAATCAGAAGCAGCAACTTTATGGCAAAATGTCAGCAAAACTGCTTTCTGAGGGTGTTGTGATTGGATAGGGCCTTAAGCTGTGAAAGGTACTGGGGTTTGGGTGCAGTAAGACAGGATTAATATGTTGGCTACTGCAAGACTGCAATTCCTGGTCACAGTGGGACAATATGGGCAGAATTCCTGCAGAATCTTGGCACTCCTGGTTATGAGTGCCTCAGGCTAAAGCTGACTTCTCTCAGAAGATGTATGAAATATGGGGGAAGCTTTGTAGCTGTTCTAAATTCCATCTTTTCTGAGAACACAGAAGAATGTAGCAGCTGGAAAAGGGTTTGTCTGCCCATCACAAACTCCTGAAATCCCTGGGCTGACTTCTCTTTGCTCCTCCAAGGGTCCGAAGTGACAATTGATTAACCCAGGTGAAATGGAAGGTCTGCAAGTACTCAGCTGTCTGTTGAGGGAAATCCTAAATGTTCAGGGAAATCTAAGGCCCAAGTCAGCAGGTCTTGAGGCTGTGGAGTCTTGAAATCTCTGTGCACAGGGCTGAGTGAAGAGGCAACAAGGAATATTGAAGGCAGCTCCCAAAGGTTTAGATTTTCTGCCAAAGGCACAGCTGAAGTAGCTCTCCCAGCCCCTCCAGGTTTGAAGAAGGGAACCCAGAGGATGTGTTCCATTCTATTTCAGGCAGGTATGTGGGAAAACCTGGTAGGCTTTTGAGGAGGGAGTTTTTCTGGAGGAAATATTCCAGATCTTTCCCTTTGTGATTGTGTCATATGTCTGTCTGAAGACCCCAGTGATTGTGCTCTTAATGGGTTCTGTGCACTGGTAACTTACTGTCACTTACTGTCCGTGTGTTGAAAACTATGGGACAAGTTGGAAGGCTGCTTAGAACAGAAACTGTGAGTAAATCCCAAGGCCTGGAAAACTGCTGGCCCACTTCACTGCAACATGTAGTGAGGGTCTTGGAGTGTCCCCCCTGCTGTATTTTCATTGTGGCTTTGAGACAGGAAAAATTCTGAAATGCAGCGAGAAGAAACTCATAATTAAGCAAATTTAAATTAAAGAAAGGAAAAAAAAGAGCAAGTTTCTGGTTTAAGCAAGAAGTAGGCATAGCTGGGGCTGCTTCTTTGAGCTGCTCCTTGGGGGCAATGACTTGGAGCTCACTGGGGTGTTTTCTTTTAATAGTAATGTTTAGGGGGTAAACTCTTGCTGAAGTTACTTTCCAGCTTATATAATCAAACATACTTCAAAGGTGCCATGGGGCACCTATGAGACACGTCCATCTGTTTCATCTTTATGTTTGCTGGAATAAGCTTGCAGGATTCTGTGCTTCTCTAATAGAAAGATGTGAATCTGAAAACCTCCAGGTACATTATTTCTCTAGAAATAACAATTTATTGTTCAATTCAGGAGGAGTTTGATCTCAGGAACTGTGATGGGACTCCTGAGAAGATTGCAAGTGAAGGGTTGGGAGCTGAACTGTACAATGATTAGTACAAACTTAGGAGTAATAATAAAGTTTTCCCTTAGAAAAGAAAATGAAAGCCCTTTATGAAATTTATTTTTCCTGGCTAACTCAAATGTAATTAAAATAATTGTGATTCTGCAAATATCTTGGAGGACTGTAGAAGTTACATGATAGATTTTACTTGCAGGATTTGAATCAAACCATGGCCTGGTATTTTTGGGGGACTCAACATTTCCCGTCTCCATCAGCAGCTACATCTTTAGGATGGCAAAGTGACAGGAGAGCTGTTGCTGAGGGACAGTTTTAAAATGTCTTGCAGTTGTATTGATGTGTTTGGTTACGATCATTAATCGATTGTTGTTTCTCTCTCCTCTCCCTGACCTTGTTATTTTTCTTCTTCCCCCTTTCCATGTCTTCCCTCCTCTCCTCCCCACCCACCCTTACCCTTGTGTCCTTGCTGCCCCTGTGGCTGGCACCCCTTGCCGTGCCCGTGGTCAGGAGCGGGGTGCCCTCGAGAGGGGCTGCAGGAGCAGTCTCGCGGGGTGGGAGCTCCCAGCGGGGCCTTCCCACTCCTCGGGCCCCCCTGGCCACTGGTGGGACTGTCCCAGACAATCCAGGACAATTGTAAGCTCTGCTGTGTGTCACAGAATTGTGCTGTTTCAGAAAAGGGCTGGTTTTTGAATGGGGACCATTTAAACCAAGGATTGATATGATGAGAAGTAACACGAGCTTGCTGATGACTGTATTTATGTTACTAATCTCAAAGGCAAAGACCTGTTTGCATTTGGTCTCCTACTAACCCCTAACACACCCCCTGCATCTGCAGCTCTCCTGTAGCTCAATTTGCATGACTCCACATGAACCTGGTGATGGGAACTCCTTCAAAGCAGGTGGAATGTGTAGAAAACAAGAAGCAGCATTAGCATGTTTGTCCGGTTTTCCATTTTCTCGGCATCCTGGCTTGTCTCACTCTCTATGAATTACCCACCTCAGAGCCTGGTCTCCATCGTGGTGTTTGCCTCATGTGTAATCATATGTCCTGATAAAGATGAAAAGTTAAAGAAGTTGAATTTTCTCTCTTCAAATGTTACTCTTTAAATTATTGATTTCTTTAAAACAACATGAGCTAACTTACATAAGCTTCCAAAATAGCCCCCAGGAGCCTTTGCACCATGAAGTGAATTATTAGACATATGGTTACAGCCTTGGTTCCTGCACCTTTACACACACACATCTGTGGGTGCAGTGCAAAAGCTTTTGAGTGTGAATCTGTGTTGTATTTATGTGTAGGTGGGGACTATTCAAAATATATCTGGAAAAACACATCCTTGGGGTGGAGAAAATAACTTTGGAGTTATTCCGGCAGAAAGCCCCTCTCTGAGAATGAGGAGCCTCCTTTGGAATATTCACTTTTACTTTCTCAACAGCATTATGTCAAGCTAATGCACCCTAGATGTATTTGACAGCCTGCTGGTCTCATCCCAGTTGTCCCCAAGGCTTGTACACATTGTGACTGGTATTTGTCAGTCCCTGCCAAGCAGCTGAACTCAGAGTCAATCTCATGCTCCCACAGGTCAGCACAGAGCTGGCTCGAAGGTCTTCTCCACTATGTGACACGTGCGGGGTGGAACTGAGGGATGCCAACCTTGCCACGCATTCCCAACACTTCTCTCTCTGAACCTGAGTGCTCTCTGCACTGAGGGTGATGTGAAATACTCAGCTTTTCTGAGGGCTGTTGTGCAGGAGGTCCAGGGCTGATGGAAAAAGCCGTGTTTCTCCTGTTTTGTCATGCAGAGAGAGGATCTGCCAAATATGATTTTATTTACACAATACAGCTTCAAAACAGCTGGAGCTTATGCAGGGAATAACAAAACAAGTGGAAAAGACTCTGTTCCTCCACTGTGTGAGGGACAGTGTGTCTGGAGTGTGAGGGATGGCGTGTCCAGAGTGTCCAGGGTGTGAGGGACAGCAGGGCCAGCCTGTGGTACCGGAGCTGTTTAGGGAACAACTTCCCAAGGTGTTTAGAACAAAGGCCCTCAGGTTTCATTCCAGTGATTGCCCTCCTTACTAATTGCTGTAGTGCTCCTTTCACTGGGCACTGAGCTGAAATGACCTGGGAATGCAGTGACCAGCTGCCCTGACAGGCTGTGACAACAGCTGGCCCCACCATATGTCCTGCAGGACTTTTTGATTTTTAGCTTTTTTAAAAAATATTTTTATTTTAAAGAGTGCATCAGCATGCATGTGAAGTTATAAATACTGTAATCATGTAAGGCTTTTTCAGTCCTTTAAAAACATAATTCACCACTGATATTTCTCTCTAGTTCTGTTTGAGCTTTGCTTTGATCTGCTGTATTTGAGAGTATGGTATTTTCACATTGAATTCTATTCTTTTTGTTGTCTTATGATAGCTACAGAGTGTTAAGAAAAAGTAACAGCAGGAAAAGTTGTATGTAAAATTCCTATGTATGTTGGGATGGGAAAATCCAAGGGTTTAGAATTTACAAAATCTTTTAATTCCGTCTCTGGGAAGGGATTAAAAAAAGCTCAAGGACTTTTGCAGCAGTTTGGGGGCACTTGGGAGACCCTTCCTGTCACTGGTGAAGGGCACTTCTAGAAGCTGCTTTTGCATTTTTTCTGAAAACAGTATATTTTTTGAACTTTGGATTTTTGTTCTGTTGCCCAACCCAACCCTACCACCCTTACCTCTCCTTGAACCTTGCTTTCTCGTCTCAGGAGCAGTCCTGCTCATGTTTGTTTAGGTCCAAGTGTGTTCCCTCTCCAGTTTGCAGCCATGTAAATCCATGTCTGTCTCCCTTTTGGGCTCGAAGGTTTTCCCTACCCATTGCTGCTGGCTCAGCTTGTCACCTTCTGGGTTGCAGGACACTCCTGTCCCTCTGTCCCTGCTCCAGACCTTGTTGGTCCCTTTCACGTGACGCTGTTTCTGGAGTTCCCATGCTGTTCCTATTGGCCTTGGAGCAGAATGTTTGTGTTCTCCCCAGTTTATTCCTGCTGCAGTCAGCATCTCCAACCAGACAGCAATTCTGGCCTGTGCCTTGGAAACAGGAGTTGATTATATCCCCATCCCATAGAATTTATCATAACAGTTTTTGATCTTCCTTTTCTCTTGACCTTTATTTTCCATCTAAACAGATGTAGATTTTTTCCCCTTGCAGTTTGGCCCTGTTCTCTAAGATCTCATCTCTTTCCTGCCTCAAGGTGCCCTGCTCTTCCAAAACCCCATCCCCTCTTCTCCTCAGCCCAGCTCTTGTTGTGTCCATCTGATGTTCTCCATCCTGGTGCTGTTCACCCCAGCCTGTTCACCCCACCCCTGATTTGAGCTTCTCTCCCCCAGTGGCTGGAGGGAATGTTCACTCACATCTTTTCACATTCCTGCATGAAGGTGCTGCTGAGGTTTGTCAGTTTGGATCTGGACTTCTATCCCTGACTGACAGCTGCGTGTCCTCATGTGAGAACATCCTCGAGATTGCCATGAGTAACAGGAATCTTCTCTGCTGTATTCACAGTACCCAAAGAACTGAAACCCTCTAATACCTGACTGTGTCTTATCTTTCCCGGAGCTCCTCCATGCCATAACGTAATCTAAGCACGTTTGTTTTAAATTGCTGCAAAGAAACCATTAATGCTTGTGTTATGTTTTAACTTGCTTTCCTTTGGAGGCAGGGAATTGTCAAGTAAGTACTGCTGGGGAGCCCAGCCGAGGCCTGGATTGCTGGGAATGTGCCATGCAGGTTGCACAGGTCCAACAGGGCAAAGGGATGTCATTTGCTACGGTGCAAATTTCGTGTCTTGGCAGTGTCGTCTTCTGTATCAAAACAAACTAGGTGTAGTCACAGGCTTGTTACAAGTGAAATGACTTCTTAAAATGTTCAAATGTGCTGCTTTCCATTTGTTTTATTAAGATGGTGATGAGGCAGTGAATGCACACGTGTGTGTATATATACATGGCTATGTATATATGATTGCACACAACATCTGTGTTTGTGTGTGCTGTGAGTAGGTATCTATAAAAGTATCTGTGTGTGTGTGTGTCTCCAAAATAAGCCTCATGCTTACAATCTGGTGACTATCAAGCATGTCACAGTGGTAGTGTTCTCTTGCTTTCCTGGAGTATTTTGGCTTGCTCTTGTCATAAACTTTGATCTTCCTAGGTAAAGAAATGTGGAAATGATCCAGTTTGAAATAACACTAAAACAGAAAAAAGCATACAAGAAAACAGTTATTTTCCTAAGTGCCGTTTTAGAGGCCCTCATAAATCTGGGCTGAAATGAAATAATTAATTTATTTTTTAAGACAATTTAGTTTTGTAATAACTTCCTCTGCCCCTTCCCTGCTGGTGACAGCAGTGCTGCTCAGTCCCACTCCACTCAGGGTCACCCCAGGGGACTGCTCTCTGAGGAAATAAAGGTACTTGTTCCCTGAGGACAAGGCAGGACAGGCTGTCCTGGGAGTGACTTGGCCTCCCCACAGCAATTGTGGGCTAAATTGCAGCTGAGCTGGGACAGAGAACAATCATCCATTGTGTACAATCTCAGCAGTGCCTAGGGGACTGTCAACCTCCTCCCAGCTCCCTCCCTGTCAGGCTCCTGAAAACAAACCAACCGTGGAATCCCGTTCTGCTCTGGTGCAAAGTGTGCAGGAAGCTTGGCTGTAGCTTCCCTTTCCCCTCCATCCTGCAGGATCTTTCGCTCCGAGTCTGCCCAGGGATGCCGGGTGCGATGTGTCCGGGTCTGTGCACTCTCTGGTTTCTGTTTTAGTTCTTGCTGGCATGCTTGGCTAGCATGTGATGTGCCCAAGGAATGACTGCTGTGCTCTGAAAGTGCTTGTGCATGACTCTCGTGCTCAGAAGTGACTCCTAAACTCTATTAAGTTTCTTGCTTGGCTTTATTTGCTGCTTACAAGGGGATCAAGGTAACTCTTTCATTCTCTTCGTGTCGCGGGGTCACCTGCTGATGTGCTTGTTGGTCTTTGCTGTGCTTGAGACGTGGGTTAGACTGGTTACCTCCACCTTTGCTCTGTCTCAGAGCTCAGGTTGTCCTGCTGCTCATTCCCACAGGGCTCAGTTGCCACTGTGCTCTGTCCACTGTGCCTTTAATACCTTCCATGAAAAATCCAGCTCCAGAGAAAGCAGCTCCCTGTACACAAAAGGGATTTCATTCTTCTCCAATTAATTTTTTGCAAAATGGGAATTACTGGTAGTTACGGTCTCAGGACAGGAACAAATTTCGCAGCACGTGGAATGTAATAACAAGGTCACATTTTTCTGGAATCATAAGCTCTAGGAATGCTTTCCACGTGCTCCCCTTAGCTTTGTCCCTCTTTTCCCAGCAGGATCAACAGCAGCAGCAGAGGTTATCTGGCCTTACAGACCATTTGCACACATCAGATTTTGTCTCAGCCTGTGTTCTGCATTTGTCTCTTTATCTACTTTTAGCAACTGTAATTATATAAAAAAGCTTTGCTGGCCTCAGTCTCCCAAATTCCCTTGGATGAATGACTTGTGCATTTAAATGCAACCATTTTATCTTTAATATGATTTCGAGAAGATTTTATTGAAGCCATGTCAAGGTTTTGGGATGGGGCTTCTCAGAAGAAGCAAGGCTGGGCAGAGGTCAACTGCCAGCTGCAGAAATTACTTCAGATCTTTTCTGAAAGCACCAATTTACCATCATTTCATATTCAAGGATTTTTCCACAGATTAAAATCATTATGGTTTGGGGTCTTTTGAATGGTGTAAGGTTATTTGTTCTGCCACTCATCTGCAAAGTCTGCATCACTGTTTCTGCTCTTTCTATCAAAAAGTGCAGGATTTTAATCAGTTTATTGCACAACTCTAAAAAAAGCTCATACAGGGGCAACTGTCCATTTGCTGCTCACACACACTGTGGTTTTAAAGGTTGTATTTTACTTTCAAATATATTGATTGTCTCCTTTTTTAAATGTTCTTTTCAGGCCACCTGTGAGCAGAGCTGCTCCTCAGCCTGAGAAACTGCAGAAGAACAACGTCAACAAAAAAAAGAAACTGGTTGAGGTCAGGATTAATATCTTTTAAATTTCTTTAAAAGTAACATGTGCTGGGTGGAATCCATCCCTGTTTTGTCTCTCAGTGAAGGGCAGGTAAAATCACAGAGTATATGCATTCCCATGCTCCCTGCTCAATCCCAAGGGAAATACATCCAGAACCAGCACTTTGGCCCAGGAAAAATCCTGAGCAGGATTTTGAATGATGGAATTTGCTCATTGACTTTGGAACTTCCCTTTCTCCCCAAACAACCAGTTTGAATTCCCACATAATATGCAGAGCCAGGAATATTCTGTGACCTGTGTGGACCATTTGCAACACTCGGTCTGTGGCTAATTGGGATTGTTGCCAGTGAGCTGTGATTGTGTTTGGGACAATCATTAATTCAGGCTTCAGGGCTCCAAGGCATCTCTAACAACAATCCATTAACCATCCTGGGTTCCTGGAGGAAATTTCCTTGGCAACTGCTCGTTGTAAGCTGCAATTACACCTCTGATTAATATCTTAATTACAGAGTTACTTACAGGCTGCCCTGGCTTCCTTTAAGGACTTTAAGATCAGAATTTGGCCTGTGGAAATTTGGTCGTTTATGAGAATGATTTTTGAAAACTCTGCAGATAGCTTCTTTAAAATATCTGATACCCTTTATAAATATTAAACTGTGACAGACAGAGCAATAAAATCAAACCTGTTCTGTGAGTTGTATCTATTTGGAAAGGGAATTTACAGAACCAGAGCATTTATAGCCCTCTGAATAATTCAAAAAGAAAATAATATAAGTGCAGTGCTTTAGTTGACCATTGAACATTGTTGATAGCCTCTGATAATGTTATGCCTCAACAAATGAGCAGAGTGGGGGTAACTAATTATTGTTTTGTTATTCTATTGCCTCTACAAGATATTTGTACTTGTGTAATTTAGAATTCTCCTTAAGTGGTTCAGGCTCTGAAATCTCCTTGTTTTTTCTTCCATTTCACTCTTGCTCTCTTTGTTTTCCTGGGCCAGGAGCTGGCTTTAGACCACGTGTTTGGATACAGAGGATTTGACTGTCGCAACAACCTCCATTACCTGAACGATGGTGCTGACATTATTTTCCACACAGCTGCAGCAGGCATTGTCCAAAACCTCTCCACTGGTAATTCCACTTGAAACAATACTTGGAGATAAAATTACTTTATAAGGAAAATATTTTTGATCGAAAGTCTGAACTTTTTAATATTTCCATGGCTTTCCCACATTTTGCATCTTGATAAATAGCACAACACCACTGTAGGTAGCCTTTGGGGACTCCAGTCCTAGGACAGCCTCTGGCCTGTGGGCTGGTAAACAAGGATGGCCCCATCAGTCTTTTCTGGGCCTGTTCCCTTGGGAGGGCTTTGCCTCCCTTTCCCCACTCACTGTCTCAATTCACTGGGATTTCCCTGGGAAACCTGGGCTTTGCATTGGCAGTTTTGGTGTTCTTTGCAGTTATGGTGGCTATGGGCTGATTCTGGGGCTGATTCCCTGGATATATAGATAATTTCCCAGATATTGCTTTTGTATCCACCTCTGTGTGTTGCTGGTTGTGTCCATAGTGCATTTGGAAAGGGTGCCTGGGAATGGGAGCAGAGCAGCCATGGGCAACCTTAGTGGCCCCTCATCCCCTGCAGAGCTGTAACAGGCTGCCCAAATGGTCTGTGCTTCTGTGGTGTCTCTTCCCTCGGTCCTGTGGTGACCAAAATCCCGTTGGGATGTCATTAGGTAGCCAGAGCTTCTACCTGGAGCACACTGACGACATCCTGTGCCTGACGGTGAACCAGCACCCCAAGTACAAGAACGTGGTGGCCACCAGCCAGATCGGTACGTGACCCCCACGGCAAAGCTTTACTCACAGTTTTCAGGGCACTGACTTATCTGGGGCTTTGCTGTGGGTGAATTTTACTTTCTGTTTGATTTGGAAGAGATAATCAAGCTCCAGGGTTTTCTTACTGTTTCAGTTCCGTCTCTGACTGTGAGTGATTGGATTTTATCCAGAGTTAATTGTAGTGTAATCATATTTCAGAAGGCAAGCTTTGATAAACTGCCTAAGAATCTCAATAATCTGATTTATAGAATTCCTTCTTTCCTTCCTGTGTCCAAGGCACTGTTTAGCAGTGAGATTACGCTGAGCATCATTTTCTCTGCAGGAATACAGGAGCTGTACAGAAAAGGCCAGAAACAGAGAGAGATCTCAGCAGCAGTTAGGGCACAGCTGAGAAAACACATCTATTTGTGTGTTTATTATTTACGTGGAGAGTCCTGCAGCAGTAAACATTGCATGGGGAAGGCAAGATGAGTTGTCCCAAGCCTCGAGAAGGATCTGCTGTCCCTCAGCCCAGTGCTGGAATAATTAACTTCATGGAGGAGAACGGGGTCAGAACGTCTCCTCAGCCCATTCCAGAAGGAGAATGGAATCCATAACTTGAGGACAGGAGTCACTTAACAGGGGGCAGGGAATGGTAGTGATGAACACAGTGGCAAACACAAAGCCTCTGCTTGCCTGTCCTGAGCCCAGTCCCTGCAGCTGGAATGTGGAGGGAGCACCCCTGCATGTGGTGCCAGAGCTGTGCAAAACGCTGATTTCTGTGACATGGAAAAGGCTAAAGGCCCTTTTCCTATGCCTCAGGAGATCAGTGCTTCTGAGATTCACTTCACTTTTGAATTTAATAATTTTAACGTTGTTAAAGGCATTTAACGTGCCTTTAATATTTCCTTTAGATACCATTTTTAAGACTTAAAAGTATTAAATATTGTTGCAATATTTGTGTATAAAAGCCAATATACCCAAAAAAGTTCAACAATATTCCTGCTTATTTGTTTTGTTGATTTAATCCATATCCATTTCCAAGTTTTTAATTTTGTTTTCCTTCTGGTGCTGATGCTGGCACTTCAGCACGAGTCACATGACTTATTTCACCTATTGTTTTCCCTTGGTGCTTCCTCATTTGCCATTGCTCTCACAATGCAGGTGACATGACAGAATTCCCAGGTAAGGCTGATTTGTTTGTGAATTTAGCAGAGTCCTGTACAAGTTCCATGTTGCCTCATTGTATCTGTGTGAACCATGGATACAAGTGAAACATCTGCAGGCAATTTCTTTTGCATGAGGCTCTTCATGAATGTTTTGTTGTTCATTTAGAACTTGTCTAACTTCATGGACTACAATGATTCCCCCCCTGTGTTTTGCGAGCTATTTTGATTTCTCTTTGTTTCCCAGTAGTGCTAATCTTCAAACAAATCCAACCCCCCCAACTAATGTCTGTTCAGGTTAAATGTTCTTGAAAACTGCCTGGTTTGCACTGAAGCTTTCCAGAACTAATTCTCTTTTAATGCCTCTTTCTGCCTGCAGGTACAACCCCCACAATTCATGTATGGGATGCCATGAGCAAGCAAACCCTTTCCATGCTGCGCTGCTTCCACACTAAAGGGGTCAATTATGTGAACTTCAGTGCCACTGGCAAACTTCTGGTGTCGGTGGGAGTCGACCCAGAACATACCATCACTGTCTGGAGGTGGCAAGAAGGTACAAACCAGGGGGAAATTGTGTTCCTTCAGCCTGACAGAGCTGTGCACAATGATTGCCTTTGTCTTTCAAGTCTTCAAACTTTCGTGTTCTCACTCTGGGTGTCGCCGTTAATCAGTTAACGATGGCAAAGGGCTAGAAAATATGAACAGGAAGATAAGTTTTAAACACCTGTTGTAAGTGGAAATTAAGGAAAGAATGATGCTTAATGTAAAATCACATGAAATTAAGGCAAATTATTCCTTTTCTTTCCTAAAACACTTCAAGTACTATGATGGTGATAGGCCTCTGGGAAGTAATTTCCAGAAAAGAATTATCTTTGGAAATGGTGGAGGGGAGAGGAAAAGTGCCTCAGCTTATTAGTGTGTCCCTGTGCATTTTTCACCAGATGATAGCCAGTATTTCTGTGTTATTTCACTGACCCAGGAGACAGACTGTGCTATGAAGGCCTTAAATATGCATTTCCTGCATCTGGGATGCAATGGAATAACCAGAGACTTTGGGAGTTGCATAAAGATCTTTGATACACTAAACAGTGCTGGGATTTGCAGCTTTCAGCATCTGGGACACACATATCTAATCCAATACCAGCTCAATTAATTTGATAAAATCATATCAGAGCTTAATTTCTCAGGTAAATTCAGCTTTGTTTTTATCCTTTCCTCATTAAACCAGGGGCTAAAGTTGCTAGCAGGGGAGGACACCTGGAGAGGATCTTCGTTGTGGAGTTCCGCCCGGACTCCGACACTCAGTTCGTGTCCGTGGGGGTCAAACACATGAAGTTCTGGACCTTGGCTGGCAGCGCCTTGCTCTACAAGAAAGGAGTCATTGGTTCCATGGAGGATGCCAAAATGCAAACCATGCTCTCTGTTGCCTTCGGAGCAGTGAGTTCAAATTACCTGCTACAGGATTTTACATTACCTTTGTATTAAACCTGCAAGGGTCAGTTTTCTTTGCTGAAATCCAACCCAGTGCTTGTTAGTTAGTGAAATGTGGATTTAAAACCTGTGCACCTTGAGATCCTTCCCTGAAATTCCTGAGCACAATGGGGTGAATATCTTCTATTAAGTTCTGTGCATGCTTACTGCCCTGGCGCTTTTTTTTTTTTTTTTTTTTTTTTTTTTTTTTTTTACCTTTGCTGGTTATTTATCTGTTTCACTTAAACTGTGATCTGTTATTTTGTGTATAATTTTTTCTGCTAATGGTATTTGGTGTGACACATGCCAGTGATACCAATGGTGACAATCCAGTGTGGTCGTTAAGGACTTTTAAATTTAATTTAAAGAATTTTCACTTGAAGCTGAACAAAAATGCTGAGGTGTCTGTTGTATCAGAGATTGCTGCTGTCTGTTGCAGAATAACCTCACGTTCACTGGTGCCATAAATGGAGATGTCTACGTATGGAAGGATCATTTCCTGGTCAGGCTGGTGGCCAAGGCTCACACAGGACCAGTGTTCACCATGTACACGACTCTGCGGGATGGGCTCATCGTTACTGGAGGGAAGGAGAGGCCGTAAGACACAGAATCTTCCTAAAGTGCCCAACTTGTGTCTCTCTTGTGTGGTTTTTGTTTTCCTTGTTTATCCAGCACCCCAGAGATAAACAGTCTCTGTGCTGTAGCAGTTTCTCTCTCAATTTTGCATGACCTGCGCAGGTGGCTCAGTAAGTGAAGGACTAAAGGAGGATACTTGAAGGTCACAGTGACACATGTTATGTGGCAGGGACGTGCTGAACCTCTTCAGAATTGTTCCAAACACCTGAATAAGCTCTTGTTGCCTGAGCTCCTGCCATAAGTGGAGTTTTCTCCATTTGTTAGTTCTGTCAAGCTACAGACAGCCTCTCCCAGTGGAGATGCTGCGGGTCTTGGGATTACCACAAGAAACAGATTTGCCAAGAAACAGAGATTTGAGATAAGTGGCAAGAGAAGAGTTTGGTTTGTACAAATCGTGGTGCTGTTTAAAACGTGAAATGTGAAAGCATTTAATTTTTTATTAGTTACTTCCCATTGCACCATAATAGTGATACAGAATGGAGGGTGGGTCAATGTATGTTTTGTGATTTAAGCAGAAAAACACTGGTGGGATTTCCATTTGTAAAGGAGCCATCCAGGTAACACCAAGCCTCCTTTGCAGCACGAAGGAGGGGGGAGCAGTGAAGCTGTGGGACCAGGAGATGAAGCGGTGCCGAGCCTTCCAGCTGGAGACTGGGCAGCTCATCGAGTGCGTGCGCTCCGTGTGCCGGGGCAAGGTGAGGAGCGGCCGGGGGCAGAGGGGGAGAGGGCACAGCTCAGCTGCTTCCCTGAGCTTCGGTTTGTTCTTTAAAGTCACAAAACCCCCACTGGGAGTTACTGAGACCGTGAGTTTCGGTAAAGCGGAACGCAGTAGAAAGGACGGAGTCATTTGACTTGCTGCAGTCACTCTTGCATGTGTTTAAATTGTAAACGAGAAAGGAGCAGTGATGCTGCACACGACCTGTCCAGCCGAGTGCTCCAGGGATGGTCTCTATTTCATTTTACTCAGGAATCTGACACATTCCTTGATAACAACACCACCGAGGAATGTGGTTTTATATTTCCAATCAAGTAGCCACTAACCAATTACAAACTTAATCTGTTTATGCTTTTTCCAAGTATTTACTGAGGAAGCTCTGGCAGCTTAAACTGTGGCAGTTACTGTTACACTAGACCACCTCTCTCCACTCTTTTCTTTGGCTACAAACAGGGGAAAATCTTAGTGGGAACAAAAGATGGAGAAATCCTTGAAGTAGGAGAAAAAAACGCTGCTTCAAACTTGTTAATTGACTGCCACATGGAAGGGGAAATCTGGGGCTTGGCAACTCACCCCTCCAAAGACATATTTATCTCTGCAAGCAATGATGGAACAGCCAGGATCTGGGACCTGTCGGACAAAGTGAGTACCGTGATTGTAGAAGAGTGTGATTAAAGATGAACATTTTATCCAAGCATCCATTTTTCCAGCTGTGCCTTTGAGCAGCCCTGGAATGAGAGCAGGGTTTTGCCTCTGTCCTGAGCAGGTTTTGGTCTTGTTTAGCCCCAGTTCTTTCCTTGCTGTGAGTGCGAAGGCAAATCCTTGGTGCGGGAGAGGCACCGGGCTGTCCCACAGCCAGCACGCCCAGAGGAATGCAGGGATTCACCAGCACACCTGCCCATGGAGTGCCTCGTGTTGGGCATTGCTTATTTGGATCTAAATCTGCAGGCTGGGGGATCAAGGAAGCATTTTAATTCCACATTGCCAGTCTGGGTGACACAGACTGTGCTGTCATGCACACACAGCCCCTGCCCATCATTCTGCCTTCCTGGCAGGCACAGCTCCCTCCTCTTCAGAGCCTTCCTTTGGAACTCTGCATGTTGCCTCAGGGATTTTTCCAAGTCAAATTGACTAACAACAACCATTTTTAAAAACAACAAATAAAACATTTAAAAAAAACCACCAAAAAGTTTTCTGCTCATTTTGGCCAGCATAAACCTTTTCAAAAGCTTGTTACCTGAGCTAAGAGGAATAATTCTTAATGAGGAAAATTAATATATTATAAACACAACCAGCTAGGTGAAAATGCAAGAGCTTTCTAGGATGTTTCCACATATCAAATGAAATGGGAAGGCTCTGTGCCAATCAGTAGTTGTTGAAGATGTCAGTCACCTTTGAAACAAATTAGGAAATAGATTTTTCAGCTCGTTCTGCTAAGTAGTCCTTTTTCTGGTGTGAAAGTCGATGTCAGTCTACAAAATAATGCAAACATGAACCCCCTATCCAAATCACATATCTATTTTGAAGTCTGCTTAGCGACATATGCCTGGTGGGATGAGAGTCTCGGTGTGACATTTCAGGTTTATGTTTAGAGGGAAACAGAGACGATTTGTTTTTAATTAAGCAAGTTTATACTTTGTGTTTGGAAGCTCTCTGTGTGCTGGGGAGGTGTGAGCCAGTTGCGTGTGTCCCCGCAGAAGCTGGTGAACAAGGTGAGCCTGGGCCACCCCGCGCGGTGCGCCGCGTACAGCCCCGACGGCGAGATGGTGGCCATCGGCATGAGGAACGGAGAGTTCGTCGTCCTGCTGGTCAACAGCCTCAAGGTCTGGGGCAAGAAGCGGGACAGGAAGTCTGCAATTCAGGACATCAGGTAGGAGGTGCTCCAAATACACAGCCCTGGCTCAAGGGAACGGCCATCGAGTGCCAGGAGGATTTGCAGAGGTTTTGTAAGTCTGGGTTTGTTGAAACCTGTGTGAGCTGGTGAAGGGCAGTGCGGTGGTGCTTTAATTCAGTTACAGCCACACTGCACAGCTGTAATTATGGGAATTAATTCTCCAAATTGCAGTTCCTGTTGCTGACTTCCAGAGGATTACTGTCACTCTGCACACTGTGCTGTGGCTTATGCGAGTGCAGTATTAACATCATTTAACCACAAACAATATAGAATGGAGTCATGGAATGGTCTGGGTTGGAAGGGACCTTAAAGCTCATCCAGTACCGCCCCCTGCCATGGGCAGGGACACCTTCCACTCTCCCAGCTTGCTCCAAGTCCCGTCCAACCTGGCCTTGGACACTTCCAGTGGCAGGGCAGCCACAGCTTCTCTGGGGAGCCTGTGCCTGGGCCTTACCACCCTCACAGGCAACAATTCCTTCCCAACATTCCCTGTCCTCTGTCAGGGATATCCTGAGTTTTCCTCTTAAGCATCAAGTTTTGGTTTGGGTTCAGTCTTGCTGTTCATAGATGATTTTTTGTGTTTTCCATTAGAAAAAGTTACTGTCACATTAGCATGAGAAGCAAAAGCAAATCTTGCACCAAAACAGCCACTGACATCCCCACTCCATGTTTTATTGTCTAGGATCAGCCCAGATAACAGGTTTTTGGCAGTCGGCTCACAAGAACATACTGTGGATTTTTATGATCTCACTCAAGGCACAACCCTAAACCGAATCGGCTACTGCAAGGACATTGCCAGTTTTGTCATACAGATGGACTTCTCTGCAGACAGCAGGTACATCCAGGTATGTCTGGGATAGCCCCCGGAGTGCTGGGCTTTATTGTGTCACCATAACGAGATGGAGGCTCCAGCTGTGCTAAGGGCAAAGCATTATCCCAGGTCAATGGTACGGGTACAATGCTGGAAAAGAAATTGTGAATTTTGACCATATGAAAGCAATTCTCTTCCTCCCTGAGGCTGGGGGGTGTGTGAGAGCTAGGTTAATTTAATTAAACTGTTAATTTGAAGGGGTTTCCTTCAGAAATGTTTTTGATTAGTAAAATTAGATTGAGATAAAGTAAAGTATAGAAGTGAGAGAAAATCTGTCAGCTCTGCATGTGAGCATCTCCTTCCATTATCATCCTGTAACATTGCTATTCCTTCATATGGCATGTGATGAATTCCAGATAATGAGGAAAAAAGAGAACTGTTCTCCTAGATGTTTAATTGCTGATAAAACCTGGTAAGACTGCTGGAAATCTGAAAGAAAATGATGCAGTTACAGTAGAGTTTCCAGGTTTTTCCTTTCCCACTTTCAGGTATCCACAGGTGCCTACAAGCGTCAGGTTCACGAGGTGCCACTGGGAAAGCAAATCACAGACCCTGCAGTCATAGAGAAGATCACCTGGGCCACGTGGACCAGGTAACAGCCAAGGAGAGCCTGGGGCCAGGGGCAGCCCTGGGATCCGGTCACAGGTTTGGGTGTGTAAATGCTGAGATGTCCCCAGGGCCTGGCAAACCTGGGAGCACACCCAGGCTCTGCTTCCTCAGAGCTCCATCTGAGACCTTGGGGGTTTACACCCAGCTGTGGCTGTTCGGTATCTGTAGTAATTAGTGCTGTTAATTACATCGGGGCTGTCACAGAGCCACAGTGGCTCATTGCCACTCATCCCAGGCCCCTCACACAACTCTGGACCACTCCAGGCAGCCTTGTCCCACATCAGCAAACACCAGCAGCACGGAAGGCCTGGAAATGTGCACTGATTGTATTAAGGAGATGTGAGTGTCATTAAAACCTATTTCCTGATGTGGATGAACACAGGACTCTGCCCTCAGCATTGCAGAACTGTGGCTGTGCTCGTCCTGTGAGAAGTGGGACAGGCCAAAGGCAGAGCTGACAGTGGGTGAAAACCAGCCAGGGCTGGGAGAAGGTAAATGAGAATCCTCCTACTCTGACTGCTCTGCTGGCGTAAAAATCTGCCCCAAATTCCCCATTTCAGAGGACTCTTGACAGCTGGTGGGAGGGGGCAGAACACCTATTTTTCTGAGAACAAGTCGACATCCAGACCAGCATTCCCTCATTCAGGAACTCATGGCTAAGGGAACAGTGGAATCAGAAATCTCAGGAGGAGGCTCATAGAGACCAGAGGTGCACAACGTGCTGGTGTAGAATGATGCCAGTGGTTTCATGGGAAATAAACCTAAGGATTAATGGATAGAGATGGCTTAAGAATCACATAAAAATGATGTATTAGTGTGATGGTCTCCATGATGAGCTCAGGGCAATTATTTAGGAGGGGACAATTTTATTTTAAATGCAGCAATTTTTAATTACTGATCTGCNTTTAGAGGGGACAATTGCTGCATTTAAAATAAAATTTTTAATTACTGATCTGTGTTGGCTCTGCACCCTGTGGAAGAGCAGCAGCAAGTTAAGTCTTAAGGTCTAATGCATTTTATTTACCTTGATTTTGGAACAGCATTCTTGGAGATGAAGTCATTGGGATCTGGCCACGAAATGCAGATAAAGCAGATGTCAACTGTGCCTGTGTGACCCACGCTGGCCTGAACATAGTCACAGGAGACGACTTTGGGCTGGTCAAGCTGTTTGACTTCCCATGCACAGAGAAATTTGTAAGTGCCTCTTTTATATTCACCTGAGCAGCTTTTGCTTTTCCCAAACCCCTCAGCACTCAGTGTTACAGCACCCAACCAGCCTGGTCCATCCTCAGGAAGCTCCTACAGCATCCAAGCAGCACGGTCTACCCACGGGCAGCTCCAGGGAGTGAAAAGGCCTCGGGGCAGGATGGCTGTGGGCACAGAGTTTTGCCTGGTGCTATCCCTGAGCTGCTGTCCTGTCCCACAGGCCAAACACAAGCGGTACTTTGGGCACTCGGCGCACGTCACCAACATCCGCTTCTCGCACGACGACAAGTTCGTGGTGAGCACCGGAGGGGACGACTGCAGGTAACCGGGGCTGGGACTGGGGCAGTCACACACAGAGAGCCAGACACACACACCGGGAAAGTGACACAGCCACACATATCCCACACACACATCCCACCCACACACGCACACCCCACACATACTGCACATGCACTGTGCACAAACACGGTGTGCACACACAGCAGACATGGATACACACAGTGCACAGAGTACATGCACACAGGGCACACACAGAGCAAAGGCAGGCACACAGCGCACACACACACACACACACACACACAGACTGCACACACACCCTGCACATACAGTCACACACAGAGACACGAGCTGTGCACACAATGCACACGTACATACTACACACACCGTGCTCACGTTACAGACTGGAGACATGCACACATATACAGTGCACACACATTGCATACACACAGACAGAGCAACAGCGTGCACAGAGTGTATTTCACACATGTGCACACACACACAGTCTGTACTCCACACACCCCATGTGTTTATTTCTTGCTGCTGTCTCACTGAGCTGTGCCAAAGGCCAGTCCCTGCTCTCCCTCCTGTCTCCACAGTGTGTTCATGTGGCGCTGCCTCTGAGGAGCCTCTGGCTGCTGCTGTCCTGCCCCAGCGAGGGCTGCGCTGGCCGGGACAGCAGGGAATGCCCCCCTGGCTGCAGGAATCCCAGCCCTGCTGCAGGCTGACATTTCCAGATCACTCATCCCAACTTACCAAGAGGGAATGGGAGCTGGCGTGCGAAAGCCCAACAACGCCCTTGCGAAGGAAGCTGAGGTTTGGAAGGGTAACCTGGGGATCCCAAAGGGATGAACAGTTCACTCACAAAGCTGCTTTTGCCTAATACTGTGTTGTTCAAACCATGTCTGAAAAGGGAGAAAACGCTGACAAAATTCTGGGCCCTTTAATTTCCAAATTTGTGGCTTGAACAAAGTTCAAAAAGTGGGTGGGCTTTAACCACACCTGCTTAAAACCCCAATTTGGTGCACTCAGTAAAGCTGGGAGCATTTATCAAGCAGGCTGGGGAGGTGGGAGGTAACCCTTCAGCTTTCATTAATCGAAGGAGCAAAGTATCCTTTTTCTTTTTAAGTCCATTTTATTTTTAAATATATATATTTGGCAGAATTTTCTATCCATGAAGTGCCTTGGAATAATTTTCTAGTAGTTTGGGCTGCAGCCTTGCCTCCCCCCACCTGCTTTCCACACACACGGTGCTATGACTCTCACCCAGAGGAGGGCTATAAACCATTCTCACCTTTTCCAGCTGGGTACTTACATTATCCCTGTTTTCTGCTTTGGGTTTTTAATACCTTCACAAGTGAACTCCCCGCTGTTTCCGACAGCAAGCGGCTCTGTGCCGTCAGAAGGCCAAGGTGACAGCATTCCAGCTCCTGGGCAGCTGCTCCTGCAGCCAGCAGTGCAAGCTGAACTCCAACAGTGAGTGAGAGGAGAGGGTGTGGACAGACTTGGTTCAAGACACTTGAACACCAAGATTGAGGGAGTCATTCCCCAAGTGTTCCTGCATGCTCCCCATTTCTGGGAAAATGTGCTTTACACTCCTACAGGCAGTGGCCAGCCAGAATCTCGGCCTGGTGGGAAAGCCTCCATCAATCCCTATTTCCTGTTCTGGAGGAGCGTACTAAGCCTCCAAAGGAATCCCTGGAATGTCCCTATAGCAGGGATATGTCTGCCCTCCAGCCAGTCCATGCTGCTTGTAAGCAGAACATAAATCCCCTGGTACCAGGAAACGCAGCTTTTTTTTGGGAAAAGCTCATCCTGGCTGACTCTGGGCTCCTCTCCCTATCCCTGCTTCTCTCTCACCCCACAGCGCCCCTTGTCCTGGTCTAGGGCACAGCTGAGATCAAAGGAGAGCTGCCTCCATGGGGAAGTGGAACCATGGACAGATATTCCCCAAAGGGCAACTCAAGCCCTTCACTGTTTGTTAGAACATTTTGTCAAAACCAAAAACTCAAGGGACAGTGGAATTGGAGAAAGTTTAAAAAGGAATAGCAAATATGGGCAATGTCAAAATATGTATTTAAGATATTTCAGATTCTGGGCATGGAACACCATCCGTATTTTGAAATTACCTTTCTTAATTAAAAGAAGTAAAGGCCAAAATAAAACATTTAGACTTACATTTAGTCTCTGAAAAGCAATAGTGCTTTAGTCCCAGTTCAGGACAATGGGATTTTGAACTCTGGAACCTTTCTGCCAGTCCGTTTCTGCTGCCCACTGCATAGAAAAGTAGCAAAAACATCCCATTAAAGGAGTGGATTCCTGTCTGTTTAACACACAAAGTGCTTCAGCAACCTCAAAGAATCACCTTTTTTTTACAATTGAATTTATTAATGCCTTATATGACTATACAGCAGAGCAGTTTGTCAGATACACAGTACGAGTCCCTATGCAGTCTTTTTTTTAAAGAAACCT
This sequence comes from Promerops cafer, assembly GCA_013398275.1. Lineage (NCBI taxonomy): Eukaryota > Metazoa > Chordata > Aves > Passeriformes > Nectariniidae > Promerops > Promerops cafer. The sequence continues at coordinate 883,051 of VZSE01002037.1, read as the reverse complement.
TCGGGATCAAATCCTGTTCTGTCAGGTGGTGCCAGCACTGAGCACCTCTGCCTATGTTGTAACCACTCATGTTTGCCTTCCTTCCACGTTGATTGTATCCCAAATAAAACCAGTTGCGTGGCAGAATGAATTAATCAACAGTAATGTGAGAAATATCTTCAAGCAATAGTGTCTGTCAGGAAAACACTTACTTACGGTTTGTATGTTTCTATGGTCTGGCTTCCTGTAAAAAATGCTCAGAAGTAACACTGTATTTTACTGTAAACTGAAATATTAATGCATGAATTTCTATTTTTCAATGGTCAAGATGCCATTCATTTAAAATCTGCATCTCAAATTTGTACACAAGTTTTTCAAATGTCCAGCTCTTAAATCAGAATCAACATGTTGACCTGGAAAGATTATTGGGACTTATTTCCTTCAAACTTGAAAATGGCATCGACCGTTCCTGTCTCAAAGATCCAAGACCCCGACACCCTCTGGAGCTCCCTGGGACACTGAAGGTGGCCCTGAGCAACTCCTTCACTCTGCAGAGAAAAAAAAGGGACCATGACAAACCCACCCTGCACCAAGCTCTACTCGGACACTACTGCCACCACCATGGACAATGGATATTTATCACAGTGAACTTCAAATAAACACAAATATATTAAACTTGCCTCAAGAAAGCCAAATACCGGTATTATTTTATGTCTATAAGCTTTATTGATACTTGGGGTTTTGGGGTTGGTTTGTTTTTTTTTTTTTTTTGCTTTTTTTGTTGGTTTTTTTACATTTCACAATGCATTCCACAGACTTAGTTCAGTACAGCTCAAACTGCAAGTGTATAAATTTTCACTGATCATTTCTTGCATAACAGGACAAGGCTTTAAGTTTCCAAACAACATTTGCAGCATTAGATACTCGGTCCACAGATTATCAGAGTCTGAGAGCTGGAGAATTATTTGCTCAAGACCAACTACTGTATGTTTGTGCAACAAAGTGTATGCTGTAATTTTCTTTTACTCTGTGTGGAAGTTCTTTGTTCATTTCTCTTTTGTTGTTTCCAACAGATGCCAGTGTTTACAGAGACTTTTTAGTTTCTCAAGCTTGTGTGCTCTGGAGCTTGTCCAGGCCTCAGTCAGTTCTCTGAAGTACAAAGCACTGTGGAGCAGCTGAAAGATCTAAGCTTTGTGAAACACATATATATATATTGGCAATTGATAAAACAATTAAATCACAATACAGCTATACTCATACCAAAAAGGCAAGATTTTTCAAAACTTGCTAAACTGGTATATTCTTCTAAAACATCTCATTTTAGAAAATCTGCATCAATCTACACAGACCATACACAGTGCACAAACTGGGAAGTGTTCTCCTCTGCCCCACCTGCTCTACACCTCCGGAACGCAGCAGGAACTACCTCTGATGAAGCAAATGTACAGCTGTCTCAGTCGTTTGTATTAGCCAGTGCTGCACACAGGATAAGGAAAGATGATTAGTTTTAGATCCATACATAGCAGCTTACAATACTTAAAGATGATGAAACACATGGCAGTCAAAACAGTTATTTTTCCTCAAACACTGCGTTGCTAAAAAATAAAGATCTGTGAAATTGCACTGCAATGTCAAGGGGTTTGCTATTCCCTGACCCTCCCCGTGTAAATCCAATGAGTATTTTTTCCCCCTTAAAAGATGAACTTCCTTTCCTATTGATAAGTTGCTTCAGGCTTTTTTTTATTCAGTTTTGCGCTTCAACCCAGGGATCTTTGCTTGGATCCTGCAAGAGGAAGAAGGAAACAGACAAAAGTAAGTTTGAGTAACAGACAAAAAAAGAAAAGGTTAAACAGAGTCTTAGAGCAACATGTGAAAAGAGCCTTCATGACACAGCTTTATACTCAGAGCCCAATGGAACTGCTGAACTCCTCATTCCCCCCCTCAATTGCACCTGCTGAGGGGCTCAGGTATCACTAATGGACTGACATACACAGATTTCTATTAGAAATAATAGAGGCTCATTTCAATACAGCATCTGCAATAAAGGAGCTCATTTCCTAACCAATCCAGAGTAAGAGACCCTTTCCCTCCTTGGCATTAGTCCTAGACTGGAGTGCCACATGTGCCAGGAACGGTCATCAGTACAAAGGAAAATAAATAAACCCAAACCAACTCACTTTGCCATGGCATCTTTGACATTCTTGTTCACAAGTCCCAGGTAATGGTCGATTTGGGCCTGGAATTGAAGCAGACACAAGTTACAGCCCAGCTCCCCCTTTGCAGCCTGACTGAGTTCCACAAAACTCTGGGGGAAGTGGGAGCTCAGCCAGGGGTGTTTCCCAGTTTGATGCCAGAACTCCAGGAATGCACCCAGCAGAGGGCACGGTGGGCAAAGCCCCAAAGGAATCAATCCCTAGCTTCTCCCTGTTCCATCAAGCCCCAGTTATGGGTGCAGGGCTGGGCCCCTCCGGGCCCCACAGAGCAGCAAAGCGGCTTAGCTGGGCCGGGCAGGGTAACCAGCTTAGGCTGCAGCCCAGCCAGAGGATTGAGCAGCTCGGGCTAAGCCCCACACACTGTCCATGCTCCTGCCCTGGGGCTCCAGGCCCCCTTTCCCTGCGGAGGAGGAGCCTGGACAGGACCCCATGAGGCTCCGCCATCTGCTCCTGCCTCCCCCCAGTGCCAGCCCAGCAGCCTTGCTGTTGAAAGGGGAGACGAAGGGCTAAGCCAGAGCTGGCTCCCCCCTCCTGTGCAATGACCTGCCCAAGGCAGCCTGGCCATAATTTAATCAAAAGCATTCCACTTTGGCTCCTTCCTCCCTCCTCCTTTTACATGGGAGTCTCTCCCCAAGAGCAGCACTGGACTGGCAGCAGTCCCCAGTCCCCAAGCAGCTCCCACCTCCTGTTTCTGCCAGGGCTACAAATTCCACAGAGCTTTGGGAAACCAGTCCTGAATACCAACTCCAAAAGGTACAGCGGGATTAACACACCATGCCCAGTGCTGCTCCAGTCCTGAGCAAAGCCAGACCAGCAGAAAAGGCCTCCAGGTTCATCAGGCCTCTTCCAGAACTGTTTGCTGGGGAAACATCATCTTCCACCAAGAAGGAAAAGGGAAAGCACGCACAGTCTGAACTTCAAACTGAGCTAGCTTTCCCTGGCCCTGGCTCCTGGGTAAAGGCCTACTTTTAAAGGCTTTAAATGTTTCAGAAGACTGACAATAAATTTTAATTATTTGTTTCTGGTTTTGCTTCAAGCTGATTTTATGAAACATCTAATGAATTCAATGAACACTCACCTGATGTCTCTCATAAATAACAGGAACACTGAAGAGCGAAATCAAAGCTGGAAAAGAGCACACCAAATGTATAAATATTGACAACAGGGATGGTGTTCAGGCAGAACAAGGACTGGTTTCCACACTTTGGTATGTCTTGCAAAAAGGTACAAGAAAAATGAACAACTAAGCCCCATGCACCAATTGTTGGCCAGTAAATTCAATAATCCCTATTAAGGAGAGCCCGGGCTGTTCTCCAGGTCTCACCAACATTAGAGCTAAGTCTGGTCACAGGTCACTTTTTCACTGTGGGCCATGCAAGTTCCAAAGGCTGCTCAGGCATCAGTTGGTTCTGACACCTGAAAGCCAGTCTGCTCTGGGATATAAGAAATTAAATCCTGCTGTGGGACACGGCCACAGCAGATCCTGCACCTCCCTCAAAGTCCCAGCACAGCAATGACATTCAGGGCAGGCTAACCCTGACAGAGACAAGCACAACAAACCTGCCTATAAACCATGTAATGTCTGGAAACCAGCAATCAAGGAATTCAACAACACAACTCAAAATTACCTGTTCTGTTGTGTTATCAAAAAAAAAAAAAAGAACCTAAAAGTGCAACATGTTAAGGCTACAGGATCAGCTGCCCAGTGTTGACCAGACCCCACTGCTTTCCCGAGGTTATTTGGTGTGCCAGGTGTGTAACACAAGTCAAGCACTTACCCAGGATCAGTAATGTCAGACCATTGAACAAGGCACCAACATAGGTGAAAACCCACATCAACACTGCGAACTGCAAGGGAAAAAGAGCCCGTCAGCCCTCAGTCTGTGCCCAGGACACGCCGCAGTTCGCTGTAAACACAAATACCAACCTAAGGAGCCCCAAAGTGCACTTGACCCTTGTGCACCTCCTGTAACCAGAGCTGGGTGATGAGATGGCTGAAGGGTTCAGTAACGGGATACGCGGCCTCCTGCGTCCAGGTCACGGGGCTGAGTTCAGCCCGAGTCAGCAGTGCCCAAACACTGCCCCGTGCCTCTGCAGGGCACTGCCAATTCCGTAGTGAAGAACGATGGGCAAACACAGTTCCTACCTCCCATCCTCCAGAGAGAGGGGACAGGCCAGGCCAAGAGAGGCCAAAAGGCTGACAGAGCCAGAGAGAAAGGAGGTCACACGTGTGTGTGGTGGCCCTGCTGCCACCCAAGTGCCCACCCACCTGCCCAGCCATGCTCTGACCAGACCAGGCAGAGACTCTGTCACATCAGGAAAAGCCTGTCTGGAAGGTAATGGGGTAGGGTGGGCTTGATTTACCTTTTCTCCTTCAAAAACCCCAAAGGCACTTTGGATATTAAAAAATTTGGGAACAAGAGGAGTGAAAAGTGCTCAACAGGGAAGCTGGCTCCAGGTTAGAGCCAAGCTCAGAAGCAAAGACATCCCTAAAGCCCCACACTGCCACCACTGCTGGCTCCCTATCTCAGCCTCCTTCCCCCTCCCTGCTGACAGCATTTGTCCAGCTCCGGGTGGGACACAGGCTCCGCTTCCCAGCTCCACACAAAGGTCTGCCCACATTTAGTGCCAGCTGGAGTGTCCCAGGCACACCTCTGACCTATAGCAGTGGGAGGGGACCCAGGGCTGCCAGCTCTATTTCAGGGTAGGATTCCTCCTGAGGAAAATCAGCTTTCTTCTAGAGTTGCAGGGCTGCTGAGGGGCTGAGCAGCAGCCAGGAACAGCAGCTTTCCCAGTGTTTATTCCTTGCTCTGCACAGAGCAGAGACCCCCAGCGCTGGTCAGCTCAGCACACGGGGCTGTTTTCCAGCAGAACCCTGGACAGACACCATGGGAAAACTGGCACAGGCACCAAAGAGTGCAGACCTGGGCACAGTGACCAATCCCAGATGGAAACACTGCCATCAGCAGGAGCTACACCCACGGAAAGGATGGGTACAAAGTGCTGCCAAGGAAAACAATGCATGGTTGCAGGACTGTGGGTGCAGGCCAGGACCCTGGTAACTGGCCTGCAGCCAAGGTACTCTGAACTTATGTATCCCAACATCCAATTCTAGCTTATCAAAAGATGTAAAATATCCAAACCAAACAAAATCAACAGCCAGCAATAAGGGCATTGACAGTCAACACAAGTTTAATTCCATGACCCCTGCAACAAAATCAAGTTGACTTCAAGAGCTTCACTCAAAATTGATCCTGTTCAAAATTCAGGTGCATTAACTGCAAGTGATGCAGTTCTTTGTCAGCACTTTTGAGATGTGACAAAGCAGCACCAAGGAAGGGCACAAAGTTAACCCTTGGAGAGGCTGCCCCATTCCCAGCAGCTGAAGGATTCTGGCAGGTTTTTCAAGGGAAATAAAGCAGATTTTGCTGAACTCCCTCATGATCAATTCAAACCCTGGCCCAGTTCTGCCCTGCAATACCAGGGTGCGCCTGGAGCTGACCTCTGCATTTTACTGGAGCAAACACTTCCATGTTGGAGCAGCCCTGCACATGCAGCACACCCCCAGAGAAAGAGGAAAGGCACCAGCCTGCACTGGGCAAAGAGCCCCCGAGTGTGTGACAGTTTGCAGTGGTTCTCTTGCATCCCAACAGCTATCCATGACCTACTCCCCATGGACACAATTCCTGAAGCTCAGCACCGCCCAGCCAGCTCAGCAGCCAGTAACACTGCTGATGACTCTGCCCAGGGAAGAAAATGTGAGTTTACATAAGCACAGGGGTAACGAAACACAGATCAACCCCAAAATCCAACCATTATCAGAACTATCCTATTTAGTGAGCATTGAATTTATGGTTCAAGAAAGAGCAAAATCCAGGAGTTCACATTTGACTACACAAGCTTTTCTCCACCCCAAGTCTGTCCAGAGCAGCATCAGGGCAGAACCATGAGCTGCTGCATGTGCAGGTTTTAACCCCCTTCAACTTACAGTACTGGATGGGAGAGGGACCCTGATCCCACAGCTCCTCTCTCTGCACCCCTCTGACACTTCAAGCAGTTCTCCCAGGACTATCCATCCTGGAGTCCATCTCAACCCCACACTTACTTACTGGTCTCTATTTTCTTCTTTTTATAAACTATGCAAACCCAGGGACCCTCACAGACACAATGAAGCTTACCTGAAACACACCCAAGAGATCTTTACAAACACAAAAATTCCTGCCTGAAACACCTCTAAATAAAGGTGTTTGTTTAGAAAAAGAAAGCAGAAGGCAGCCCATGATCCACCTCCAGAGCTGATACTGCCCCTCCCACCCTCTCTGGGTGAGGGAAGCTCAGGAGCCAAGCTTGGCATGACCCTACCAAGGACCTGTACGCCAGTGAAAGGCCTGTGTGGCTGATGGACTGAACCCAGTTTTGCCAGCCAAAATGGGCAAATCCAGAAGTGCCCCATGCCCCTTCTTTGCTACAGAATACTCAGAATAGAGAGCTCTCTTCCTCAAAGCCTCCGCTGAGCAAGAGCAGCAGTGCCCAGTACAAGCACAGCCTTTACCAAGACAAAATGCAGCTTCTCCTGGGGCTCTGGCAAGGGCTCCTCTGGAGTTACTCCTCAAGAGCTGTGAGGAATTTCTCCTTGTCCTGCATAAATATTTAGAGTCCATTTTAAGACTTCCCTGACTGAAGCATTGTTTAATAAAGAAGAAAAAAATCTTAACAAGACAGATTTTACAGTCAGAACTATTACACACAATAAACTGACCTGAAGACATTTTCTGCATTAGAGCTCTGTAACTTGAATTATACATAAACATGTGGTTTCCTATAGTGAAGATGTTTAAACTACACAAGCCAAGATATTTTTATTTTTTAAACCAGGGCCATTATATTACATAAGACTCTGGAATCTCAGTGTTCTCCTTGAGCACAAACTCTTCAAAATCAGTAACTTGTGCTTGTGAACTGTCCTGACATTCACTGGCTTCTGATAAAGGGTTGTTTCCAACTACCATAAATTAGACTAATTAACCTACATAAAGCATTTTAAATGTCAGAAGGAGAGAGGGGAAATGAATTAGTTCAGCTGAATAAACACATCTTTCCTATGGACTGTAGTATTTTAAGTGATTAGAGTGCCTTGAAGACATTCTGGCTGAAATTAATTCTGCTGCTAACATAATTCCTCCAGCAGGCCTTGTTTTTAGACCAACGTTCACTGGAACAGCAGTTGGCTTCTCACTGCTTCCTTCTCCTCTTCTGCAAGGGGTTGGGATCTCTGCACAAATGGTGGGAGAAGTCTCCTCACTCAGACCAAGGCACGGATCACAAAGGGCTTGATCAGAAAAAGTGACCTTGTGATTCCACATTTTTCTGTGCTGCTGGTAATCAGATCCAAACAGGACTTTGGCAGCAGCACTATTGATCATGTCTCAAAAAACAACCAGAAAAAGAATGCACCAGCTCCTAAAAAGCCTTGTCCTGCAAAGTCCTTTAGGAGCTGGGAGATGATTGCACAACCCCCAGGCCAATACTCCACCTCCTCTCTCCCTCTTGAGAAAAGAAATCTGTTCCAGGAGCAGCAGAGCTCTCTTACACCTCCTCTTGCTTCCAGAGGGAACTGCCCCACTGCAGGAGCCTTGCAGGGCATCAGGTGCAGCTTTTCTGGCACAAACTATGTTTAACTTAGAGCATTATGAGAAACTGCATCTACAAACTCTGGGTAAGACTTAGAGATCTGCCTGCAGATTTCTATTGCACAATTACAACGAAGACTTGGGCAGCCTTCCTGGTTTTCCCAACCTTTCACAAGGAACCCTTCCCCCAACTCTACAACTACTCAAAGGACTTTACAAAGCACTAAGTAAGGGGATTTACTGCAGGATAAATGCAAGTTTTTTCAAGAAGATTAAGCAAACTGAAAAAGAAGTGGACAATACACTGCACTGGGTAAAGGAAACACCAGTTTCAAAAACAAACAAAGGCAATTAGAGCTTGAAAGGAGAGAAAATAATTCTCCCAGAACAAAACTGAAGCCTATTCTTTTATTTTGGAGGGGGTTTTGGTGTGTTTTGTTGGGTTTTTTTCTTTTTTTTTTTGTTACATTTTGTTTAATTTATTACTATTCTTCACAGTCAGTTGTGCTCTGCCACTCTCAATAAATCTTATTAAATTCTACATGGATGTACTTAACCTGTTACACAGCACTGCTCACACTGGGTAGAATAATTTGCAAACCCCATTTCAGTAATTCCCATCACTAAAAGCAGCAGCTTTCACTCCCAAATCCAGGGGCTGGAACAAGTGTCCACCTTCCCAGTAACCCAAAGGCATCACCCAGTCCTCAGCATTCCAGCAGAAAGTGGAACAAGATCTCCTGTTTGAGACAGGGAGCTGTGCACTAACCACAAACAGAAAACCAGCTCCAAACCAGGCTGGGACAATCTAGCCCAGAGCCAGGTTTTCCAGAGGGGCACACACATCAGTGACCCACCCCCAATGCCCAGACTGGAGCATGGCTTGTTTTTCAGAGGATTCCTGCTGTGAGAGGCACCAGTGAGGAGCTGGAACAGGGAGCTGCAGGCAGCCACAGCTTATTTCTGCCTTCCATCTGTGGTACTGCTCTGCCTACGTGCAGATCAAGTCATCCTTTACAGTTACCCCATCACTGCAGGCAGCACTCGATATCCAGCCCTGTGCCAAACACTTCCAAGAGCAAACTACACCTCGTTATTTACTTAACCAGAGCCATTGCTCATTCTGCAAGGACCAGCAGGCCTTGCTAACCTGGCTCAGCAGCAATGTCCTCAGAGAGGCAAACTCACCTTGAGGGAATCCACCAGGTCATCGACGAGGAAGAGGCGCCGCAGCTCCCGGACGGTGCCGTTCACGTGGCCCAGCACGACATTGCTGTACTTCTGGATGAGCTCCTCCGACACCGCCACGTCCAAGTCCAGGTAAGCCCTACAGGGGACAGCCAGGAAACCTCAGTGCAACAGCGTTGCAAACTTGATCTATGTGTCAGATACAGTACCAACAGAACCTCCTTTTTGTGCTATAGAGAAACAATTCACACTGTGACCAATGCTGAAATGACAGAACAGAACTAACCTAAGTTATTCCTAATGAATTATTTTTTTTCTCACTGCTATTTACTCAGTAACCTGCAGCAGGCAAAAAAGGCAGGCAGGCAGGCTAAGACAAGGGAAAAAAAAATCTTACAAAAGCAATATATCCATTTCGGCCCCTGTGGAGTTACCATTAAGCTGTAACATACTATGGCACATCAAAATGAGCTGAATTTCCCATTTCCTAGAAAAAACTCTCACAGCTAGTGAGAGCAGTTCTTTTACAAAAAGATATAAACCCTATCTGGTTGTATGTTCTTTCCACTCCACTGTCACTTATCTGTGGTTGCAGTGGCTATGGCAATTTGGAGTCTTTAAACAAAGTATAAATTATTTATCTAACGCGCTGGAGGCAGAAGGAGCAACGCAGCACATCTGTAAAACGGAGCTCATTTTACAGTTGTTAAATTTTTGTTTAAGGGGATTCTGCTTTGGGGTGGTTTTTCTGGGGGATTTTTTAATATGAAAATTGCACAATGCTCCCATGTATGTAATTTAAGGCAAAGCTAAACATGACCTTGTGGCAAGTCCAAGACAAATGAAAATACTTCAAATGGTAACTGCAGCAAGCAGCCATTTCAAGGCTATGTTCTGCCATTCACCCTTGGCTTCCATCTGCTCACCCTTCCCAGCTCATCCACAGGACACTCAGCACCTGCATCAAAAATCCAATTCTTCTCATGGGATTTTTCAAGTAAAAATATGCTTCTTGTGGATAAGCTATACAGAAAAAAAGCAAACAACCAGGTATGCTGGGCAAGAATGTCTGGAAGCTACTTAGGAATATCAGTATTTTTAGGAAAAAACTGCACAAAGAGCACAGGTAGAACAAGTTCTGCTTGTTCTTGCTATGAAAAAACTTGAAACTGTTGTTCAGATAATGAGAAGCAAACAAGATTTCAATTGGGAACATTAACCCTAACCAGGGGGTGTTTTTTCCCCAGAATTTTGTCCCACAGACTGGCTTCCACTGCACATGGTCTGGGAGGAATGGAGGGAAACCAACAGAAACATTTTGCTTTCCCTTAGAGAAGATGGGAAGAAGGGAATACTACAAAATTAGTAAGAGGGCTGTAGACAGAGGGGCAAACAGGACTTTCTGAAGGCTGCAAGGGGAGACTGAGCCACTTCAGTCATTAATAACAGGGAGAAGCAAGGCTGGGCAGGGGGGACAGGGAAAGAGGAAACACACACTCCTTCAAGTTCTCCAACACAGATTAAAAAGGTTTTATTTCTCTTAAGAGGCAGCTCTGCAGCAGTGGGTACCTGTACCCTGTCACTGACCTCACAAAAGTGGAGAGCAGAGCTACAACTGCTGCGCACTAAACCACGTGTTTTAAGGTCTTAAAAGTTTCAAAAAGATTAAAATAGCCCTTTGTCATGCTTTAAACCCTGCTACATCTATTCTGATTTTTCCAGCCCCTGTACCAAGCCCTCAGTCCATTTTCTGTATTTACTGTACAACTCCTGATAAAGTCTAAAAGTGAGGAACACATTTTTTGGTGCAGAGTCTTTATGTTATTATGCAACATCTTACAGCACGAGTCACCCACTGCTCTGGCAGCACCAACACTGCTGCTCTCCAAAACAACATCATTTGGCTTAATTAAAAGAAAAATCTCACCTGAAGGGGTGGCCCTCATCAGACTTCTGGATTGCCTGGATAACTCCCTTGTATATCCTAAAGCTGATGGTGACAGAGAGCAGGGCCAGGGCAATGTAGGCTGTGACGCTCACGATGCTGAACACTGTTAATGAGAGCAGCAGGAACAAGCTGGCTCCAAACACCACCCCGGTCTTCTTAATGTCTCGCCAGTAAAGGAGGTCAACAACTACAATTTAAAAGAAGTAGGAAATTAGAACAAGACACCTTTGGCATTCATATCAAGGCAGTAATTTTTCATTATTCACTCGACTGCTTAGAGGCACCAAGAGTGGCACTTGAGAACCCCCATCAAACCAGAGCTGAAATCAAAACTAGAAATAGGTTATTTAGTACTGGTTCTGCTCTGCACTTCAGATTATTGGGATTACTGCTATTAGGATTACCCCAGATGCAATTGTTCAAATTTTAAAACAATGCTGCCCTTAAGCAATGTCAGAATTCATCTCTTCAGCTACTGTGCTGTGTTCTGCACCAGAACCACAGCAGTTTGTGCTTCATTTCCTCTCATTGTCGGGCATTTTGTGGAGGTCACTCCCTGGAGAGATTGATTCCAATTCCCTGTTAGGACAGATAACAAGACACCAACAGATCTCTAAACCATTATATCTTTCCAGGCCTGGTAGAGGCAAAGGCACTGCTCGAAGACTCATTAACAGTTCATTTTGTTTTCTTTTGATGGAAGCATTCCCATGGGAGTTTATAATGTTGATTATGGGTGACAGACTGAGCCATCAAGAGGGAATACTCTCCCTGAAATGTCAATCCAGGCTAAATCTGCTGTGCTCCAATGCAGAAGACTTCATTTGCAAACCAAGTTTAGTTTTCCTTATGTGACCCTCATTAGAGACCACAATATTATGCCATTTTTAGCATCACTGATCAGAGCAAAGTACACCCTTGCACAAGGCATAGGTAATGGCCTAACACACCCACTGCAGATGTTTGTTAACAGCAGTAACCTACTAGAAACAGAGTTCAAGATGAATTACAGAAACGTATTACTACTGCACTGCACATTTAGTAATCCTGCCTCATCCTAAACATCACCAAAATTAACTGTAAAACAGTATATCACAGCTTGGAATAGATTATTTGGATGACTGTAAAAACATTTTAAAAACAGAATTTGTCTATTATTTCTTGCAGGATGAAAACACAGTCATGCACCAACATTCAACACTTCTCTGTAGGGCAAAGTCTGTGTAACCCTTTTGTAGGTACAACATGCCAAAGCCGCTGGGGCTGGGGTGTGTTTTCCCAGACTTTCAAGAGCTGAAGTTCTTTCCAGTTATTCCAACATGGAAACTATACTGCATAGCAGGAAAGATGAAAACCATGGTCAGAAACCTAAACCCACCCTAATGCAAAGTATCTAACCCCAATATTTAATTCACATTTCAGCAGAAGTTTCCTGCAGCCCCACAGACAGAGCAAGGTTACAGCTGCACCAACACCTTCAATTTATCGCAGACCAGAAGTGCTGTGGAAAGAACAGCCTCGCCCCTCCAGCACCATCCATCCCACTCCTTTCTTCCAGCCTGGCTGCCTGTGCCGTGCCAAAACCATCCCAGAAAGCCGGGAGCCAGCCAGATCAGGGCCTGGAGCTGCCACCATGTGACTGCACAAACATGTGGGGGCAGAGATAGAGCAGCATCGCCCGGGGGCAACGCTCCTGCTCTCCCAGCACCTCAAATCCAAATTCCTCCTCCCACTGCAGCCCAGGCTCCAAGCAACACCACCTCTCCTTAACATTTGTAAAAATCAAACAACCAAAATCAACTCATCGTAGATCTGCTATTGTGTGGGTTGCAATCCCAAAATTTAACTTTTTCTTTGGGTTCTTCCTTTGCTTCCAGACACAAAAGAATCTACTGTTGTCTCTGCACACCTTGCATTAAACATCAACAAAATTATGTGACTGACCTAAGAATCCTTGTAAACCTGTAAACCTAAACGGAGCTGCACGGAGCCTCAACACCTGGGTGAGATCTTCACAACCAGTCTTAACAAAACCAGTTGGTGGATTTTGTGCTCTTAAAGCATGTAAGGCATCTTTTAAAAAAGTAAAAACCCTCATTTTTTTGAGCGTTTGTTGCAAGTACTGAAACTGTGTTTATTTTTAAATGCTGCAATTTGAGCATCCATGCACTCGAATTTGGTGCTGCCCCTATATCAGGTGACACATTCAGTATGAGCCCTGCTCCTCTCTGCCTGCAGACAGCATTATTTCTGTAAACCAGCTGCTCCCTCCTCTTTGCACAGCTTTAAAGCTGTGGGTTCTTCCTGCTCCGTAGGAAATCACTTATTCCATGCATTAATGCACTATCCCACTTATAAGGAATGTAAAGAGAGTAATTCATCTGTATGACAGTTCCAGAATGCTAGAAACAAAGGTACATTGCTGGAATTAAAGCACACAGACAAAGCCAAATGGCCTTTAGCGACCCATCAAGTCTTTTGTTCTCGGTAATCAATAAGAAAAATCCCCGCCAGGAGCTCCTGGACCAGAGCTAAGCTGCACATAAAACATTTTTCCTCATTCCTTCTCCACTCCTTTTGGAGAAGGAGCAAATGAGCGTCGGCTTAACTGACATATGGATCTGGTTTCATCGTAAATTCCTCAAAGGAAATTCGGCGTTTCAGTCACTGAAAAACTGCTTTGTAATTTTGCAGTCCAAGAAAGCAGATGAAGCCACTCATTTGTATTCTCCAATTGATCAGAAACAAGTTATTTGCATTTATGTTGAAAGGAAAAAATTAAAAGCATTACTAGAAGCAGCTTTCTGGCTTCAACTTACACGCAAGATATTCACAGCAGATTAAAAATAAAACCAGAAAAACAAAAACCTCAAACCAATTTTCAGCAACAGCCCTGCAACATCTTTCCTCATGGAAACCGTTCTGAGCTGCATTTTATACAATATGAAGTATAATAAAATAAATAATATTAATGCACGTCTTGCAGGCCTATTCTAAAACAAGAACAGCTGCCTACATTTGGTAAGCACGAACTGTCACTTGGCACGTCTAAAAATAGTGCTGTACCATCCGTGCCTTACATGCACAACTCATCCAGTTACATTTTGCTTTTAAAGCAAGTGCTGCGATAGCTTTGGCGCTGTATTTTTTCAAGTCTTTTTCTTTCACATATTTAACTTAAAACCGAGCAAGACAATATCGGGTTTTGATGACAAAAACAAGCTGTCTGATATATTTAATCTGATAATCCTCTTTTAAAAACCCCTGAACCAAGCAACCCTGTCTTGTTTTTGGTTTTTTGGTTTTGTCTTTTTTTTTTTTTTTTTNTTTTTTTTTTTTTTTTTTTTTAGAAAGAGAAATTAAAAGCGAGACCTACAAGCGAGTTGAGCTCACGTGTACCACAGACAACCAGGAAAAAGGAACTAACCCATTTTGGCATCCATCTTGAGCGTGCTGCAAGCACCCAGCCCTTGCACGGCTCGCTCCCGGCGCTTTCCACTTCCTGCGAGGGCACTCGGAGGTCGGAGCTACGCAACCTCCGCCCGCTGCCGTCCCAAATCCAGCGGCGGCCGGGCCGCCAATGGCCGCCTGCGCGCTAAGTCCTTGGAATGCAGCTGCCGAGCCGCGGGCTCCCTTGCACAATGGACAACTCCCCTCCATCCAGTATCTGCAGCCCGACAGACCCCGCGCCTGAGCGCCGAAGAAAGGCTGGTTGTGTCAAAGAGGAGCGGAGAGGGGGGAAAAACACTGTACGGTTTACAGGCGTTGTTACACTGGAACCTTTCTGTGCTCTGAAAGGTAGGCACGGATCCTTTCTACTCTCCTAATAACAGCACGGAGGCACGGGGAAGAGCCTTTTCTGGCTTACATTCGCGTTGTGCCGACAGAGAAATGGGACAGCAGCGCTGAGAACAGGCAGCTCTCAGCACGGCTGCGGCGCAGTGTTCCATCTGTCACCCAGCAGGAAAAGCTGCTGGGGAGAAAATCCACAACCACAAATTGTTCTGCATTTCTGCTCAGAGAGGCCTTTTCCACTGACACGTAATAAACTTCATATTCACACAGGATGTGATCTCCAGGGTTTCTACTGATCCCTGTGCAGAGAATCCGACTGCTGACCCTGCAACTTCCACTGGAGTGGGGCAGCCCCGGCTGGACACAGCCCAACCCCCAGGAGAAGCCATCAACCATCCAGTGGTTGGTGTGTTGACTGGGGTTTGACATTTTCTCAGGATGATTATTCAAAATCCTGGTTGACATCCTAACAGGACCAGGGACTGGGCCACAAAATTGCAGCCTCCATTTGCCCTCACTGGACGCATCGGAAGCCAGTTTGGTCCTGGACTGTCTCCTTGCAAGCCAGAACAACCACCAGCCCTGGCTGGAGAAACTGGGTGGTGACAGCAGGACTGCAAGTGGTGCCAAGCACGTGGGACTGCCACCAACAGAGCTGTCCCTGTCCCAGGGACAGGCATCCCCGCGGAGCAGCGCATCCAGCGGAACCGACGGGCAGGAGGGCACAGGACAAGGCTGCACCACACACAGTTCAGGCCTGGCACATCTGCACCACAACCCCAGCAAAAAAAGTGATACAGATTTCACAAGTACATGCTAGAACAACAACAAGGCAAACGCTACCAGATTCTCAAAGAAAACTCCAAACAACAAACAAAAACCCAAAAAACCCACCCCACAAATCCCAAATACTACCTAATGAGCCAAAGCAACATTTTCCTTTCATTTCTACTTGACCAGATACTCGTGCATGTGTGCACAATGTACCAACTGGGAAAACCATACCAAAGCTCCAAATATTCATGGTAAAGGTTGCCAATGCAATCTTTGCCAGCAGTTAACTAAGTTAAACCAAAATTCAGAGAGATTTCTGCTCATTAATTAGAAAAAAATCCTGGGATGACCTAGAAGTACAGCTGTGCAGTTCAGCATACCATCATATCAATATTCACCCATTAAAACCTGACAATTCCTTCAAGTCATATTAAAAATTAAATAAATAAATGTTACATTTTAGTACCGATTACTCCATAGGGCCCATCTTCAAGAGCATTCAAAATTAAAATCATGCTACCCCCAGGGTAGACCTATTTGATCCTATCTATCTAGATGATCAATACCACAGGTATTAGTCAATGCCACAGGCTGTACCACTTGCATTACGTTTGTTCCTCAACTACAACACATTAACCAAATCTAAATTTAAGATTATATTCATTAGGAAGTAGTGTTTCAGTTGCAAAGTCCAAATACGAACCATACTTTTTGCTCTTCTCTGGTTTCAGATTTAATTTCTTTAGAAGTAATTTTTTAGCATGGAAAGAAGCCTGTTGCAATATTTGCTTCTATATTTATTTTGGGGCTTGATGAATAGTGCAATCAGTCCCTGAACTTTACCCATCATTTTCCATGCTACTGGAGCCTGACCTAAGGAAGGAAGAACGTGAAACACGGCGTCTTCATCTTGTTCTAAACAAAAAAACAACTCTAAACCAGGCTTCAACAGCAGCTGCAAAAGGAGAGGAACCAGGGTCTTCTGCTTCCCTGGAACCCTTCATTTCTGCTTCCATTTTCTTTTAGACCTGATCTCTGCTCAGGATGGGCAATTCAGGGGTTTTAAACCAAAACAGACTCCATTGTTCTCAAGGCCTCAAATTCCAGGGTTGGAAATGTGCTTTCAGATCAGCACCACCCCTGCTGGGCTGATTGTAAAAGAAACCTGAAAATTGGGCCTGAACGCAAAAAGGGAACTTGCCTTCCAATTTTTACCAAAACCTTCTGACCTCACCCCTTTGTTTTTTTTCCCTTTCCTTTCTTCCCATCCCCGAGAATTTCAGGCCTGATGTATGAAGCCTTGAACATTTAAATTACTTACACATCAACAACATATTACTAAACACTGCATAATATTTTTTCCTAATATTTTACAGCCCTTTAAAATGAAAGATTAAACTTTAAGAACCTGATTTCCCAGGGACAGTGGTTTCACCTTCAGGACTTTTTTTGCGTTATATTTAGGTTCTGAAAAAGCATTCTATGGATTTCAGAGCGATGGCAATTTTGTTCAAGTGGAAAAAATATAAAAAACCTAAGATTTTGAACAAGAATTCCCAAAAAAAGAGGAAAACTTCACAAGCACCAAGCATGACAGGGCCCTTTAAAATATATTTAAGTATCCAGAGATTATTAAATTTTTTTAAAGCTTGTCCTGTTGATAAAGTATGAAGATTACTTATTCAAATAAGGCTTAAACTCTAACACAGTGAGCACTAATGTAATGATCCACAGAGATTTACACCGGAGATCTCCCATTGGTGCTTACAGGAACAAAGGTCAGCACCACACTAATTTAAGGTTAGCTACTTATTTACCTAAAACAATTTGGTATTATGGCTGTAAATTCTTAAAAATCAGACACAGTTTTACCTAGAATACGACAGAACTATGAAGGATCCAAAGCAAATGGGATTAAGGGTAGATTTCAAACAGATTTTTAGAGAAAATACCCCCACCCTGCTGTAGCCTACGAGCAATTTCTCCTCTTAAAAATATTAAAACATGACCTGTAGATTACATGGGGTTTTTCAGTTAATGGATGGTATTGTTAGATTATTAATAATCTCGAAATTTCCAAGGACCACCGACTAAATTCAGACTATGCTGGTATTTGTGCCATGCATACCAAAACAAGCCCTTCATTAATATGCTCTGGAGGACTGGAAAAGATCTGCAGTGTCACACGAGCCGTTTCACCTACATAAAGTATTTATTCTTCTGCATTGCTCGTATTTACCCATTTTAACCTGCAGCTTTTATAATTCTGCACGTGGCACAAAGACTCCACATCTTCAGCTACAATTCACAATCAAATAAATACATGCTACAGACACCATTTGCTGAAAACGACCCGCGGCACGTCAAAGGAATAAAATAAGGAAAAAAGGTGAAAGAATAAATACCCTTATCCTTCCAACTGCTCGGCTGACTGTCCATCTCTCCAGCTGGGATTATCAATTATGCATTCCAAGAGGGGAGAGCTGCGGGAGAAGCGCCCTGCAGCCCAGGGAGGGAACCATGGGCTTCCCCGGGCTCCGCAGTGGTGCTGCACTGGTGCTGCAGGAGCGGGTCAGCTGACGGGGTGTGGAGCTGACGCAGTGCTGGCACCGCACGGCCCCGCTGCGCCCGGCGCAGCCCGGAGCGGCGGCGAGGAGCGCTGGCACGGCGGGAGCGGCGTCTCCCGGCCCCGGGGAGCGGCTCCTCCCGGCACGGCGGCCCCGCTGCACGGACGGCAGCGAGGGCTCCAAAGCCCGGCCGCGCTAAGCGGCTTTTCGCGGCCCGGCTAAAAGTAGTCACCAGACGAGCTTTAAATAGATTACTTTTCAAACAGAGGTTCAAAGGCGTTTAGAAACCTCCCAGATGTATGGCTTCCCCTCGGGTTTCTGTAAACTCATGGCTGCCTGCTGGAGGACTAACAGAGACATCTTTGTAACACTTCTCCCTTCACAACAAGCGGCGTGAAGGGAAACAGAAAAGGACCCTTTCTGTGCCTGGAACAAAAGCAGAGGCTCATGAAGAACACGATTAATCCTTTTGCTGGTATCTTTAGTCCTCAGGAGCTGCTCAGCCATATTTATTCCTCTTAAGGAAGGTTGCAGAAAAAATTGCTCAGCACTTTACCTCATTCCTACAAGCAAACACCTTCCCCTTTTTATATTTTACATCAGCATTCTCTGTTGGCAGCTGCTGATCTGACTGTTCCCTTCATTTAAATAAAAACAGGAACCTGACAGTTTACAGTACCAACATATAGAAAATAACATATGGAAAGTACTGCACAAACAGGAGAGGAGCGTGAACTACAGCTCTGAATCTGAAAGAGAAGAGCTGTGGGAATCCTGTTGGCATTTTGTTTCCATCCCTGCTGAAAAAAAACCCAACTTTTTTTCCAGTTTGGAGTTTCTTAAGATCTGAAGCTAACAACAGAAAGCTAAAATCTTCCCAGGACTGCTCCAAAGCCTCTTAAAAATCTAGTACACCATTTTCTTAAGAACTAGAAAAGGGCATTCCCATGTTTCTAGGAAAATACTGTAGACCAGGAGGGCTAGAGAGCCCAATTCAGACCTTAAATAGACATTTTCACTTTTCATTAGAACAATCGTACACTGAGAAAGATTACTACAAAAAGACCCAAAAGCCCTGGTTTTGACTTCAACTACTACATAAATTTAAGGCCTCCTTTGACAGCAAGACCAGTTACATCTCTTTTTAACTTATACAAAAATATGCATTTCAGTTCCAATTTCAACAGGTAAATCCAAACAAATCCAAAATAGGAGGGAAGTAGAAGTGTATACTCAAACATCACAGTGCAAGCAAATGTGAAAAGTTGCACTACAAAAAAAAAGTACAAAACATGTCTGAGAATCTGCTTCTGTCTTCAGGCTGAACTGGAAACCACCAAAACCTGTGAGTCGCTGTCCATATTTGCATTGTCACTAAATTTGCCAAAAACATCGTGCTTTCAAAGGTCTTTCCACTAATTATCAAATTTCTAAAGATACCAAATTAAAGCCTCTTCATTTCATAGTTACATTCTTTATATCTTATACTTAAAATAGTGAATTTATGCAACTCTGTCTAACCAGAGTTTGTTGTGGCCACAGCAGAGCAGCTGCCCCACCAGTCCTGTCTCTCCCATCTCCAGTGTGCCCTCAATGCCCCCCAGGAGTTGCTCCCTGGCCTCCAGATCCTCCTCTTTACTCTCTGCATACTCAGTGTTCACTCTCACCACTCCATGCACACACACCCATAATGAAATCCATCTCCCATTTCAGGCAAGAGGGGACCCTACTCTGCACACAAACTGGGCACCAGCACTGCCAAACTTCTGGAGAAGCTCTGTTTTCAGCAGGGATATTGCACACCTGCCTCTAGAGCACGTTTGAACACCAAGTACAGAGGAGGTGGCATTATCAGGTCCCCCAGACAAGTCAGACACAATCAGTTCTGGACACGTGTCACGGAACGCCCCAGGCTCCACGGGGCTGCTGCCTGGCAGGGCAAGTGCTTTACTCACTCACTACTCACACATTAAATCACCCTGAGCAGGGGCACTGAGAACAGTACTGCACCTCTCTGCTCTCCCTCAGAGCTGGTGCCTATCTGGCAAAGTTGGGAACTTGGCCCAAATGCTCCATTTTCTCCCTAATTCTGCCCCTCTGAAGGAGCTGCCCTCAGGCTTTGCTCTTTTAGCAGCCTCAGCGACACAAGTCTTTGCCTCTCAACAGGGGTCACAGGAGCTCTAATGAAACACAGCAGGTCTGTGTCTTTCCTTCAGAAAAATTTCACTCATTGGGTTTGGGGTTTTTTCATTCCTCCTCCTCCTCCCTCTGCAAATTCTCTGCCCTCTGGAACTCTATTTATTACTATTTACCTGGTAGCATAAAAGATTACCTGAACAAGCAAAGAATCTAAGAATATAATGAGATTAAATTAAATCAAGATATTTTATGTTGAATTAAATGGAATTTTACCAATCTGCTTCTGAAAGAAACTCAGAGACGTTCCAAGGCATTTTTTCTCCACTGAATAACAACAAACAAACCAAAACACCTATCTGCTGAGTGGCTCCATTTAACTCACTACAAATACAGAAAATAACAGAAATTCCCCAAATGGGTACAGCTGGTATCAGGCAGAACTTGTAATGTCCTTTAAGCTTCACACAACTGCAATGACCTGGTTTCTGTTACAGCATCACAGGAAGTATTTGATTTCTGCCCCCATGTTGTAGGAGGAAAAAGGAAAGATTCAGCATTAGTACCACCCTCTCAAAGCACATTTCCCACCTGGGCTTCACTTTTGTACTTGCCCCCTGAAGAAAATCCATGAAATGTAAAATATTATTAATTAGCTGCATTTCTGAGTGCCTGTAATGAAAGCAAATAAACCAGTCAGGTTTAATCTGAGGAGTATGTCTACAGAGCTGGTGGTCAAACCCACCATGAAACAAGGGTGTTCTGGGAAAGTGAGTGTCTTGATAGTAAAGACCTCAACATTACTTCCAAATATTATTGTAATACTCAACATGGACACGCTGAGGGATTTAAACTGCCAATTTCTATTTTAGTACATAACTTTGTTGTGGCCAGAGGTTTTGAGTCTATAATTCAATACTATAAAAACCCCCACATCCCATCAATCAAAACCAGGTTTGTGGAAAGCATGGGCTTGGGGAGGGTTAATGATCTGTATGAGAGAAGAAAGTCTGAACAGAAGGGCTGAGATAGGCAACATGTATATTTAGCTTTCACCTCAGACTCATTTCAAGAGTTGGGAATTTCTCCAAACCTGGATGGATCCCTTCCCATCCGGCAGGCACTGAGGTTCCACCTCGGTGACAAACACTAGATGGCATTAAAGCCCTGTCACACAGGCTGGCCCTAATCCATGGCTCCCCCGCGCCTGCTGCACCGGCCTGGTGCTCACACCTGCAGGAGCTGGGGCAGCAGCACCTGAACCCGCAGCAACTGCCCTCTGAGGTCACATCTTACCAGGCAGCACACTGATGGAGCTCAGGAATGCGTGTTTGAGGTCTAGTGAGGGTGACAGAGAAGCAAGGCTGTTTGCTCAAAGCCAAATACAGCAGCTACTGAGAAATACAGACTTGGAAAAAAAAAAAAAAATCACTGTATTCAAGACAGCAGAAATTGCTGGTATTGCAGGGGGGTATTTGCCCTTAAAATTGTTCCAGCTGTTACCTACAGTTCTGAATTTGCTTGGGTTTGGGTTTTTGCTTTTGTGTGCTTCTTAAATCTGTCCAGGTTACCCAAGGGTGTGCCAGGCACCATTTAACAAACCTCCGTCTACCCAGGAGGCTCTTCAAAGCTTTACATTTGCTTCAGTGGAATGGGGAAGTTTAAAAAGTATCTGTAACATTTTAGAATCCCTGTTAGCTTAGTGGGACGTTACAACACACTGGCATTTAGGTTAGCTTCCAAAAAATAGCACTGTTAAGTAAGCATTCCACAACCTTGGATTTAAGTGCACCAGTAAGACAGCTCAGATTAAAGCTTTAACAAGCATCAGTCACACCATCACACCAGCTGAATTCCTCAAGTCTTAAGACACAGTGAAATCTATTTCAGTTCCACTGATGGGTAGGAAAAAAACACCCCAAAGAACAAAGGTAGACTCAGAAGGCCAAACACATGCACAGATGCACTTGGCCTTGTGATGAACAATCCCGCCTTGTTAGTTCTTCAATGATACTTTGAAATTGTGCCTAAGCAGTGTGGTATTTAAAGCAGACAACTGATGTTGTTTATGGCTCGTCTCAGAAGTCCAGTTCTGTATTTGCAACACAGCGGAGTGTGGAGAAAAATCCAGAAAAAAAAGAGCCCATTTTTGAGTTGGTATTCTCTTCTATTTAGCTTTAAGCAAGTGTTCCTCGTGCATAAAGCAAAAAATTTTCTTCCCAAACACCACAGCATGTCAAAAATGAAAACTGCAGCTGCTCTCCAGAGTGAACACAGTACTGAGAGGCTGCAGCTCCCCAGCCCAGCTCACAGCACACGGGACAGACCTGGGCCCTGCACTGGGCCATGGATGGGAGGGCGATGACCCTGCTCAACTCCTCCTCTCTGCTCTGGCAGCTGGGTCTCTGCAGCTTCTGGGGCAGCTTCCCACGGATGGAAGAGCAGCAGCCGTGTCCTCCTCAGACCCATGAGGGGCTGCCTTCCCCAGGCAGGGACTTGCCACCTCCAGCCTGCTACATCTATGCAGTGATTAAAGAGCCTCTCCAAAGGTCTCCCTTTAAAAAAGCTAACACAGAAGCTCTTATGTTAAGTGCAGTGTTTTGCTTTGTTTTTTTTTAAAGTGGTCTGAGCTCTAAGCAATTAACCCCTTGACATGAAGTGCAGGACACACAGCTGCTCTGAAGACAGCTCTATCTGCTGGAAGCCTGAGGAGCCTTCAGAGAACACAGGGACACACACAGAGTTTTAACAGTGCAGGTTATCAATGAAGTTTTACCCCAAGCCAAGGCAAAAGCAAAACTCTCTCCTTTCTGCCTTACCTGTACGTATAGAGGAGGCGAGACAGGAGAAATGGCAAAGGTAAACATTAAAAAAATACATCTTCTACCTTATTTCCCAAACCTATTTCAATTGCACCAACACTGATGTTTCACTTCAACATGCACCTGCTATTCCCTTCCAACTCAGGGTATTCTGTAATGCTATTTTATGAACTGTAGGCTGCAGCTACTGCATAAATACAGTACTGCTGCTGAGTCAAACTAACTCCTGCTTTTCTATTCAGAGCACTGTGCTTTCTGCAGTAGCTGTTTTTTTTGGTGTGATTGCTTCTGATCAAAGCTTAAGTAGCAGCAGAGTGCTGCAATATCAAAAAGCAAAGTACTCCTCTGGTCTACAAAAAGCTGGAAATTCATGAGGTGCTCAGTTTAGAGAAGAGAATACAACTTCCTGCTACTGTAACTGCACATTACTGTAAGAAAAATTAACTATACTGAAGTGCAAGCCCCACCTGAAAAAAGAAACAGAAATTAATACCTGTGCTGTGCATAAACCAATTTTAGTGTTTGCAGAACACTCAGCTTCTTAATGACCACTTTTCCAGTAACCTGCATACTAAGGTCCCTCACGTTCACCACTTGGTTTAAACCACCGGCCTTGATCTAACACAGCTAGAGATGCACAGGCTCTTTTCCAGAGTCCAGGCACATACAGGAGCACCAGGGGTATTTTCCTGAGTTTTACAGTCTGATGTCTGAACTGTTAATGGAAAGGAAGAAATGCCTCTTCAATTCATGTGCACACAGCGAACAGCATCCCAGATTCAGCAGTTGGGAGGCCACCCCATGCTCAGCCTGGGGACAACCATGGAAGGGCCTGCAGTGAGCAGTCACTTATTTCTGCATCAACAGACCATGAGCAGCAGAGCTGGAGGAGAAACCTGGAGATGCTGAGTCCATCCCTGATAAACAGAAAAAAGGTACTAAAGCAATCAGAATGTGAAAAAGGTACAAGTGCAGGCACTGACATTTTCTGTTACCCTTGGCCTACAGAGAAGTTTACAGAAAGTGATTTAAAAAGAGTAAGTCAAGACATGCTTAAGTTTAGCTAAAGAATTATGCAGATCAGCAAACTGCAAGACAGCATACACAGATTACCTGAAGACTTATTCAGCTTTGCTGAAAATACAGCAGTAGGTTTTTTCTTTTCTTTAACAGAAGCAGCTTCTTTCTCAGGTTCCTTCTCAAAAGCTCCTGGTTTTACTACACTGACTATCTCTTTTTCAGCAGATAAAGGTGAGGTATCTGTGGCTGGTAAGGACATGGTGGATACTTCAGGCACTTCTCTGTCCACAGCCTCCAAAGACTTCTTCAAGGCATTGGTATCTTCCTCAGCTTTCACTTCTACATTCTTCACAGACAGATCACAGGGCAGCTCTGAGCAAGGCAACTGCCCCTTCTCACCCTGGATCACCTTAGTGATGTCTTCACCTTCATCTTTGTGCATTATTTCGTGGTCAGTGGCTTCTGTCACAAATTCAGGAACAGTTTTAGGATGACCTAACATCACAAAGTCTTCTTCCACTGAGACTGGGGAAGACTCCATGGGTGAGAGAGCTTTGTCATCTCCTGTTTTTGGTTCCATAGCAACAGATACATCAGCTGAATAAGCCAAAGCATCAAGCTCTTCCATTTGAAGAGGAATCTTATCTGCCTTGGCTATTTTTGCAGGTATTGGCTCAGATGGTGAAGCAGCAACAATTTTGGAAGAGTCCAGCTGGGGTTGGAATGACTCCAGATAAGGTTTGCCCGTGGCAGCTACTGAATCCACCAGTCCTTCCTCCTCATGTTCTTCATCAGTTGCAATACTCTCAGTGGATTTAGTCTTTAAGAGGAGAGATGGATCTTCACTTGCTTCCTCAGCAAAGTCGGATATCATTTGGCTATTAAACAGGCCAGCTTTTCCAAATTGTGGAGACAAGGTTCCATCTAGTTCCTGGTCTTCAGGCACATCCTGAGAAATGCTTTCTGTTACTGGCGTCTTTGAATACTCTGTGAAAGACAGAGGAGGAGATTCACCAGAGACCTTTGTTCCCTTAATTAAGTCACAGGCAATAGATATATAAGGAGTCTCCAGATCTTCAGGAGTGGTGCTGCTTTCACCATCAGGTTGCTTAAATGCCAGTGTCTCCTTTGCTTCCTGGGCCTGTGTCAGTGGTACATTCACTGCCTCTTGGTATACAGGAGGGTTTTCAGCCTCTTTTACATTCTCATACTTGGCAGTGGGCATAAATGTTTCCAGTGGGGAAGCTTCCAGCTGCACAGCAGATGCTTCTGCCCCGGCAGTGCCGGTGCTTAGCGGGGCTTCCATAACAATATCGGGCAGTATCGGCGATGGAGCCGCTTCCGAGCCTTCGAAGGAGGGGCAGATTTGCGCCGCGGGTTTCAGAGTCTCCTGCGCCGCCTCGGAGGTCTGCACTAAATCAATCTTGGTTTCATAAGCCAGCTTTGTGCAGGCTGCATCGTGCATCTCATACGCCTCCTGCACCAGGTCAGGAGTGAGACCCTCGGGCATGTTTGCGGCGCTGTCGGGCAGCACTGGTGGGACCCCCTGTGCTTTAGCAGGATCAGCTCCCTGCCCTTCCTGACCTGCTGCTCCAGCAGCAAAATTACCTTGTTCTGGGCCCGTCTGAGCTTTCAGTTCTGCTATTTTCTTCTCATCGTCGGTTCTATTTTCTGAAGTGCCTTCCTCTAGTGGAGACAGAGATTTGCCTTTGTTACCACCAGGACTTGGAGAGGAGTCAAATTTAGTACAAGTGATGTAAGTCTGTGAAGGCTCTTTTACAGCTTCTGGGGTGCTTGGGAAGGAGGGCTCTTCAGCACTGCCTTCACTCTCTCTTTCATAATCCTTCTGCACAGTCAGCTTACCCACAACGTATTTGTCATCCAAACTGCTCTCCAGCTTGGCATCTACCTTACTTCCAACATCCCCTCTCATGCTGCTCAGTCCATGACTAGCACCTTTGACTTCCCATATTGGCTCAAATGGTTTGAAGTCTGCATATTCTTCCCTCCTAAGAGGGTCTTCTTTCAGCACCCCTTTTTCACCATGATCACCACTTCCTCTGTACTTGTCTTTGTTATAGAAGAGATCTTCCTCTTTTCTTTCAAATAAATCTTGGGGAGATTCTGGAGACATTTTCAGCTGCTGTGCAGGTGTTTTTTCCAGGTTAGCTAATTCTTTAGGGCCCTCTAGCTGTGTTTTTTCTTTAGCTGGAGATAAAATGGCTGCTTCTTCTTTAGCAAATGGGGGTTGTGAGTATTTCATCTCTGAAATGTCTTTATCATTTCCCTCTGCAAGAAAGGGGTTTCTGGCATTTTTCATAGGTTCTTTATAAACCTCAGTGGAGCTCTCATCGTAAGTGCCTCTTGCAGGAAATCCATCTGAGAGGGTACCAAAGGCTGCATGCTCTTTAAAGGGATCAGCTGAGAGAGGAGAGAAGGAGGGAAGAGAAGGAGCAGGATCAAGCGGGACTGCAGTAAAATCCTCTTGACCAAGCGACTTAGTGCTACCTGGCTGCTCCTGCAAGTCCATAACTTTTTCTGTGACCGTGGATAGAAAGGAAAGTTAGAGAATGCAAGTGCTCTCAAAGTCAGTGTAAACTTTCAACAGGTTCACATGATTTTAGCTACTAAAAGGCTCTTCCAAGGTCTAGCATGGATACTATGAGCCATTAATACACAGTATCACTTAAAGCTATTCTACTTCACTTCTAGGAGAGAAGTGAGCAAGAGGCTCAAGAAGCAGCAACTTTATGCAGTGCAAAGATCTCAGTAAAGCTGAAGACAAGTACAGGGGGCAATATTAACAAAGCCAGAAACAGGAGGGTGGCAAGGGTACACAGAGAGAGGGGGATGCTTGGACATAAACATATTGCACAAACATGTGCCAGCAAAGTCTTTTTTTGACACCTTTTTTAAAATGGGAATTTGTGGATGGTGTACCTAATAAAAGCCACTAAATCAATACTACAGGTGCAAATTTTACTTCTTTCAAATACGGCAGAAAGTTACTATAGATTAAATCTTTCTGCTAAATCAGTAAAGCAACTATGCTCTGATGTGTTAACCTGTTAACAATATCAACTTCTCTCCTACATCAAAGGTCCAGGAATTCACAGATGGCTGTATTCTTGTTTATGAAACATTTTACCACATAAACAAATGAATGTGTACTAAAATCTGGAATAGATCAACTGAAAAGTCAAAACTGAAAAACGTGACAGAGACTATTCTTGGACCCATGCTGGCTTTTAGTAGAGGCAGACTAGTGGGAAAGGGTTAATGAGGTCAGAAAGGCAGGAGGTACTCAGACAAAGGGGAGCAGAAAGAACTTGCCTGCAGAGGAGTGCATCAGAGGCGCAGATGTAGCAGGAAGAGCAAAAAGGGTCTCATCTGAAAAATAAACAAATAACCTCAGCAGAAGGAAGGGCCAGGGTAAAGAGAGGAGAAAGCACACAAGGAGTCAGTACCCCATAAACCCAACAGATCAACAAGCAACACCCAAAAGAACCAGGGAACACCATCATCAGAGCCAGGTGATTTGGGAGAGCCCACACCCAGATTTCCCCATTCACAACTGGATCTTTACTGAGGGATCTCCACCCTCCAAGCCAGTGACCAACCATAGGGTGAGACACACCTTGGCAGCTACTCTTATTTTCACTCCCTGACCTTGCACACCACTGGGCAGCTACACCTGCCATTGCTAGTGGCACAGGGTCCTTACTCAGCTCTCCCCACCCAATGTGTGAGAACAGCCCCAACAAACTCAACCAAACACCGGTGAAAGTTCAAACAACTAAAGCTCTGAGACACCCCACAAACACAGCACTCCTCAGGCACAGCCATACTGTGCCACACTATCTGCTTTGTGTCTTTACCCTTTTCCTTTTGGTATTACACAGACAAGCCCCAGAGGAAGCCATTATTTTTAAAGCCTTTTTTGGCATGATCCAAGGAGCGTATTTGGCTTTGCTGAGTCTGCTTTAAGCCCAGCATCTCCCAAGACAAACCCAGTTCTCCAATTTCCACTCAAAGCTGTGGTACCAGCCATCATGAGGAAACAGGCAAAGGAAAACCAGTCCTTCTCTGGATTTCTGTGTCAGCAGCAGTGTTTTTCCCAGGTCCATCACGGCCTGTTGGCTTTACATTGATGTGAGAATATTACCATTTAGGCAAATTTATTTCATTCTAAGAAGTGCATAAAGTTTTCAAATTGAGGCTGTTAAAGAATATTTGCAATTTATATCAATTGCATTAGTGAAGCAAAAAATTATATTAAAGCACTCAAATCAGATTTTTATTCCCAGTACAGACACCAATAATCTTTAATTTTGCTATGTGCCTGGACAAAATCAAGTACTGAAAAAGAGGTGGGGATATTTTTGGCTTGGGTTTTTTTATTATTATTAAAAGCAAAAAATAATAGAAGCAATTTATTTGAAAATATGAAAGGCAAGAAGTTAGAAATGTAGTGGCAGCAGCACATACATAATAAATCATTCAGGCAAGGCATTAAGCTAAGCTGTGTTTTGGCACTAAACCACGACTTGTGCAGAAGTGATGCCACTTGCAGACACTCATGACCTGTCTGGCTTATTCAAGTTAATCCCAACAGTGGCATTCCAAAAATCAAGTCTCCTCACAACCTGCACTTCCTGTCCCAGTATACAGTCAGTTGGGTTTGTTTCACAGAACATTTCTCTCTTGCTGTATTTTGTGGATTATAAGTATCACCCAAGGAAGACAGAAAACAAAGTAAGAAATAAAGCTGAGTGTCAGACTTGCTATTCAGAAGGGTCCTCAATTCCTGCTGGGCCAAAGGCATTTCTGCTCAGTTTTCTAAAAATTACATTTTTCATTAAGGACCATATAGAGAGAAACCTCAATTCCAAATTTAGAGCACATTAAAGCAGTGTCACAGTTCAATGGTGGCAAAGCTTTTAACGACAAAAACCACACTGGAGGACAACTGATGGGTATGTGACACAGAGTCACAGAACTGCTACACCAAGTACCACTACAGGCCCTTTATTCCAGGAGCTGCTTGACTCCACCTCCCCTGGCTCACCAGGATCCTTTCCACAAGCTGCTCCTCAGCCCACACCTTTCCTGAGACCACACACTCTCCCTCCTCCAGATCATCCCAGAGCAGCACAGCCTGGATGTACTGGAAGGGGTCTGTGCTTTGGGGCAGGAGAAAAAGTAGGATGGACCTGATGAGACCAGATTGTGAACAGAAACCCTGAGAGCCCAACAGAAAAGGGCCTTCCAGGGAAACCAATACCAAGGCAGTGGAGAGGAGGTGCTGGAAATGCAGGAGGAAGGGCAAACAAACACAGCAGAGTCCATTGGGGGGCAAGAAGGTGAAGGGGAAAACACACAAGTCATCCCTGAAAGGTGCTGCTCCCTTCCTGCCCAAAGGCCAACTGCAATCTCTACCAAAAATTCCACATTTAAAATCTTTTGAACGCCCTCCAGCCCCCGAGAGAGAGGTTTCAGTTTCTGGGGAAGGGAGCTGCATTTACGAGCATGGGCTCTGATTTTTCAGTGTTTCCTTAAGACAGCACAAGGCAAAAACTCCTCCTGAGGTCTGGCTTCCATTTACCCAACACAGAACCATAAAATCTCTATGCCAGCCACTGAATTCCCAGGTTCTCTTAATGGAAGGATATTATGTCCACACCCAAACTTTATTTTCCACACATGGCTAGTGGGGAAAGAGATGACATAAAAGCAGTGTTTCCTAACCAGCCAAGGAGAACCACCCACTCTCCCTCCACCCACATCAGAAAGGCATTTTTCCTGGGAAAGGAAAAAGATACAAGGGCTTTTTCCTGCCCTTGTGGGTCCTGTGTAACACCTCCAGGCAAGCAAGGAAAATGGAGTAGGACAACTCCCCATCAGCATCGGTGCTGACTGAACCACCACTCTGCAGAGTGGAATTGAAGTGACATGGTGAAAGGGATTGTTTCCAGCAGTGACACTGCTGAAGAATCCCCACCTCCCATGTGGAGGTAGAAACCTCTCAGAAACATAGCTCTGTGGGTAAGTAGGACACTTCTAGGATCCATCACCAGGGGTGGCTTCTCCTATTTGCATCTCAATGGCAGAAATTAGGTGACAAACACCCAAACAAGCAACACAACAGAACCAAGTAAAAATCCTCAATACGTCAAGCTCTGAGTGACAATATTGTCAAGCAAAAGTAGATATTCAAAACACCCTGACATACAAAGTTTCACTACAACAAAGCTTCACCCAAATATATGCAGAAAAAAAAAATCTAAATGATCTTGTTACTACTCATAACTAAAAACAAATAATAACTTTTTACAAATCCTAACCAAAACTCCTTCAGTAAGATGAACTGCTCAGTTAACACTTCAATCAGAAGACAGATTTTGTTTCATGAAACACAGAAGAATGAGACCTCAAAATGAACACAATCTCCATGAAGAGTTCTTACTCCAAATTTTTTCAGCCAAAATTCATAATGATGCAAGTTAGTAAAGTACTTTCAGCATTGCAGCCAAGATAAAGGCTGACCTCTTATTTATGAGTAGTACCACTTTATATGAGTTACTGAGGCACTCCAATTGATGACTCTTAAAGAGAACTTTAGAGGCTCAGCCTGACTGCATTCCTGTTTTTAACCAGAAACATTCTGTAAATTTTACCTTGGATTTCTGCAAATTAAATATTCCCTAAAAAAATCCCAAAACCAAAAAACAAATCACCCACAAATAGCCCTGTTGCTTCTTTCATTAGCATGGAGTCTCATATTTTAAAACTGCATTATGATTTCAGCTAAAACATAACACCCCTCAACGAGAATCAGATTTCAGTTTTGTTTAAAAATAAGGAACCCTGACATCAGCATGACAAAGACGTGGAATTTTAAATCCTCATTTTAATTTTTGCTGATTTCCCACTAACTGCTGATGTTACCAGATGCTGACATTACCAGAATAAAACTTAACATTTAAATACCAAAATTTCAGATAAAAAGTAGAGAAATAAATGGAGATTTCTCACACAACTAATGAAATGAAAGTTATCTGCAAAGATTTCTAGAGAAGAGAAAAATGTTTAAAATTAAGTAGTAAACTGACAATTCCAAGAAAAGAAATTTATGAGAAAAGAGCCTTTTTTCTTCCCACAAAACATAGTTGCCAAAGGAAAGCAGAGGACTTCAGTCTAGTCAGAGAAAATAAGAACTGAGCCAGAACAATTCCTACCCACATCACTGATTTGTGTGTGAAGGACCCTTCCATCTCCCATGTGCCTCCTTCCAATCAGCAGCAGCAGGACTGTGCTAAAGTGGCTTTATTGTTCTGCTGCTCTCCTTATTTTTGTGGATGAGCTCAGCATTAAAAAAGACAAAACCCACAGAAATACTGAGCAAACTTCACCTGATGCCCAGTTTAGCTTTGGCAGGAGACTGCATAAGGCTGCTAGATGGCAGTTTCTGCCTTCGGAGCTTAAAAACCACTTCCTGGATTAGTTTGCTGGAAAATGTGTGCTAGTCTTAAAACAAAATTAGCAAAAATGGAGTCTTTAAGAATCCATTTCACCTTTGCAAACTTAAAAAATGAGCAGGATACCAAACTAACAGGCAAGGGACTGCTTTTACCTTACAGACCTCCCATGGTGGGACATTGTGAAAGGCCCCTCCTGTTAACATAAATATTTAACAATAAAGGAAAACAGGGTAAAATTAACACTCCAGTGAAAGGCATCTGTGATATGACTCACATGTCATGTAAAAGTTGCATTTGCAGCAACCCCTCTAGGGCAGATATGAAAGAGAAATTGTTCCTTCAATGCACCAAGTTGTTCATGGGCCCACAGTGGAGGCTGCCCCAGCAGCATTTCTATCTCAAGCTGTTTAGCAACACATGGGGCCATTTAAAAGTTAATTATTTCAAGTTCTTGGATGCCTAATTTCCTACTGCAGTACAAAACAAGGGCACACAACTTCACAAGAATTTCCTGAGAAAAGCAGCTGCCTACACAAACTCCATTTAAATCATCTCCTGTTATGATGTGATTGTTCTAAATAGGGGATTTCGCCAAATATTTAAATCATTCAAGATTAAGAACATTAACTATTAATAGCACCTTTTCACATCATTAGATCAGGCTGCAGAGCCACAGCAAATAATTACTTTTTCTTATTTGGCTCTTTTTAGTTTCAGGTCTAACTCACAAGTTTTTAAAGAGAAGTTTCCAGTTTAGGAAACTATTTGGAAATCTTGGGAGGAAAGTGAGCAAGCCGCTACAGAAAATGGGAGTTGTTGAAGATTTAAGGAGGAAAATGGACCTCCATTTTGGACACCCTGAGGGCATCACAGCTGGGATCACAAAAAGAGACAGGACCTTTGATCATTAGCAAGCCCAGCTGTAGGTGATTTCAGGCCTTCATGGCAATTACTGCAAAGTGGAATCATGCATCACCTGCAGGAAGAGTTGTACTGCACTGTTTGAAATGCATGAAGAAAACAAGCTTAAAGGAGCATTTTAAATAGTCTGTTTCTGCAAACAGGACTCCAGCAAATAACATTTTCTTGTCGTCTAAGCAGAAATATATAGCCAAACTGGTTTAGGCAAGTTTTTTTTCAATATAATTTTTACACAGTCCAATTTCACAGCTTCTCCTCTTTTAAAATAGCTCCACTTGAGGCAAGCTGCCCAGCAACACAGAGACTGTAAAGCACTGGGACACAGGTGAGCTATGTGCCATTTCTTCTCCTTTTGAGCAGCTATTAAATGAAAAGAAAGGCAGTTCCACTCCCCTGCAATACCCAAGTACCAACGGAAGCATGAACAGAGGGACACAAGGAAGAGACATTAACCCTGGCTCTATCACACCGTTCCCTGTTAAAATTCCCAGGCTGCCAAATCAAGAACCCACCACCACGATGTTTCTTTCTAAAAGGCCATTAAATACTTCAGACACAGCCCCCCCATTTCACTCCTGCAACCATTTTGATCAATGGCACCAGGGACAGGATCCAAAGCATTTCAGCGAGTGGTTCTTTAATGCCACTTTCTGCTAAAAGTCCCTCATCCACTGAGTGCCACCCCATCCCCTCAGAGCAGGGACAAGATTTTATCAGGCATCTTTTGTTACAAAACTAAACAAAGAGAGAAAAAAATTCTCACAGTTCAGCTCCAAAGAAACTTTTCACTCCTCTCCCACCAAGAACACACAGAATTCCCAGAAACAGGATGCACGTACCTATCCCAGCCCAGCAATCTGCAGGAGCTCACCACGAGGAAATGAAATCCTCTCGGGAACAAAGAGAAAACTGTTCTGCTCCCGAGCACCACCCAAAGCTCAGGGAGGAGTAGATGGTACAGCCTGAGTACCACACTCCCTGGCTGTACCTTCCACCCCACGGTACCAACCCCAAGCACAGAAATTCTGCTTTATTACCCAAATTAGCATCAGGTGGTGGGCAAAGCCTCCCTTTATTGAAGTCAGCTGGCCACAATTAACCCCAACGGTTCACAGCCCACCTCCAATGGCCTGCAACACCCACTTCACAATCACAACTACATTTAATATATAAATCGAATATATTTAATAGCAAAGCAAAAACTTAATGTTGAACAATCTAAAATATGGACAGTCCCAGATTCAGCATTCACAGACACCAATTTATACTGTTTCAATATATTTGATTAAAAAGAAGAAGAAAGAAACAATCTAGCCAAGCCCAAACACATGTGTCCAGCTAGACACAGCTTTAAATCCAAGTACTCAGTCTTTGGCAACATTTGTAACCAAAAAAATACTAGGTAATTCCTCTAAAAATGAAGTAACTCTTCCTTTAAGATTCAGACTCTTTAACTGTAAGTTGAAATAATAAAAAGAAATTTTAGTTCTGGCAGTGCCACAAAGCAGAAAAATAGAGTAATTACATCAGAACTTATTCAAAGGCAGGAGGTCTAAAGAGCCATGCAAATCCTATCATTATGCAGACATTATCCAATTTAATTTTAGAGATTATACCAATCATAAGATTCCCTTTCACTGATTTGTACAGATGGATTTTTCCCTGCTTTCCCCACAATTAAACAAATTAAGCAGTATTTAGATGAGCAACCTTATCATTGCAGAAGAATGTATTTATTAGCTAAAATAATCTTTAAAGAATGGAGATGAGATGCTACTGATTTCTTTTGGCATCTCTTCCCAACACATTACCTTGTGTGATAAGCCTCTGACACAAGAGCTTACAGTCTGCAAAATAAAAACAAATTGGTGCATAAGATGTCTGATGGATAAGATATGAAAAACAGGGAGCAAGAACATGGACTCTGAAGCCATTAGTATCTGTAGGATATATTTTAATTAAAGGGAAAAAGCAATGTGGAGATTCAGAGTCTTGATGTCCTTCTGACTACCAAGGGGATCAGGTATCAACAGCACTACAATAGATTTTGGTAAATACAGGTTTTGCCCAACCATTTCATTTTTTAGTCATTTGAAACAGAATACACAGACAGGGAAAACCCAATTTTCTTGTCTAACAGTGTGATCTTTAAAGGAAAACTTGGGTTTAAAGCACTTTAAATCCACCCCTCTGAGCAGACTGAAGGTACCCCCAGCAGACCTAGCTGAAGCCCACAAAAGAAGGATCCTCTCTGCCACCAGTGACATTTTTCTGCTCGCTTGTTCCTTTCTGTTCTGAGCTCCAAGCTGCTTTTCAAGGCCTCACACATGCTCTTTCGTCTGTTTTCCTTGGCACTGCTTTCCTTGCCACACACAGGGGACACAGAACGACAGGCATTAAGGAATTTTCTCTCCTGTCAGAAAAGAGGGGACAGCAGGGTTCAAGGAAAACTGTCACAAACCAGTGCTGACTGGATAAGCAGGAGGATTTTGACAGACTGAGAACATTTTTAACTGGCAACAGGAAAGTTTATATTTATCTCAGTCTTGTGTCTTATTTGAAGACATCTTAACTAACATATTCTCCCTAGCTGATGAAGTTGATGACATGATTGCCCTGTTCATTAAAAAGCTGCCAGTAGAAGCTGGGAGTATCTTCTCAGACACAAAGCAAGTCTCCCAGCAAAACCATGGAGGGTCACACTGGTATTCCCAATACTTCCACATTGAGAGGGGAGATAACATTGAAAGTATTTTTTTCTTTATACATCAGAAAGCAACAAATTGAGACAAACCCATTAAAATCATGGGGAAAAGCAGTAATTTAAAACCATAAAATCCAACCTAACTTAAAACCTTCATATTTTGACAACTACAGTTGGCAGCAGATTGATTATTTCCATTTGAAAGATAAAAAACATTCTAGTGAGATAATTTGATTTTCTCAGACTTTGTGAATATTAATAAGGCCATTATTTTATTGCTGTTGTAATAGTTCTTATTGATGGAAAGACCAACTAAAAAAGCCATCCACCAAGCATGTGTCATCTGTCTGGAGTGCAGAATCTCAGTTCTGGCTATCCTATGCTGGCCTAAAAACTGAGACTGCAGAAAAAGTAGAAAATATTATGCAGTGTTTCCAAAGCATACACAGGAGCAATTTCTATTTTAGATCATAAACAAAGAACTTTTTTAAAAACTGCATTAAAACATTACTTTTCTCCTGAGGCCTCACAGTTCACTATTTTTACTTGGCAATAATAGCTCTTTTTTTTTCTTTCATTTCTAAAGCAGCTTGATAGTTACACAATTTTCCTCCTACTTCACGTATAAGCATTTCTGAATATCTTAAGACAATTTACCACCTGTAAGCTCCAAGTTGCTTTCCATTTTCTAGCCAATAAAAGACCAGGAACTATTTCCTTGCCTCCAAACTAGAACCCAAAGGACATTTTCAGATTGAACTATGCTTTGCTTATTTTTCTATCTGAGCTTCGTAGTTACTATAGAAACCTGCCAGCACAAATAAAAAAAAAAGAAGCTTCTGTCAAAATATTAACAGAAAATAAAGCAATATAACTCCAGCACACCAAGTGCTCCAGTTGAAGGTTAACCACCCTTTGTTCCTTCCCAGCACACAAAGGCCAGGCGGATCAGAGGAGAGCCATCAAGCACCTGGGTGCAGCAGAATGGACATGGAAACAGGCAGACAAAGCCTTGAAATCCCCTCAAAACTGTGTGGCCACCACCAGAGCCCCCCCAGAATTCCAGCAGCATGGGAACTGGGCTCCAGGGTTAAGAAGACTGACGCCTAAATGCCTCCTTCTAAATAGCCAGGCTCTTGGACTGAGAGCTCTCCGAAATCCTGGGCACTGGAGGAAGAGGAAGGAAAATGAGCACATCTGCTTTCCCAGCAACTTTGAGAAAACCTCTCACTGGGAAGCCTGAACACTTCCCTCAACTTCCACAAGTGCTGCTGTTTGTGGTTATCTGTGAGATAAGAAAGAGGTTCTTTCCTGTGGCCACCAGTGGTGATGCAACAAGGTGGACAAGGCAGTGGTCACTCCAGAGCCATGCTCCAAGTTTCCCTAAGGACAGGCTGGGAGGATGGGCAAAGAGGGCAAACAAACAGTGGCTCTTCACTGTCTCCTAAATTGTGGTTTGTAGGATTTCATCTCCAAAGGGAAAACTCCCAGTGCAATTCAAAACTTCCCTGAGGGCTACTTCATTATAGGGTAGGTGGAAGCTGTGTGGTTTTATCCTGGAAAGCAAGTCCAGGGATACACACACAAAGCAAACACACCATCAAACTTGGCAGGACTGTCCTTGCACACGCTTCTGCTTAGCAGAAGACAGGGCTGCTTGGCTTCTGAAACTCTTACACCAGCTCAGTTACAGAAGCAGGCCCCAGTGCTAGACACTGCACATGACAATGAATAAAACTGAATAAATAAAATGATCCTTTGTTGAACTCACCAAGATGGGAACATGAAATATGAAAATGAAGGTTTACTATACCAGTCAAATTGCTGATTATTCTCCTCTTTACAATACAATAAAAAAAAAAATCACATTCTAAGTTAGATAACCCAGGTTATGAACACCTCCCTTAGAGCTTTGCTGACTATACTTGGGAAGAGAAAGTGTCTTGCACCTCAGAGAAACACTGAAGATCAGTGGGTACATATTTTAATAAATGAAGGGTGCAAATGAAAGTCACCAGTGATAGCATTCAAGGACAGCTCTGTTTTTTCCAAGTCATGATGCATTCTGTCCTTAAAATGCACGCAACTCCTCTGAAGGAGTCCATGCAGACCCAGCAGCACAACAGAAAAAAGTCTGAGGAGCAAATATGCTGGTTTAGATTTTGTATAAAATGCAAATGCAGGATGTGCAGGGTAAAAGGTTCACTTGCTGGGGTGAGCAGAAGCAAGTATAGATCTGCATTTATTCAGCACCTCCTGCGGCTGGGCTCAGCCTGGCCAGGGACAGCTCCGGGCAGCTCTGCTGACCTCTGCTTGACACTGTCTGGCAAACCTTCCTGAAACATCTCCTCAACATGGATGTGAATTACAGAAAAAATCCTATATAATCAGAGGGAAAAGCAAGACTAATTAATAAACTGGCCCTTCACAATGTTTGCATATGTATTTAACCCCAGTCGGCTGAAGGCAACAGACATACAAGGAAACATCTTTATTCTCTCTGCATGCTGGCCTAGGGCCAGTCTGGTGGATTTCATGTACAGGCTTCTGGTAAGTGCAGTTTAATTTCAAAACAGACCAGTCTCTTCCAGGAAAGTGATATATGACCTTCCTTTTGCTGCAGAATCTAGGGCTTGAAGAAGCAAAGTGGTATCTACTCATCATAGCACATTGCTTATTCTTACTTTGGGCAGCTAGCCAAAATTAAGGGGGATATTACTTTGACCATGTATAACTACCTCAAACTGACTTCTTTTTTGCACCCTATGTAAATTCAGGTAAACAAAAGACTTAAGCAGTAATCTCTCCAGAACTGTCATTTCTGCTGCTCACAAAATAGCAAATACAAAAACCCCAGAAATCATTCAGGAGAACCCAAGTTTGACTGCAGAGCTACTGCTTGTTTTCTCCTCCTGCAAATATTTATATTAGCTCTTCAGAAGGTAGGCTGCTG
Source organism: Promerops cafer (assembly GCA_013398275.1). Taxonomy (NCBI): domain Eukaryota; kingdom Metazoa; phylum Chordata; class Aves; order Passeriformes; family Nectariniidae; genus Promerops; species Promerops cafer. Next base: position 844,920 of record VZSE01002037.1, on the reverse strand, counting down.
TTACCCTGCCAGAGACTTGCATTATATATAATTATGTCACAATGATACTGAATACTCTTGTATAACTAAAAGCGATTACAAAGGTTTTCTTTTTAAAAAACACCTCCATGTATACATAAAATTCATTTCAATGGGCCAATCATCAGGCAATACATTTTTGCTATTGTTCCACTGCCCAAAGGCAGCACCATGGCCAATTGTTGCGGATAAAAGAAGCCCTACTATTCTCCACATACTACAGTCCATACTCTCCTCTTCCTGGAAACAGAATTTCAAAGTTATTTTTGCCTCAAATCCTCATAAATGAAAGCACTAGATTTCAAATATGAAGAGGGTTTTTTTTTCAAAATTTCTAGATCGTGAATTGTAATTCTTCAGTTATACCTTAAATTTGAACAGCAGAGCTCAAAGTAAGTGAAACGACAACTCTGCAGAGAGCAAACCACAGGGCCACGTGGCTGTCCCTGCCATGGTCACCCCACCACCAGTTGCAGGCAGCAAATTCATTTTGCCAATCTCCCAGCATGACTGAGAGTGAACTCACTTGAAGCCAAGCCAAATATCTTGACCCAGACAGTTTTAACACCCACTGCTAAATGCAAAACTAACAAATATTTGATGTTTAAATGGATGTTTAACATGATGGAAACTAAATGCTCCTGCATCTGAGAAGGCCAAAGTACTCATGAGATAACCTGGCAATGCTTTTATCAACATAATTGGCTCTCATCTAGGAGTTTCAAGTACAGAGCTTCTAATATTTCAACTCATCATTAGATGAGCATTGTGTTACAACACCTTGTCTTTGGAAACCAGGCCTCCCCCAGATGCCAGTCTTTACTTCAGAGTCCTAAATTAATCATCACTAACAAATTAAAATAACTCTTTGATGCCACTTCTCAGCTATACTACACAATTCTCACAGTTGGGTCTCTAACACAGAACTATTTCAGGAATTACTGTGCTCTTTTTGCCTTATCCTTCAGGGGTCAGAGAGGAAAGAAAAAAAAAAATCACTTCCAGAAAACACACTTTCATCCCTCCTTTTCAAAGCAACATGATTTGGTAGATCTTATTTCTTCCATTCAGTTCTGTTTAAACCATCCAGAGCTCCACTCAGAGAACACGCCTAGAAAAAATTCTGTTCGTCCATCATATAGAATCCCTCCTCTTCAGTCTGTTGCAAGCTTTTGTCATCATCCGTCCTCCAAATGGTGGAAACAAAAAAAAATTAATCTCCTTGGCATACTGCTACCCAGAGAGCTTCCAGAAGAACAAAACAAAGTAGGCTTCGTGAAAGACAACAGCACAAGTGACCATAAAGGCCTGTCATACATGCAAATAAAATGCATTGTGAAGCTTCCCCTGAGAAAAAACTAAATTCAGGTTTTAACAGGCCTTTTAAAAAATTATTGTTCCAGATGCTTTTTTTATTAGCTCTTGAGTATCATGCCTTCTCATACTGTGGTGTTCAGTTATTATTGAAATCCTGCATCTTTACAACATACCAACACAACACTTCAGCAATGAAGATAAGCACACACCATGATGATCTCAAGGCACTTGAATTTGTTCCTTTTCACTGTTTTAGTGGCCTCAAGTCAGCTCTTTTACTTTGAATTAAGGAGAAGCGGAGCCAAAGCACACTCGCAATCCGCATGCAAGGCATTAGTCATGCGGGTCAGCTCCCGGATTAGACCTGAGAAGGGCTCTGGCAGTCGGGCAGCAATTGTTGGGGGGTGACGCCCTCCGCTCCGCAGCCCTGTGCTCCGGCGAACCCCCACATTACGGGGCGACGCCTTGGAGAAGCCCCAGGTGACAGCCGTGGCTAAGCCGCGGCCATCCAGGACGCGAGGCTGACATTCTTCTCCAGGACTGCCACACCTAGAGCAGCGAGCAGTTTGGTCTCCCTTTGTGCTACCACACATTCCTCCCTAGGTCACCCGCTCCCTCTCGGGGACTCAGCCCCGCTGTCCGCGGCCGGGGCGCGGCGTCCCCACGCAGGCTGCGGGCCGCAGGGCTGTGCCGGCCAGGTGGAGGGCCGGCGGCTCCGCAGTCCCTCGCCTCGCCCCTCCCTCCAGGCTCTATGTTAAACATGAGTAAGATGACAAGTATCTTATGTTTCCCTCCTCCCCCGCGCTCCCACGCCCAAACCCGCAGTGCCGGGCCGCTCTGAGGGGAACCGTGCCCGGGACAATGCGGCGAGGGGAGGGCTCTGCCCCGGGAGAGAACCGGCCGGAGCCGCGAGGACGCCGCGGCCGGTCCCTCGGGACTCGCCCGGTACCCCGGGCAGGGCTATCCCCGCGGGGTTCAGCCAGTATCCCGGACACCGCCGGTCTCTCTGGACTCGGCCAGTACCCCGGGCTCGCCCCCCGCTCCCGCCGCGACGCGGCCGTTGCCAGGCGGCGGCGGCGGCGGCCTCGCCCCC